>CM065680.1:38624276-38634276 GCA_017654935.2 Phymorhynchus buccinoides | reverse complement strand
CAAATAATGTCGCAATTTTAATGTGGACTGTGACATCCGTGTGTAGTTTCTAAATCGGTCTTTTAACTCTAACTGAGGGCACGGACGCAAGCAAATGAATCATTGTGAGGCTCTATTTGGGGGTAAAGACATGCAAGCCTGCCAAATAAAAGAAGATTTGCCGAAGTAGATTTTAATCAATACATTTTTAGCAGTTTATTTGCTTTGTTAGATGGCGTTAATTGAATGCAAAATGGATTAGAAATTCACTAAATGAAAGAAAACGTAACAAACAAATATTTGGCGACCCTGCACAGGGCTTCAAAAGGAAATGACGGAGGTTTTGGTCTTACTGAGGGAGATCACTCCCACTCTATTTATGTTGTGGGGAACCTATGTTGTGTCTTGACCAACTTGGGCCAAATTCTTTGTTATTGTTGTTGTTCTTCTTCTTTCATTTAGTGCCCACAAATAACGAGCTAATTTCTTGGTACTTACGGTTGAGGTTCGAAGGAGATTGGTCACAAAAAAGTAAGCTATTTATGACCTAGCCAGTCAGACTAACAAAATACTAACATTTTTTTTGACTTTGATTGATGACTGGGACTCTGGCCAAATTGACATACGAATATATGATGAATGATTATCTAAAACCTGAGTGCAGGAGAAACCTTGTACACTATGAATTATATTATTAAGGATGGAACGTTTGAAAGCCTAACGGCTTTGTAGTATGTTTTAGTCCCTAAATTAGTAAATATATATATAAAATAATATTATACTAACCTAACCTAACCTAACCTAACCAGACTGTTCTGTTGTGTAGGTGCCGAGTGTACTGTTAGTCAACTTAGTGTTGAACATTATTTGTTTATTTAGGAAACTTATTTAGCGCATTACCTTAAACTAAAGCTCAATGCACTTAAGTGTTACTAGTTGAACTTGAACTAAAGACGTGATTGAGGCATCAATTGATGCCTGTCCACCATTCCAGGTGGTAGATTTAGACGTTATGCGCTCATATCAGTGGTAGTCACTGTAGTGTTAACGACTAAGTCAGTGATAGCATTCTGGATCGTAGACTGTAGGACTAGGAGTAGGAGCTTCGACCAGAAGCTTCTGGAAGTATTCATCTTTCCTGAGGGCTGTGTATGAGTGGAACACGGAACAGTCTTCTAGTACCACCTGAGGCAATTTCATCTGCCTCGGTGGAGGACTTCAAATCCCAGATATAATCCCCAGCCCACGCCCCATTCCCTGCCCTTCTACCACAACTCCCTCCGTCCTGCCCCTCCCCGACCCAATTGCAGATCATAGGGGCAGCAAACATTTTGCATAGATCTGTTTGACCCCAGGCATCAAATTGCTCAATAGGGCTTTATAGTTATACTACTTTTTGTAGACATGAAAGGGCGATAATTTTAGGCGTGTACAGCTCATGCCACCTATTGACGAGTCAGGTGCAGATCATTTTCTGTGGCTATAATTTATTAAGTACTTCATGACAGGCAAGGTAGTCATCCCGCTTAATGTAAAATATTAAATGTAAATTTCACTTAGGGTTAAAGCAAAATCCTTTGGCACACATGTACCTTAGACCCTCCCCTAACATAAAATGATGGGAAACACCTTCGCAGCTGGTGGTTTCTGTGAGAAACAGGCCCCTTTGTGACGTCATATATATACCGCTATTACCATTTGCGAATCCAACTACACTTTAGCATTTATTGGTTATCTAATGTACAATTATGACTTGCTACATGTATGCAATTTTATGTGCCTGTCATAAAACCCAGATCAAGCTCTAAGCTCATTTCAATCACGAGTCACACAATGGGCTAGTCTGCTCATGTAGAGCCAAAATCACCGTTGCCTGCAAGGGTGCAAATATTTCTTTCCACAGTAAATCCTAAGCATCTTATGGACTACATTGCATTGATATGTGACAGAAACAAATAATAGTTTATGCTCTAATTCTACATGACGTAGTGTGCTTTAAAATGGCAATGAGGGCCTGCACATTTGTCTGTGTATCTTGAATGAATAAAACTGTGTTACAAATTTATGCCATAGCCTCGATATGACAACTAGCATATCTTGTTCTGTTTCTTAAGTTCTTCTATAATGCTCTTTATTTTGATTAATAGGTGCATAATATAAAATATTCAATGCCCAATAAGCCAGCATTTTGTGTTTGTCACTTCTTTTACATATACTTATGCAATCTTGTTATTTGTAATTAAGCAATGGGATAATACGAATGGCAAATTTCCAATTAGGTTTAAGTCATGTCCTTTGGCACACATGTACCTTAGACCCTCCCCTGACATAAAATGATGGGAAACACCTTCGCAGCTGGTGGTTTCTGTGAGAAACAGGCCCCTTTGTGACGTCACTATAATGCCGCTATAATACCGCTATTACCACTTGCGAATCCAACTACATTAGCTTTTATTGGTTATCTAATGTACAATTATGTCTTGCTACATGCAATGTTATGACTTATGTGCCTGTCATAAAAACCAGACCAAGCTCTAAGCTCATTACAATCACGAGTCACACAATGGGCACTCATGTAGAGCCAAAACCACCATTCCCAGTAAGGGTGCAAATTTTTTTTTTCCAGCACAGTAAATCCTAAGCATCTTATGGACTACACTGCATTGACATGTGACAGAAAAAAATATAGCTTGTGCTCTAATTCTACATGAAGTAGCGTGCTTTAAAATTGTGACGAGGGCCTGCACATTTGTCTGTGTATCTTGAATGAATAAAACTATTACAACTGCCATAGCCTCAGTCAGCTGATCGACATGACAACTAGCATATCTTGTTCTGTTTCTTAAGTTGTTTTATAATGCTCTTTATGTTGATTAATAGGTGCATAATATAAAATATTCAATGCGGAATAAGCCAGCATTTTGTGTTTTTCACTTCTTTTACTTATACTTATACAGTCTTGTTATTTGTAATAAAAAAAGAAGGAAAGAAAGAAGAAAGACAATTCGACTTTAGAAAGGTACAAATGAAATTTGAATATTGATGCAACGTTGACTCAACATGCAGTCAGCTTGATGCAGTTCAGTCATCTGTGTTTTCTTTAGAACGCGTTTACAGTCAGGGAGAACGTTTGCATGATTTCCAGCATATTTTTCATGCAAACTTTACCAATTCCCAAACCTTTTACCTACCAAAATATCAATGTGCAATTATAAATCTACACTTGCACACAGGAGAGAGAGAGAGAGAGAGAGAGAGAGAGAGAGAGAGAGAGAGAGAGAGAGAGAGAGGGGGGGAGAGCAACACAGAGGCAGACAGACACACAAAGAGCGAGCGAGAGAGAGAGAGGGGGGGGGGGGGGGAACAAAAACAGAGAGAGAGAGACAGAGAGAGAGAGACAGAGAAAGAGACATAGAGAACACTGAACATGAAACTATTTTCAAGGGTGAAGATTAGGTGAAGCGTATTTTTACAAAATGTGTGAGAGAGAGAGAGAGCGCCAGAGACAGACACAGATGGTGAGAGACAGAGAATGACAGAGAACCAATAGTCTAATGTAAAGAACAGAAATCCACCAGTATCGTTCCACCATTATTGCCAAACCTGTTTAATAGGCTAATGGACATGCAGTGAGAGGGGTTCACCCTTGGAGTTGGGGTCAGATAGTGAAGGACCAGAGACTATCTTTCAAACATACACGTTGTATGAACATGTTTTATTCGATCAGCTTAAGTTTCGCTTTACATGCATAACTAATGGCAAGCAAGTAGCATTATACCCATCTCCTTCCGTTTTACACCGTCAGACACCATTCAATCTAATCTCACTGAGGCTTGATGCATGACTGTAGCGAATATATATTTCAGAAGGAAACAAAGGGCAGGATAATGTTGTAGACGAGAGAAAATATTTACTTGGTGAGTGATTCTGTTAGGGAGGCTCTTCCTTATGCACTTTGAAAGGGAGTTGCATGGAATAGGCACCATGTTATGAACATAAACAATTGATGTCAGGCATGCCAGTAGTTCCAATTTATTCTTCATGCTACATCAGGTTAAGCATATCAAGACGTCTTCCTTGCAGGCATCACCACAAGTTCAACTGTGAATTGCCTTAAGATAGGGCCTTTTGCAATAAGGATAGTTTGTGTTATTGTATCTATTCATGGCAGTGTAATATAGACACGCACATCCATTCTTTTTTTAAACCTGTTTGTTAACAAAGCTTGAAATGCAGCTCAAAATATATTTTTAGGCATAGTGTGCCACAGACGTAATTGTAAATGAAAGCAGACACTTTGAATCTTAAAAACATCAAGTACTAGAAATATCATAGTTTGATTGTTTGAAGATTGTAAAAAGCATAAGAAAAATGACAAATGTCTTGGGTATGTCAAACAATATTATCAAACAAGTTATATATATCCAAGCATAATACGATTTATGATTTTCAGAAATTATGATAACTTCCTAATATCACATTTTCCTCACTATAACATGGATTAGGAAAGCAATGATGCACATGGCTGTTACTCATAATGTTCAATATGTGTCCTTAAGCCAAGGGTCCCGAGAAATAATTAGGCTAATCTATAAACTAATATGCGATTGGAAAACTTCCAAACTATTTAACATAAAATTATCATCAACAAACTCCTTTCAGACCTGGGCCAGAGTAAGGGTTACAAAATCCAATAGTTAGTTTTGTGACGTCACTTCTGGTTTTGGCTAGTCTGTTAACCAAATAAAAGCTGTCTAACCATAGCTGGGGCACTTCCGGTTCATACTTTCGGTTCAGTAATCTACCGTAAATGTTGCAAATCAACTTTAGAGCACAGTCTGAAAATATGAACGAAATCTGTTCAGCCGTTTTTGAGTTAAAGAAGATTGAATGTGTGCCGATTTTGCTGTTTTGGGGCCATATTTCGCAGAATTTTTGGCAAAATGATTTAATATTACTAATTTGGCAATCACTTAATGCCCCGCAACTTTCCTGAAAATCTCAGCCAAATCGGACCAAAAAAAGGGGCAGAAAAAGGAGGGGAAAAAACCCTTACAAATGCAATAGTGTTCTACCTAAAGGGTAGAATACTAATAAAACTGAAGAAAACTGTACACATTCACTCAGATTCAGTAAACTTTGTAACAAAATAAATTCAGACACCTACAGTTTTGACATAAGCCAGCAACCATACATTTTTATAAGGCACAAAATGCAGTACTTGTGCGTGCAATGACGTCGCCGGGGAGGAGTGAAGCAGCTACGGTAAGAAACCATAAAAGCGTCAAAAGTAATTAGATCTGAAATCTGCCGGACTTTAAATGACCACTGCATCTACCCTCCGTCATGTAGATGGTGTTTCCCACGCTGTCCTTGCTCAGGACAATGTATGCAACATGTGTGTAAAGGGAAATCGCATAAACCCTTGTGAAAATTTACATTTGTTAAACAGAATGGCTAAGGATGATAATCTTAAGTAGGCGGCGTTCGCATCTCAGGGCACGAGACAGGGGCAAAGAATTATCTGTATAAAGCCTCATTGATGCCTCAACCACGTCTTCAGTTCAACTTCAACTAATCGTCTGCTTCATTTTTCCAGAACATGTATACATGCATGTTGATGATGCCCAGCTGTTTTAGATTGTTGACGGGACTATATAATAGACTAACTAGGTGTTTTTAAATAAAAATCCAGTGAACAAACAAATAATGAGTACAGAGCATACATGTATGCACACACACACACACACACACACACACACACACTGTCACACACACACACTGTCACACACACACACACACTGTCACACACACACACACACACACACACACACACACACACACACACACACACACACACTTATGACCATAAGGGAGATAATTTACTTTCAGTAATGACAGAAAATCCTGGAAGAGAGGATTGAATTCAATGGTAGAATTTAGGTAAGCTTTCCTGCTATTTTATCATCTTTTTCTTGGACTAAATCATGTGAATATATCCCGTATATGTACTGACTACTGTGCTGGCTATGCTAAGCAGTACTTAACTTACACTACAGTGTAAGACTTTAAATTTAAGCTTTAAATTAAAGTTTAATACATGTATGTAGTTCTTTACAGCCATGTTATACAGTGATACACATTCAATGTTAATGTTTGTAGCATAGTTTGTATGTTTCATTTGTTTGGGAACTACATGTAGTACGAGTCCTACTATAGGAGTACAGAGTAGTCATGATTGCATTGTATTAACTGTAAAATATTTGATTGCATAATAAAAATTAATATATGAAGTAATTAACTGTTAAACTTTTGATTGTACCATATTTTTCTGACTATAACTAGTATAACTATAAGGCGCACCTGATTATAAGGCGCACCCCCCAAATTTTACACAAAATTCAGATTCTGTTATTATATTTTCTTACTGTTTTATTAGTCATATTATAAGGCGCTTGGGTCTCAGTTTGGGAAAAAAGTATCGCCTTATAGTCCGAAAAATACGGTATATGAAAGTTCTGTTAAGCTTAAAGACAGCTAATGGTAATTTGGATGTTGCAAATACAGGAAACATCAAAACCTCGTTTTTTCAGATTTTGAAGGCATACGCTGTTGCTGATCGACGGAGATGAGTTATCCACCAAGTCCGTACCCTGGGGGTTATCCTCCCCCTGGAGGCTATCCTCCTCCGGGAGGCTACCCGCCCACTGGAGGCTATCCATCGGGTGGCTATCCGCCTGGGGGCTATCCTCCACCGGGAGGAGGAGGAGGATTCACTGCATCCAGTGGAAATGTAGGTATTAACTGGACAAGGTTATTTATGCAAATAAATAGTGTTTTTGTTTTCTTTTCTGAAATTTTATCAGTGACTGTCACTCGGTCAAAAATATTGATATTTTCAAAACTTTTGAGAATTTGAAAAAATTCTATTTTGGAGAGAATTGTTCATAACTTCATTCGGTTTTGATAATTGGTTTGGCACAGACTTTTCCAGCTTAAAAGTTTGATTTCATAACAGATTGTGTGTGTGTGCATGCATTATATATATATATATATATATAATACATCTGAAGAAAACAACACAACAAATCCTTTGTAAGTTCTAATTTTGTATCCAAGCTTTCGAGGGAGTAACCCCTCTTTTTCAAGGTACAGAACTGACAAAGGTAGAAACACCACGTAAAAAAGACTTATGACGTAGAACGATGACATTACATAGAAACTAAGCCAACTAAAATGACGTATCCTTAAACTTTATCATTGCCTTGTCAACACTCCCCCCCCCACCCACCCACCCCCCACCCCCAACACACACATATCACCCTCTCCCTACCCTCTCTCCTCTCTCTATAAAAAGTGAAAATGTAGGATAAGTCGATACAATTATGAAAAATGAAGTGACAATTAAACCCTATTTAATGAAGATATGTTTCTTCTAAATTAAAACCAATAATTATGCTAAAACTAAAGACACGATTTGTTTATCAACAAAAGGTATTATTAGTATTATATATATCTATATCTATGTGTGTGTGTGTGTGTGTGTGTGTGTGTGTGTGTGTGAAATCCATCTTATTCAATAAGTGTCCTTACATACTTTTTTCACAGTTTGCGATGCCAACACCAGAGTCTGCCAATGCTGCGGCTTTTGGCGGTCCCCCAGGCGGTGCCTCGCCCTACCCTGCACAGCCAAGTTATGGGGTAGGTTGCCAAAACTACAGGTTTTGTGTCTAAATAACATTCAATAGTGTTACATAGTAATATTGTGAATGTAACTTTTTTATGAGACAAGATTGTTCCATGTGGTATATAATAAACTCAAAGGCAGCTTGTCCTAATCTGATAGCATGCTAGGAAGCTGTAATACTAGACTGGTTTTAATCTTTTTGTTTTAGTCTTGATGAAAGCAAATGATCTGAATGATAGTTTGTGGATGCATGTTACTTAAAGACAACTGTGTACAGTTCAATTATTATTTAAGCAAAAATGTATACATGTATGGTTTCCAACTGTAGATTTGTTCTACACGTGTTCAACTTAAATTTAGCTTTGCAATATGACAGAAAGTACTGACGAGTAGAAATTTAAACTGTGTGTTCTAGAAATGAAGCTGCGACTCTGTTCTCATTTTGTTGCTTTATAATAATGTCCATTAAGTAAACAATATAGTAGATGAATTGTACTTATAGCAACAAATTATTTGATTCTCCTCAATATATAATCTAACAAGGAATACATATGGTAAAGTTTTTATTAAAAGGTTTAATACTAATATAAGAAAACATTGTTTCAGCATCCGTGTTGCTAACTTCTGGAATGAGTTACCTATTAATCTTCTAAAATGTGCACCTAATTAGTAATACTAACACATTCAAAAATCGCTTGGATGATTTTCCAAAATATTTAAATATGTTTAGAAGCTTTGACAATTTTTTTTTTTTTATTAGGAAAATTGGCCGCAATACACCTTGACCACATTTTCGTTGTAATACTTTATGTATACGATGGGACTATGCAAAAAGCTTAACAGCTTATTTTGTCTCTACCACTACTACTACTACTGCAGTCGACCCCCTCACGAACGGCCCTCTGATTTACGACCTCCCCTCTTTTAAGACCGAAATATGAATGACGGATCGTTTTTCTTCAAAACTTGCCTCCTCATTTACGACTCCCCCTCTAACGCGTTTTACAACCGTAAATCTTGTTGATTTTACGACCGATGCAACACATTCTGACAATTATCAGTCGCAAAAACGTATATCTATCCTTCTCGGCCTCAGTTCGAGCCGACGCACAGCTGGGGTACCACTGTTGTTAGCCAATGTCAATCTCACGAGGGTCCGATCTCGCGAGGGTCCGATCTCGCGAGAATTCTCTGCGCTAATTCAAGCCGCGCTACTCCGGATGTTTCATTCAAGAATGGCGGAGAAAGCACAGTGTAGCGATGTGGGTAAAAAAAGGAAACGTGTGACGCTCACTCTTGAGCAAAGGGTGAAAGTAGTGAGGAGACATATGCTTGTGCTGTGCATCATATACGGTGTAGTGAGTGCATTGTTTTGGTCACCCCTGATTTAAGACCCCCCTCTTTTACGACCGATTTTTCAAGATTTTTTGAAGGTCTTAAAAGAGGGGGTTGACTGTACTAATACTGGGTTGTTTGTGATGTTGACTGCAGGCCCCCGGGGGTTACCCTCCTCCCAGTGTGGCCATGCCAAGTGCGCCTAATGCCATGAATCCCTCATACTCCCAGGTATTTCTGTAAGAAATTGTCCTTTGGCTATCAATAACTACCACTTTGTGTGTGTGTATGTGTGTGTGTGTGTGTGAATGAAAGAGAGAATGCGAATGCGAATGTGAATGTTTATGTTGAGATTAAGGCCAAAAGACCCATACTGAAGGGGCTTTACATACAAATAAACAAAATTCATAGGTACACATAAAATAATGGTAAGGAACATAAAGAGAAAATATATGCTATCACATTTGTTACATAGTAATAGCATGCAATCGAATGAAAGAGAGAGAGAGAGAGAGTGTGTGTGAGTGTGCGCGTGTGTGAGAGCATGTTTGCTTGTGTGTGTGCATCTTTGTTTGTTTACACAATGTGTGTTAAATGCTATCATAGTAATAAATACCAATATATGTTTTTTTGCAGCCCGGGTATGGAGCTCCTCTGCCCTACCCAGCGCAGCCCGCCCCCAGCAGCTACCCACCCAACACCTCTGCCCCCTCCAGTTTCCTCCCACCCCCAACTGGCTATGGGGGCCCCCCAGCCCCTCCAGGTGGGGGCTACCCACCACCAAACCCTGCCCCGAATCCATACCCAGCTCCACAAAGCGGAGGGTACCCCACCCCAAGTTACGGAAGCCCTGCCTATGATGCTGCGAATTATGGGGCCCCGGGGGCAAATTATGGGGCTCCAGGGGCAAATTATGGGGCTCCGGGACAGTATGGGGCTCCAGGGGCGAATTATGGGGCTCCAGGGGCGAATTATGGGGCTCCAGGGGCGAATTATGGG
>CM065680.1:38599366-38623776 GCA_017654935.2 Phymorhynchus buccinoides | reverse complement strand
ATCACTTGGAACAAAACCACTCACAACACGCACACCGCACACACCGATGCACGCACGCACCGCACGCAAGCACGAACGCAAGGCACGCACGCACGCACGCCACACGCACGCCCGCACGCACACGCCTACACGCACACGCACACGCACGCACGCACACACACACACACACACACACACACACAACACACAAACACCCACCACACGCACGCACGCACGCACACCACACACACACACACACACACACAACACACACACACACCCACAACACACACACACACGCACCACGCGCGTCGCGCACACCACACATACACACACACACACTGACATACACACACGTGACACCACTCACACACACACACGCACCGCACGCGCGCGCACACCGCACACACACGGGCAGCAAGTACGCCACGCACGCACGTACGCACGCACGCACGCACGCACGCACACACACGCGCGCACACGCACACGCACACGCCACACGCACACGCACGCACAACGCACACACCACACACAACACAACCAACACCACACACACACACACACCCTACACACAAACCACAGAACACTACAACACACACACACACCACACACACACACACACACACACACACACACACACACACACACACCCACACACACACACACACACACACACACACACACACACACACACACACACACACCACACAACACCCACACACACCCCCACACACCCACACACACAACACACACACACACACACACACACACCCACACACTATGCTTCAATCTTTGGATTTCATTCTAAGCTTTCCTATAAATAACAGTCAAATCTTAATTATGTGCTGATTCTAAAGCAGCAATGTATGCTATTAAGTCTCCCAATTCATGTATACGACTTGACATGATAATCGAAATTAATCATATAATACACCTTCTTTCTTTAAAAGGCATTACCGTTACTTTTTGTTGGGTGCCTTCTCACTGTGGAATATCAGCAAATGAACGGGTAGACCAAGCTGCTAAAAAGGCAGCTCAAAATATTAATGACGCTGTATCAATTAATGTTCTTTTAGATCTGACAGAATATGTTTCTCAATTATAAACAAAACATCTCAAGAAAATATCAAAACTTTAATGATGAACTCAGACGTTCAATATTATATCAGGTCAGGTCAGATCTTCAGGGCAGCCAGGCCTTGCGGCCTCTTGATGTGCCCTATCTTTCGATTGTTTGTTATTGTGGTTTTGTTCATCAATAATATTAACGTATTAAATGTAATGATAGATGCAACGGGAAAACATTGCAAAAACACTTTCTCGTCCAGGGAGATTGAAAGTCTAATCCATAGACTTCGGTTGAATTCATTCAAAACAAAATATTGCAATAATGTTAAATGTATGTGTGGTGAATCCTTGAGTGTCAGTCATTTACTGATTCATTGTCCAAAAGCAAGAGAACTTTTCTAGAATTCGGGTATTGACGGTTTTACTGATGGATCAACACCATTGTCTCTACCCAGTATTCTAAACAATTATTCTATTCTTGATTCTGTTTGTAAATGTTTATTAAGTAGTTCACTTAATATTTATCTTTAACCTTGTTCATTGTTCGGTTATATTCTTTAAGCGTACGTTTAACATTTTAATGAGGTGGGGGGTGGAGGGAGTTATGATTAAGCCTGCATAGCTATCCTGTTACTTACTTTAACGCATACACACACTCATAGGCACATCAACACACACTCACCACACCAACTGTGACACAATATAATTTTGTCTGAATCACTTTTTGTGGAAGGGACGTTAAACTGAGTAACACCACACACACCACACACAACACACAAACACACACACACACACACATGTGCATGTGACACACACAACACATGTGCATGTGACCTCACACACACACACACACACATACACACTACACACCTGGATAATCATGTGTGTGTGTGTGTGTGTGTGTGTGTCACTGTGTGTGTGCGTGTGCGTGTGCGCGTGTCTGTGTATGTGTGGTGTGTGTGTTGTGTGTGCATACACGCGTGCAGTTGTGCGTGTTTTTGCACTGTACTGTGTGTGTATATGCGTGTGTGTCTGTGCCGGCAATGGGTGTAGGGCGCGCGCGCACGCGTGTGTTGTCGTGTACTCAGTCTTCACTAGGCCTAAGTAGGCCAGTAAGCTTAATATAACTAATAAACTTCATAATCTAGGATAGCAACACTCATAATAATAATAATAATAATAATAATAATAATAGTAGTAGAATATAATAATAATAATAATAATAATAATATAATAATAATAATAATAATAATAATAATAATAATAAAAATAATAAAAACATTTATATAGAGCACACATTCTAGACGAACTACTCATGGCGCTTAACAAAACTAAAATTCACTCCACATGCAAGATTACATCATACATATCAAACATACTCGCATTCCCACCGTCACCCGCACGCAAAACATACTCATAGATATAGGCCTACAAACATGCACACTGACGCATATATAGACATTGGCATACAGCACAAACGCATCCTTCCCTCGATCCCACACACAAACACACTCACATTAACGCACACAAACACACACGCACGCACACACACACACACACACACACACACACACACATATGCGCGCGTGCACAAACACACACACGCGCGCGCGCGTGCACAAACACGCACACACACGTGCGCGTGCACACACACAAGCAAACAAACTCAGTTACTACATGTCCCATTCCCCTCCTCCCATCTAATCTGCGCACACTTCATTCATGCAGACCCATCACAAGCATTAGCGTTGAGAGAAGAGTGTGAGAGATGGTGGTAGTTTGTTCCAAGTAGCTGGGGCCTGAAGCAAAAAGGATCTTTCACCGTAAGTTTTTGTTTTAACCAGGGGAAGCTGCACAAGGCGAGAATCAGAGGAAGAACGGAGCTGACGAGAGGGTGTGTAGTATGCAACAGATCAGACAAGTAAGCAGGAGCAGAGCCAGAAATGACAGCAAAGCTAAGAGCGGAAAGTTTGTGGTTGCTTGCGTGCTTTCAGATCCATCCAACTTTCGTCAATTCGCTTGGTAATAAGAAATAACTCGCACTACAGAGATGTTGAAACTATGATGACGTTTATTCATACAAAGCCATGAGTCATTTGGCAATAACGTTACACTAGTGACTACAACTACTCTGACGTTGCCGACGGCGTAAACAATGTCGACAGTGACAAAGGCGGTAAAATACTGCAATGAACAAAACACAATAGCAAAACTATGAGAACTAAGGCAATAAGCGTTGTGCCACAACATCATCAAACAATTTCATCAACAGTAAACAACGACATCAAAACACATTCCAAAAACGAACAAACGCGTAAACATCATTAGGAACATGTGAACTACCATAGACCATTACATATAAGCCCAAACTTCAGCCACGGAAATCCCCTTTAATTAGGCAACAACTTGACACATCCCTTCAGTTGCTATAACCTGGAAACCCCCTTTAAGTTGCACTAGCCCAGAGCACCCCCTTAGACAACACTGGCCCGGGAGAACCACTTCAGTTAAACATTGGCCCATGAAAACCCCTTTAACTGGGCACACAACTTCTCCTCAACATTGAACCAAAGCAATTAAAACTCCCTTGATAACTACACAAAGGGAAATAAGATCCCAACATCTAAGAACATCAATGAGCGACTTTAAAAGATATTATTTCGCAAAAGAACTTGACTACCAAGCAAAGGATTATTAATAACAAAATAATCATATCAAATAATAAAGCATATTTTGAACCATGAAAAATACATCAAACATTCAATATAATATAAAAGAAATGTAAAAAACATGCCTAAATTTACCTTATGGCCGAACGAACTGGAAGAAATCTTTGAAGCACAACAGAGCACTTTCTAGAAAACATTAGGTATCTTTCAAAACAACTGCTGAAAAGATGATGTAGTAACTGTGATGTAAATGTAAATATACGTCAAGGATATGACGCCAAATGTACAATGACGTAGATTGTTGAATTGATAAGTAAAATTGCATGGAGAACACGACCAGCAAACAAACACAGTCCTTAAACAACACACATCAGTCCAGTTATGTCAATGAAAGTCAGTCATATGATTAGTCATGAATCGTCGGTCAAGTCAATACACCGCACACACAGAGGCCACAACAAAATGATCCACACACACACGAACATCCTGACAAACACACTGACAAATACACAAAAAAAACTTATGCACGCAACTAAGCAAAACAATAATACGCGCATGCAAAACACACTAGTGGAACCCAACATGGGCAAGACTGCGAGACAAAATACACTGCCACATCGGCAGTTACACTCCCACCTTAAATCATGACCCTATGATTTACAATTACAGGTAACAACAGGAAGACTACAAAAATCCTGAACTTCCACAACAAAGTGTAACAACTACTTCCAAAAAAGAACTAACAAGGATTATCACCAAAGAACACCTCGCACCTTTACGGCCTGCACAGACCAATACATCATTTGAAAACAATACTTTCTACCCCAAAAGACATTATTTGCACCTACAATCTTATACCATAATAAGATTGAACTTGAACTTCACAAGGTTATCCTGATGAGAGTTCACTTTACACTATCGAGCGCACATCCTAGAGATAAAGTTTGTTTTACCATTACACGTTCCAAAGAGAATTACTTCAACGTACAAATTTATCCTGGTGAGAACTCACTTGAAACTATCGAGCCACACCCTTGAGACAAAGTTTGAATTAAAGTACATAATCTCATACCTCAATGAGACCTACTCTGAACGTGAACCTTTAATCTCATAACCTAATGAGATTCACTTTAAGCTTGAAAATTTAATCTCATAACCTGATGAGATTTACTTTGACCTTGAGTCGTTTAATCTCATAACCTAATGAGATCTCCTTTTAACATATACCACGTAATCTCATACCTTAATGAGATATGCTTCTAATGTTTAATCTCATAATCTGAAGAGATTTACCTTGAACATTTATCTCATATCCTACTGAGATTTACTTTAAACACACAACGTTTAAATTTAAAATCTAAAGAGATTTACTTTGAACATAGAACGTTTAAAATCTCCAAACCCACAAGAGATTTACTTTGCACACACACACACACACAAAATTCATCAAGAACCTTTGACCAAATCCGAGTAAAAACACACATTCTCACACTCTAATGAAAATGACTTTAAAACACACTAATCCGCCATTCTGGTGAACTTTCAACAAACAACACCACGATTTGCGCTGTCCAGCCAACACACTTATATGCAGTAGCACTATACCAAACGTTATGCTATTGTACACACTAATCTGAAAAAACAGATACACTTGCTGGCACTCAAAAAATCCCAAACAATTGAGGTGACCACCTAAACTTGCCGGCTCGAAGCACCAACTCAAAAGTCTGCATACATTCAAAACACTTGAACATGACAGCTCGAAGCAACCAACTCAAGAGTCCATACATATCCAACTGCTTTAAGAGTTTGAAAAAATTGACATCCTACAATGCAATGACATTGTGTATGAAAATCCTTCATGAATGTCAATAATTAACCAGTACTGTGAATCATGGAGTTACACATTTAATCAACCATGCTAACGAGTACTGATAGTTTGTGCACAGGGCGGATGAGACAGACTGGAGCTGTGGTGGGACGTCCATGCTTGTCCAGGGTGGAGGTCGACATCAGGAGACGCACGCTTCTCACCAGGCCGTCGTCGCTTGGAAAGACTTCGGTGACACGTGCCATCTTCCAATCGTTGCGGCACACATTCAGGTCGTGCAGAACGACAACATCCCCGACAATGACGTTCTGCTGAGGACGCTGCCATTTGCGCCGTTGCTGCAACGTCGTTAGGTACTCCTTCCTCCAACTCTGCCAGAACTCCTCAGCCAGCCGCTGCACGCATCGCCACCGCTTCCTCACGTAGAGGTCTGCGTCTTCAAAAACCCCTGGAGGCGGAAGGATGCCCGAATGCTTCATGGTCAGGATGTGGTTGGGGGTCAGGGGTCTTGGTCCATCAGGAGATTCCAGCGATTCCACTGCCAAAGGACGACTGTTGATGATCGCCATGGCTTCGTACAAGAATGTACGCAGAGACGAAGTAGTGAGGCGATGACCCGACTTTTGCAGCAGCCCGTTTAGCACACTGCGAATGGTGCGGATTTGACGCTCCCAGACACCACCCATGTGACTCGATGCAGGAGGGTTGAACTTGAATTCGCAATTCTCTTCCAGCATTCTCTCGATGACGATGTCAGAGTTCATTTCTTTCCATGCCAGCTTGAGCTCGTTGCAGGCACCAACAAAGTTCGTTCCTCGATCGCAGCGAATCAGGCGGATGCTGCCCCGAATGGCAATGACGTTGCGGAGACCGTTGATGAACGAATCTGTCGACATGTCGTCCAGAACTTCGATATGAACAGCTCTGGAGGACAAACAGGTGATGATCAGCCCATAACGCTTTGTCTCCTTGCGTCCGTCCTTGACGTAGAATGGGCCGAAACAATCCAGACCACAGTAGGTGAACGGTGCCGAAGCTTCAACTCTGTCCACTGGCAGGTCCGACATCATTTGCCCCTGAGGCTGACCACGGAGACGAAGGCAAGCAACGCAGCACCGTATGATCGAGGACACGATGTGACGAATGCCCAAGATCCAGTATCCAGTGGCTCTGATCTCGTTGATAGTAGTAGTACGGCCTTGATGAGCAACCTTGTGGTGGCACTTCCGAGCTATGAGCAGAGAGAAGTGGCTGTCGCGTGGCAGCACTGCAGGATACTTGCACTCGTAGTCCTCTGAAGACTTGCCCAACCTGCCTCCCACTCGTAAGACACCATCCTCGCCTGTGAAGCAATTCAACTGCTTCAGCGAGTTGCGCAGGGAAGCAGAAGGACGGGACAACTCCTCTCGTTGCACGCAGGCTATCCACTTCTTCTCAGCAATTCGGTAAGATTCCAGCTTCGACAGAGTCGCTCCTTTCTTCGCCGAGCAGCGTCGTATGATCACAGCGATCCCTCTCAGCAGTGATGATTTGTCCGAGAACCGTTTCGCCCTTTCATCGAAGCTAGTGAAGGACACCTCCGTAGTATCAGTAGCCTTACAGACCTTCACCTCAACGTCATGCTCTGGAATTTCGAAGTACTCCGCTTTGCAGTAAACTTGAGGCTGCAAGAGAAACTCCGGTCCCAGAAGCCAACTTGAGGAGACGATGCCGTCCACCGTTAGACCACGAGACGCATGATCAGCTGGGTTCTCTTCAGACGCAACATAGTTCCACTGACTAGCCTTCTCAAACTGAAGAATCTCATGCACTCTGTTGGCAACGAAGATGTGAAACCGCTTTGTTTCGTTGTGTAGGTACGCCAGAACAATCTGAGAGTCTGTCCAGAAGAAATGCTGAATGTCGTCGTAATCCAACTCTTCCTGCAGAAACCTGGCTATCTTCACTGACAGTACGGCCGCTTGTAGTTCGAGGCGAGGGACAGTGACAGGACGAAGTGGAGTTACACGACCTTTGGCCATGACCAGAGTGCAGTGAACGTTGTTTCCGGAATCCATGAATCTCAAGTAAGAACATTGTCCGTACCCTATCGTAGACGCGTCGGAGAAATGATGCAGTTCCACAGCCACAACCGAACCGAAATCCAAGGGCAGGTAGTTCCTAGGTATCTGAATCAGACCTATGTTCAGCAGATCAGCCAGCCACGAACTCCAGCGCACCTCAAGTCGTTCAGGCAACGGGTCGTCCCAGCCAAGGTGATCACGACACATCTCTTGCAGAATCAGCTTCCCAAGTAGCACGAATGGAGCCAAGAATCCCAGAGGGTCGTACAGAGAAGCTACAGTAGAGAGAACTCCTCTTCTCGAGAATGAACTAGACTTGAGGTCACTGTTGAACCCAAGGGTGTCATTGTCCGTGTTCCACTGCAGTCCTAGTGTCCTTTCAACTGCAGGAATATGACTTGGGGCAGACAAGTCAGTAGACTTGGATGAGCTGACTTCAGAATCAGGGAAGTGCGACAGCATTTCTTCGGAATTGGACACAATCTTGTGCAGTCTCAGATTCCCTCGTGAGCAGATTTCTCTGGCCTTGGTGAGAACTTCGACGGCTTCCTTGACTGTGTCTTTAGCCTTGAGTCCGTCATCCACGTAGAAGTCCCGCTGCAAGAAAGCAGAAGCGTCTGGACAGACCGCAGCATTATCCTTGGCCACTTGCTTCAAGCCGAAGTTCGCGCATCCCGGTGACGAAGTAGCTCCAAAGATGTGGACTTTCATCCGGTAGTCCACCAACGGCTTGCTGACATCTCCGTTCTCCCACCATAGGAACCGGAGGTAGTCACGGTGAGGTTTGGTGACGTGAAACTGGTGGTACATCTTCTCGATGTCGCAGGCGAAGGCAATGGGGCCCTTCCGAAAGCGACACAGCACACCGACGAGAGAACTAATGAGGTCAGGTCCTTGAAGCAGCAGATCATTCAGGCAGGTACCAAGGTGCCGTGCACTACAGTCGAAAACGACTCGAATCTTTCCAGGCTTCTTCGGGTTGTAGACGCCGTGATGTGGAATGTACCAGCGCGTACTTGACTCGACCTCCTCCTCAGGCACACGTTCAGCGTCACCTCGATCCAAGATCACGTTCATGAATTTGACATAGTCACTGAAATAGTCCGGCCTTCGCTCAAATTGACGCTTCAACCCGAGCACACGCTTCATTGCGACGTTCCTGTTGTCCGGAAGAGATGGACTCTCAGGACGAAAGGGAAGAGGCATTTCGTAGTGTCCCGCTTCATTAATTAACACATTGTCCTCCACAATCTTCAGGAACTTCATATCATCTTGCGACATCACACCTGACTCAACATCAACAAAGTCTCTTTCCAGGGCATGCAACAAATCAGTGGCGGAGGCTTCCTCGACATGCGACCTGTACACGAAAGCCACTCTCTCGTCCTCTCTGCTGGTCTGTTGCAAGGCGACGTGGTGAGATGATCCCACAGCATCGAAGGCGACAGGTTGTGACGACTTTCCCACCACCGACCAGCCTAGCTTGGTTTCCACGCCGTAAGGCAGTCCGGGAATCACGCTAATCGGCATGAGAGCCTCGGGACAGTCAAAGCCAATCAGTAGACCGGCGACGCAATCCGGCAGCAAGGGACTCAGGCTCGAAGACAAGCGTCTCAGGTGAGGATGCTCAGCAACGGTATCTGGGGTCGGAATGTGAGACGTGTGGAGTGTCAGGAACTCTCTGGAGTATGCTGGAGGCAAGCTGACCCATTCACTGGAGAAGATCGATCTGACACGCAGTCCGGAGTACTTCCTGCAAGGAACAAGAGCGTCGTTGTCGGTCAAGGTGGTGAGCTTCAGCGTAGCCTCCCGTGACGAAGCTCCGACGTTCTCGACAACTGTAGTCACAGCGAAGGTGGCGTCAGACATGGTGTCCAGCAACGCATAGGTGAGTACTTCTTTTTCGGGGTTGTCGATACATGACATGTAGACTGGAACAATCATTGCAGTGAGCGAACTATCACCATCCGACTGAGACCGATGTGACGTAGCGACCACCACAGGATTGGATGACGTTTGATGACCACTGACGTTCACTGCTGTAGACTGCCTAGAGTTACCGCCGTTGCCCCTTCTGGCAACGAACGTCGACACGAAGTCGTTGTCGTGCAGACACGTAGGATGCTTCTTGCCACAGGTAGTGCACGTTACTCTCTGGGAACACTGTCGAGATCGATGTTCAGTTGTCAACAGGCACCCGAAACACAGTCCTTTCTTGAGTACAAAGTCTCTCCTCTCCTTGATTGGTCTCTTTTGAAAGCTACGGCACTCTGCTATTCCATGCTTGGTGTAACCGCAGAAATCGCACGTTGCTTCCATAGATTCGGACGTGGTAACCAGCGAGACCTTCTTGCTAGGTGGCGCAGACATACGAAGGACAGGCTTGGCAGCTGAAGAGGTGGCAGGAGTAGCGATTCCGAAGACTGGGTCGTTCGTGATCTCGGCCTCCAGCGTGACAAAGGTCACCAACTCCTCGAAGGTTGGGTAGCGCTTCTTGTAGAGTTTTGTGTTCACCACACTCCTACTCCACCGATGTGTCATCCAATCTGGCAGCTTTTCGACAATGCGCTTCAAGTAGTGGGCATCGTTCAGGATTTCGAGCCCACCCACCTCCTTCGCTGCTATGGCACACTGCTGCAAAAAGTCCGACAAGCAACGCAGGGCAACACCGTCCTTGTTCTTGACTATTGGCCACTCGTCGAGCTTGGTGCGGAAAGCTGTAGAAATCACATACGAATTCCCGAACCTCTGTTCTAGCACGGTCATGGCTTGTTCGTAGGCCCTAGTGTCCCTCA
Source organism: Phymorhynchus buccinoides (assembly GCA_017654935.2). NCBI lineage: Eukaryota > Metazoa > Mollusca > Gastropoda > Neogastropoda > Raphitomidae > Phymorhynchus > Phymorhynchus buccinoides. The sequence goes on along the minus strand of CM065680.1, from coordinate 38,613,371 downwards.
AGAGGAAAAACCCGCTCACTGCCTCCTTGGCTGGACCACTGACATATCTCTGAAGGTACAGAAGCTTCTCGCTGGCGTGAATGTTCTGCCGCTCAATGAGGAAGGAGAACGAGGACTTCCAGGTCGGATACAGCAGAGGGTCGCCGGAGAAGATGCAGGGCTCTTGTAGAGGCAGCCGGTTCAGCGTCAGTGCGTCCGCGAGAGTCTTGGTCACGGATTCCAAGTATGAGTCATGGAGCAAGGTACTCGAATGGAACAAACTGGGCTGTGGCGAAGACAGGCTTCCAACGTGAACGTGAGAGTCGCTCATAGGGACGGCAGTGAAGTCGACACCAGTAGAGGCAGCGCGAGGTCCGCCAATCCGTAACGACTCTGGGCTGACATGCCGATTGAGTCCAGGCACCCCTGGTGTGAAGAGGTTAGCTTGGGGACGTAGACGAGGGTCTAAGACGAATGAATCGGAGGGGATGCCGGAACGTAGACCATTCGCGTCCTTGTGACCAGGTAGCTGCTGTCCATAGATGCTGAACCGATCAGCACCCATCACGACGCCTGAATCAGTTGGGGCTGACCTAAACAAGCCCACCCTAGAAGTTGAGGGGTGTGTAGAGGGCTCGTCGATGTGACGACGCTCACCCGACGACAGGAAAGGCAGTGTGGACATAATGGGCTGGTGCATGGACGCCGTGGCCTGCACAGCAGCGCTTGAACTGTAGGCCGCTCCAGCAGTGACGTTGAAAGTCGTGGACACCACTGCTGGTCCGACGGAAGATCCGTAGACGGTCCTGGGAAGCGACGTAGTGACGGCAGAGAATACGGCGCCTTGGCTGTCACTGAAGCTTGGCGACATAAAGGCGACAGCGGGGGCAGCGCTCGATGAGACAAGTCCATCTGTCGACGATGTAGGGACAGCGGAGGGGGCAGCAGTTGTGGTCCTCGCACCCGTTGACACCAGGGCAGCAGTTGAGGGGCCCGTGCCAGCCGACGTCGTGTGTTGATCGGCTCTGGTATCCAAGGGAGAGGTGGTCATGTAGCTAACGTATTGCCTAGCTGACTCATGGCTAACTACGGGATTAGCGAACTTAGGATAGGCGAGAGGTCCACCGGGTTGGTAGTCTAAGAGACTAAGAAGTGGAAGTTCAGGAGGATTGCTTGATTGTTCATAGCTTTCTAGCACATCTATCGTGGCTTTCTGCTCGGCGATTTGCGTTCTCAATTCGAGTTCAGCTAATTGTCGCTGCCTTTCTCTCTTCTTTCTTTCTTCCTTGGCTTGCTCAGCTCGCTCTTCTTCATCCGCAGCTTCAATCTCTCTGTACATTTCATGTGCCAAACTCTGGCCCTTTGCCCTGGCGACAAGAGCTGCGGCGGTAGCTTTAGCTAGAATTTTGACGGAGGTATTAGATCTCGAGGAATTGACATCAGAGCGAGTGTGGACTCTGGAAGCGGCTTTGGAATGCTTCGACGTCTGACTATGCGCTGGTCTTGAGCATCTTGATCTCATGGAGTCTGCCTTTTCTGCAGTGGCTGTCACTAGCTGTGAGATGGCATTGAAAACTGCTGCCTGAGTTTCTGCTAGGCTTACAGCGACTGTCTCATTTGACTCGAGCTCTTGAAGGTCAGATTCACACTTGGAGAGACTAGCGAACTTCGACGAGATCTGTTCTCTGTGGTGTAGCAGGACCTCTCGTATTCTATCTTCCTTCCTGAGCTCTTCAGTAGCTGCTATGATCTCTCGAGTCACTTGAGTACTAAGGTGCTTGAACTGTAGCATCTTGTCACTAATGATAAGTCCTAGACCTTTCTTTGTGAGCTTTCTCACCCGCTTGGGTCTTCCATCAGGAGAAACATCTTTCAGGTCTATCTTTTCTTCGGATTCAATGGAACCAAACTCAACGTCTTCATCCAATCCAGCCATGATGACTCGAACTATCGTAGATCTTCTTGAGGACAAAGCTGTTTACTTGATCCGAAACTCCTGCCTAACAGATGCTTATCCATAGACTAATTTGGTCGTCTTCTTGTGCCTAGCTTCTGAAATGGTACTTAACTAAAACAACTTCGAAGAATAGGCGGAACTACATGGTACTATTTGAAGGAGCCAGTCTTGCATACCGCTACTTAGGGAAAGGTACCATACAATGTGTCGGGTTAGCGTAGAAACTTGCTGTCTTGATGCTTGACTAATACGATGACCTCACAGTTGAAGACAATCCTATGGCTTAGGGAAATCAACTGGACCAAACATCAAGGGAACTGACGATGGTAAGTATTTTACTGTGGCTGCTTGCGTGCTTTCAGATCCATCCAACTTTCGTCAATTCGCTTGGTAATAAGAAATAACTCGCACTACAGAGATGTTGAAACTATGATGACGTTTATTCATACAAAGCCATGAGTCATTTGGCAATAACGTTACACTAGTGACTACAACTACTCTGACGTTGCCGACGGCGTAAACAATGTCGACGGTGACAAAGGCGGTAAAATACTGCAATGAACAAAACACAATAGCAAAACTATGAGAACTAAGGCAATAAGCGTTGTGCCACAACATCATCAAACAATTTCATCAACAGTAAACAACGACATCAAAACACATTCCAAAAACGAACAAACGCGTAAACATCATTAGGAACATGTGAACTACCATAGACCATTACATATAAGCCCAAACTTCAGCCACGGAAATCCCCTTTAATTAGGCAACAACTTGACACATCCCTTCAGTTGCTATAACCTGGAAACCCCCTTTAAGTTGCACTAGCCCAGAGCACCCCCTTAGACAACACTGGCCCGGGAGAACCACTTCAGTTAAACATTGGCCCATGAAAACCCCTTTAACTGGGCACACAACTTCTCCTCAACATTGAACCAAAGCAATTAAAACTCCCTTGATAACTACACAAAGGGAAATAAGATCCCAACATCTAAGAACATCAATGAGCGACTTTAAAAGATATTATTTCGCAAAAGAACTTGACTACCAAGCAAAGGATTATTAATAACAAAATAATCATATCAAATAATAAAGCATATTTTGAACCATGAAAAATACATCAAACATTCAATATAATATAAAAGAAATGTAAAAAACATGCCTAAATTTACCTTATGGCCGAACGAACTGGAAGAAATCTTTGAAGCACAACAGAGCACTTTCTAGAAAACATTAGGTATCTTTCAAAACAACTGCTGAAAAGATGATGTAGTAACTGTGATGTAAATGTAAATATACGTCAAGGATATGACGCCAAATGTACAATGACGTAGATTGTTGAATTGATAAGTAAAATTGCATGGAGAACACGACCAGCAAACAAACACAGGCCTTAAACAACACACATCAGTCCAGTTACGTCAATGAAAGTCAGTCATATGATTAGTCATGAATCGTCGGTCAAGTCAATACACCGCACACACAGAGGCCACAACAAAAGGATCCACACACACACGAACATCCTGACAAACACACTGACACACACACAAAAAAACCTTATGCACGCAACTAAGCAAAACAATAATACGCGCATGCAAAACACACTAGTGGAACCCAACATGGGCAAGACTGCGAGACAAAATACACTGCCACATGGGAGGGGGAGGGAGGAGGGTCACATTTGTGTGTGTGTGTGTGCACATTTGTGTGTGTGTGTGCATGCAGAAATAGAAAAAAATAGCTCTGTGGTGTGTTGTGATGTTAGGCCTAACAGTCAATGACAATTTGTGATTGACCATCTTTGGCAAAAACAATCTTTTTGCTTGTTACATTGTAATTACTCAAATCCGAGATTGTCATCACATCAGTAGAAATGTAAAGTGTCAAAATAAATATTGAATCTGAAATTGTATATCTATCACTTTTAGATGGAAGTTTTCAGTCTAGGCCTATTATTTTGCCCAAGGCTGTTCTAGTTTGCTCTTCGCAGTTTCGTTCTGTTGAATCAATCCGTCTACATCAGTGTGTGTGCGTGTGTCTGTGCGTGCATGTGTGTGTGCGTGCATGTGTGTGTGTGCGTGCGTGTGTTGTCTTTTTCTTCTCAATCGCACGTGCCAGTACTGGTGAAACGCGTGTAACATTGGGCATGGTAACGTGCATTTTCTGGCCACTGATCGTAAACTATGTTAGAAGCTTTTTTGCGATCTCTTGCTCTTCACCGTCTAAGGCATACCATTGATTACAAGCGTTTATTGTTGTGTTCCATCGAGCATCAGTAAATAATGCTAAATCCTCAGATATTTCGCCTTCGCAGCAATGAACAACACACTCCGTCGCCATGAGGTTTTCTGTATAAAGGGGCGCTACTCATAATGAGTGTTGGGTAAAAAGACGTTTTCGTAACTTGAGTTTTCGCCGACTTTTTTTCAATAATATCGAGAGGTTCGCAAGTTCTAGACCATATAACTTTAATCTACAAATATCAAACTACAATTTCCCCAAAAAAAATTTCAATGCGCTTTTCTAGCCATCGGATTTTAATGATAGCAACGATTGGCCTTCTGACTACAGCTACTATTGCCCTCTAAGGTAAAAATTTAAGGCATGTTCGTATTCTGATCGCTTCTCGGCCTTTTGGCTAAGACTGATTCAGGAACATAAATTTTTGTTTATACCCTGGTTGGTTTGTTCAGCCCGTCGTACATGGCGAAAGCCGATACGCGACGTTAAACTGAACTTCCATCCAAATTTAAGGCAGACTTATTAGAGACTGTAGACTTACCTGAGATGGAGAGAGAGAAGCAATAAAGAGAGAGAGAGAGAGACCTGTGTCAGCCTTGACTGCCCCTGTTGCTGTTTCCTGCCTACTATTCCTGCACTCCTGTCTGTCCCTGCACCCTTCAACTCCACACCATCACAAGGAAGCAATTTCTATCGATACCAGGAAGGAATGCCATCTTCTTTCCCTCCATATTATCCGTTTGATAAAAGAAAGCAACCAAGTTTGATGGCCTACGAACATGTTGTAGATTTTTAGAATTATTATGTTCCAGAATTGGGGAGGCATTGTCCTGCAATGCCACCAGAGTATGATCAGATGGAAATGTAATGCATGTTGCACAAAGGCCTAACATAATTTCTGTCTCTGGGGCCATATTCTGTTCTACAGCGCAATGCTTTCGACGTGCACAAATCTCATTGTAGGGTGAAAGAGAGAAAGGGAAGAAAATGTAGGAAACAAGAGGAAAAGCCTTCAAGGCTCAATCACTTTGTGTTTCTGAAGCTATATCTAAATGCCAGATTGTGCAGTTTCACATAAATGTCATACCAATAACAGAAAAACGTCAATTTGCATATTCTGTAGAACATAATTATGCATAAAGGACACGGGACACAAATAAGTTGGTTAATATGTGTTCTCGCTTTATGTTTTGGGAGATAGATAAAAATACCAGATAGCTCACTTCCAAACACACTCCAAAGGTCAAGGTCAAAGGGTACAATTTCTATACTGAGCTTAATGTAGTATACCACTGTACAATTTTTAAGCGATTCTGCACAGCATTTCATGTGATATTTTTACAAGACAAAAATCCAAGGTCAAAGATCAAGGTAATCAAGGTCACTGAGGTCAACAATACCTAGCATTCCGTATGATCTTAGGCTAGTCTACCTACTTGCCAAATTTAGAAAGTATCTGCCATAATGTAAAAGATATGACCAAAACAAATAATTGACGATGTTCAAGGTTAATAGAGTAAAAAATACACCAACATGCCAAATTTGGGGACCGTAACTGTAAACATGTAACAGATATGGCCAAGACAAAAAGTGCATGTTGAAGGTCAAAGTCATTGGTTTATCTTGTTATGCAAATCACATCTTTCTTGAAAGCTTGCATAACACATCTATGTGTATGCAAAGTTTGAACAATGTACGCATTCTAGTTCCCGAGAAAAAACCCACATTAAAGTTTGTACCACAGACGCAACACATACATACACGGACACAACCGAACACTGATGAGAACATAGACTCACTTCGTTAACATGAGTGAGCCAAAAAGGGCGGTTGAGTAAATTAAATCTATTAGATTGCCTGGTGTTTGTTGAAAATTGGATTCATTAGTTCTTTTATTGGACGCTCATAGTGGACAGCATTTTGCAGGAATTAAAATGGGACGAGTCGATATTATTTTACTCGTTTCTTGGAATTTTATTCAATCACTGTACATGCAGCTGCTGATCGCTTAATGCTTTCATGCTTGACCACGACGTTTTTTCCACTGGCCAAGGTGATGTCCAAATTTATAATTATGTAGATAGATATGTTCATTCTGAGTTGTTAAATTGATGCTGAATTGCCACGTTGAGGACAGATGCACTTCTTTTTATTCTTTCTTTTTCTCTCACGTTCCCACTTTTTTTCTTTTTGTTTTCTTGTTCTTCTTCTGTATTAATAGAATGTCAGCGCAAAACAATTCAATAATCATATAATAAAAAGCCAAGTGTCCGTGTGTGTGTGTGTCTGTCTGAAACACAAAACGGGCCTTATAAATAACTCCGCCGTTTTTTGACCGAAACGCTTCAAATTTGCTGTGAGCCCTAACGGGGCGATGGCAACGGCGAAACGCGTATCCGCCGGACTCTCGGCGCCCGTATCTCCGGCATTTCTGGACCGATTGCCTTCAAATTTGGCAGGTAGATGACCGGGGACGGTGACTATCGGTGTGCCACACCGAAAGCGAATCGGTTCAGAAACGCGCGCGCTATACGCCGCTTCACTTTTTCACGAATAACTCCGCCGTTCCGTAACCGAATCGCTTAAAATTTGCTGTCAGGCTTGCTATTGCCCGGGCAAAGCCTGGCAGCAAATTTGAAGAGAATCGGGAGAGCGCGTCACTCTCAGAGCAGCGCCAACTGGAAACAGGGACTTATAACTCCGCCGTTTCTTAACCGAATCGCTTTAGATTTGCTGTACTCAACGTTACCTGTACTTGGCGTTACCGTTACTAGGGAGAGCGCATCACTCTCAGAGCAGCGCCAACGGGAAATGGGGCTTTATAACTCCGCCTCTTCTTAACCGAATCGCTTCAAATTTCCTGTACTCAGTAAGGTGCGGGGGGTAGTAGAACGGCATGAGTGAGGAAGATGGAAGGAGGGAGAGAGACAAAAGTAATAATAATAAATTTCGTGGACCCGGCAAAACCAGTACTCAGCATTACCAGTACGTGGTGTTACCAGTACGGTGCATTGCTAGTACTAGGCGTTGTGCTAGTAATTTTAATAATAGAATGTCAACACAGAACAGTTCCATAATAATTTTGATAATAGAATGTCAACACGGAACAATTTGATAATAATTTTAATAATAGAATGTCAACACGGAACAATTCAATAATAATTTTAATAATAGAATGACAACACAGAACAATTCGATAATAATTTTTAATAATTGGATATCAACACAGAACATTTCAACAACAATTTTAATAATACAATATCAACATAGACCAATTCAATAACAATTTTATTAAATAGAGCAATTCAATAAAATTAAAAAACCAGATTGTCAACATAGACCATTTCAATAACAATTTTAATAACAGAACGTCAACATAGAAAAATTCAATAACGATCTCAATACCGTAATAGAATGATTTATAGTATTACATTTTTTTAATATATATTGACATGAACAACAACTGCAGAAACAAAGGATTAACTTATAAAAATTGGGTTTTTAACAAAGGGGCTGATGTAAGCTTGGTTTTCAGTAGAGAAAAACGTAAAGGGTAACACAAGGAAAGGGACTGTGATCAACCAGTAAGATGTTTTCTATCAGATAACCAATAAAACTGATTTTCAATAAAAACCGTTTCTAAGATAAACTATAACAATTGGACTCAAAATACTATGAACAATACTGAAGATAAAAATCTGGAAAACCTCCAATTATTCAAAAGGCCACCTAGTCCAATAAGAAATAAATTATTACAACAAAGTAACTATAATTATATAACAATTTTGATAGTGGATGGGAAAAATAGCCACCAAAGTATCAAACTCATGTTTAGGGCATATTTCACTCTATTTTTTTGGTATTATACTAACATCCAAAATATAAAAGTTTATATTGTATTAATTCTTTGTTTATATAATACTTCTTGGAACGAAATCAATAGTTAAAAACTATATAATACTGTTTAATTCACAGATTGGATTCAGTGTAGAGGGGAAGTATTGTTTTGTGCTCTTTAAAAAAGAATCCTTTTGCCATCTTTGCTGTTTGCTGTTTTCTTGTATGTCTATGTTGATAAAGGCTTATTCGCCGAAATATCCTGTTGTTTTGTTGTGTTTCTTGTGAATAAAATAACGTCACTTTACACTTGTGTGCTGATTTGTTTGTTGTATATTCTGTTGCGGATATCTGAAAATGGTGTACCTTGGATGTCAGACTTCAAACAATTGTAATATCAAAACTAGCGAATATATTTATTTTCTGTTTTCTGCATATCAATTGGAAATCTTAGACCCATCTTCTGAAAGTGAATATTCAGAACTTCAACTATGTCTGGGGTTTTTAATTAACAATTTCTGTGAAGTAAAGAATCAATTTATTTGGTATAATGCTAAAGTGACAATCTTAACAGAACAATAAAACTAATTTAACATTTCAAATGCAGCATGCAACTGTAACATACCAATTGTAATGAAGTAATTTTTACTAACAATTCCAAATAAGTAAATAATTTCAGAAGTAAACAATCCAATAAAACAAAACAGCGTGTGTGTGCGTGTGCTATTTTTCCTCCATAGGGAGAAAGGTGGCAGAGTGGCTAAGACGTTCGCCTACCAAATGTAATGCGTGACTGCAGCGTGAGTGACCCGGGTTCGAATCCCGGCCTCGCCCTTTCTTACTAGTTTGACAGGAAAATCGAACTGAACGTCGTCTTTCAGATGGGGACTTAAAGCTAGTCTGATCCGTGCACTTTACGCACGTAAAAATCCCACGGCAGTTGAAAGTTGCTAAGAGCAGGGAGAAATCCCGCTGCCTGGTATGGCCAAGTTGATAGCTAGGTTTTCCAAGAGTGCACACCCTCCTCACCCTGTGCCCCCCCTCAAAAAAATAAATTGGGTAGGCGGTGCACTTGCAGCGACGTGCTCTCCGGGGGAGAGCAGCCCGAATTTCACTGAGATAAGTCACTATATACTGATCTTCAAGAGAGGTAAAGAAAGCTGCAAGCCTGGGATATAAAATCATAACTTCACAAAGCATTATTTTCATTTGCGTATCATTAGCCCATAGGCTTAGTGTAAATGCATGTGAGAAAAAGTTGTAAGAATACACCGTTGCTAAGAAACTTGACGTCACATGTATTTATCTTCACGTAGCATTATTACCATTATCGTCTTGTCAACGCGAGCTGTACCTACCAAAGCTGGACCCAGAATTTGACAAGCTGTGCAGTACTACCCCAAGGATTCATTCAGCGCTGACGACAAATGCTGGTACAGTACACAACGAAGCCACTCTCAGCTCAAGAAGATTCATGGCTCCACTGAATCAACAGTGCCAGCTGTTATCAGGGTTCATACGCGTCAGGGAAAACTGGAAAAGTCAGGGAATTTAGACAAATGTTTTCCAGTCACTTAAAACTTAAAAGTCATGGAAAATAAAATTTCTGCTCAAAGTCAGGGAATTTGATCATATACACATCAAAAACATAATCAGCGCTTAAAAATATTGTGGGTTGAAAAATGAGTGATAACAATAAAAAAATAATTAAAAAAATGCTTGTCTGTGATCTTTGCGATTTGTTATGTATACAGATAAGTTGTTTTTGTTTGCCATTTACACTGTATTTGTGTGGCACATGTTGACTGGAGAACGAGTTTGGGGTCAGGGAAATGTCAGGGAATTTGATCATGAAATTGCTGTACGAACCCTGTCAGTTATGTCACAGATCTACACAAAGCATTCTGTGCGTGCCACTTGTGCCACTTGTAGTGCGAGCCGACTGAACCTGTGCGAAGAGCAGGGCTTGGAGTCAAAAATAGTCCATTGGCGTATTATTGGATTTATTGCAAAAACTAATAACTTGTATCAAACAATGACTTCAGAAATATAAAAATGGGGTATTGTTTTTTATATATATTTTTTTTTTTTTTTTGGTGTGGTTTAAATGATTATTTATCAAAACGTACATTACATACATGTTAAGCAAGCATAACAGCAACAACAAGCTTAAAACTTATACTGTGCCAACGTACTATGCATGAATTTTTGAATGGTGGCTAGCAAGTACAAGACTAAACAGGTTAATCTAAACATTATCAAAGAAAAAAAATATATAAAGATAGGTACATTTCAAATCCTTCGTGAAATATACATTTTTTATATTTCAGCAGTCTTTTTTTTTTTTATACAAGTTATTAGTTTTGTAAAAAGTTCAATAATATGTCAATGGACTATCTAGAGATAGAATGAAATAGTGAGGCCAAGAGAGGAGATAGTCTGTTTTGACTCCCAACAATAATTTTTGTTTACCCGAATACCATCATTTCTAGGTGTTGATGGGTTATGAAAGTGGCAGTTTTTCACACACTGTACCTTTTCTCTGAGTTGTGCACGTGTGCCAGACCAGTCTGAAATCATAATACATTAATAAAGCATGTTAATGATCGAGTAGGCATGTCTAATATAGGCATAGTGATATTATAACAGTAACAGTAATATAATCAAGACTTGATCAGATACATAATATACCATGCTCTAGACACTGTACAATACATCCACCAATGGTAGACCCCAATGTGGTATCTAGCTAACTCATTGAACACTACACTGTGACATACTGTACACACAACATACATACCATATGAGGGGTAATTGCCTAAACGTGTTATCACCCTTCTTTATACCCCTTGTGATAACACGCTTAGGCAAGTACCCATCGATTATATATACACACAATATGTTACTTACTTAAAAGTTTGGGTGGATTCTTCATTAGCCAGTGCAAGGCAATTGTATGGCCTGTTCTTTCTGTGTATTTCGCTGGTTAGGTAGAACCTGGAGTCATTGGATGCATGATTTCCGTTGAGCCAAGTCATGGGATACGCTGGCCCTTTACGTTTGGCACTGACGTGTAACCATTCCCGCTCTCCTTTGACCACTGCCACTGAAAAAAAACAGAGAGAGAGAGAGAGAGAGAGAGAGAGAGAGAGAGAGAGAGAGAACTCAGAACTCTGAAATGTTTTAATGATTTAGGTGCTAGGCCCACAACCCCTATCATTACATGTAAGCAAATTAATAAGTTTAACAGTCAAAAACAGTGAAATGAATACATAAACTAAAAGAATAATAAATGCCTCTTTAATATACACATTAACATAAATACATACTGATTTACCTACATACATGCATAATTATACACAACATTCATACGTACGTGTAGATATATAAACTCCCGCGCTTGCAAACACTCATACACGCAAGACACACACACACGTGAGAGAGAGAGAGAGAGAGAGAGAGAGAGAGAGAGAGAGAGAGAGAGAGAGAGAGAGAGAGAGAGAGAGAGAGAGAGAGAGAGAGATGGGAATCAGTAGGCACAGTGCATAAAGCAAGGTGATAAAGTTCCATGTAAATCAAGAACTTCTAACATATTTTGCCAACTTTCATAATAAGCAAAACACAGTAAAAAGCATGTATGCCGAGGCATGAGACACTTATTTGAAAAGTTAATGAACATCAGACTTACTTGTCTCGATTATAGGATACGCTATGAAGTAACAGCAGTCTGACTTGCATGGAAAGTTCATGGACATCAGGCTGACTTGTTTCATTTGTACGATACGTTATGAAGTAACAGCACTCTGACCAACATGGAAAGTTCATGAACATCAGGCTGACTTGTCTCATTTGTACGACACGTTATGAAGTAACAGCACTCTGATTTGAATGGAAAGTTCATGAACATCAGGCTGACTTGTCTCATTTATACGATACGCTTTGAAGTAACAGCACTCTGACTTGCATATAAAGTTCTTTTAGCCAGGGTATCTCAACATCAACAACAACATTTTTACTCCTATCTAGTATTTTGGTGTTTCTGTTTTCATGTCATATGGAAAGGTGGTGAGCATCAGACTCACTTGTCTCCGTTTTCGATACACTGTAAAGTAACTTACATGGAAAGCTCAGGGGCATCAGGCTGACTTGTCTCCGTTTTCGATACATTGTAAAGTAACTTACATGGGAAGTTCTGGAGCACCGGGCTGACTTGCCTCCATTTTTCAATGCATTGTAAAGTAACTTACATGGAAAGTTCTGGAGCATGAGACTCACTTATCTGTGTTGTTCGATACATTGTAAAATAACTTACATGGAAAGTTCTGGAGCATCAAACTCACTTGTCTCTGTTGTTCGGTACATTGTAAAGTAACTTACATGGAAAGCTCAGGGGCATCAGGCTGACTTGTCTCCGTTTTTCGATACATTGTAAAGTCAATTACATGGAAAGTTCTGGAGCATCAGACTCACTTGTCTCCATTGTTCGATACATTGTAAAATAACTTACATGGAAAGTTCTGGAGCATCAGGCTGACTTGTCTCCGTTTTTCGATACATTGTAAAGTTAATGATATGGAAAGTTCTGGAGCATCTGACTCACTTGTCTCCGTTGATCGATGCATTGTAAAGTAACTTACATGGTGTGACGAGGGAATGAGCTAAAGGTGAAGTCACTATGGGAGAATTTTAAAGAGATAAATTTTCAATGAGAAAATTTTACTTTAGCCCACTTCTCAAGGGTGTGGGAGGTGAGCAACTTTCCCGGCCCCTTTTCATCTAATAAATTTATATTTTTACCCGGGTTCTGGCTCGTATGATTGAATGAAATACAAGTGGTAGATTTGCTCTAAATGACAGACAGAGAGAAGTAGGTTTTTACATGAAAATTACAAAACTTCCACTCTCATCAGTCTGACCAAAGGGTTCAGAATTATTTGTTCACTTGTATTTTATTTACTCACAAATCTGCTTAACAGATTACGCAGCAATACAAATAGCAGCTCAATGGCACCAAAACAAAATAATGATGAAAAATGAAATCCACAAGGATTATACAAGACCTTTGTCTGTCCGAAAAGGTTAGCCCCAAGCCGGAAGGGTCACTAATAATTATTATCAAGTGTCCTGGGTTAAGTTAGAGTTCTTTGCCCTGTCCCAGGGACTTTGCTTAAGTTTCCTCTGTCGGGATCGGTGAGCGCTGGGGTAACTTGGCTGGCTCTTCAGGTGAGAGTGCGCCCAGTAGTCCTGGATGGGGCAACGCGGGATGGCACGGCACAGGCGTGGTCTCCTCGCGTGTTCTGGGTGCGGTGGCGACTTGGTGGCAGCCCCGTCTTCATGCTTGTGAGTCAGGGATTAAACTTCCTGACCACGATGCCCTGCTGAGAATCACAGGAGACTATGGGTGTAGATCTCTATGGATTAGAGATATGGGCTTCAGCCGGTGGGGATTAGTGGATCCCAACCGACTAGAAGGCCGCCCTTGTACCAGCTATTCCAAAGTAATTTTTTTATTTCAACACATATGTGCAAAATATACATTGTAAGATAGAACTTTTTAATATGAATCCAATGGTATCCATTTTTTTCCTCTAAGACAATTAGATCATGAGTTATGATTTTTTGAATTTTGAATTTTTACACTCTTTTTGTGTCATATTGCCAATTCGTGTATTGTTCAACTTTCAAGATCTTCATATTAAAACTGATTAGGCCAATATAAACAAGTGCTGTTTCTCCAAGACAATAAGTATGTGGACTACATGCTTGATTTATTACAGAAGCCTGTTCCATTCCCAAGTGCCTCAAAAAATAGCGTTTTTGTGTGTACAGAATGATAACATGAAATTTGTAAATAGGCTAATTTCATATCTTTGGTCATAATTGACCTACATAACTTGTTTTGGTATCATTGGAATCAGAACGACAAGCTCCTTCTAATTATTGTACTTTCTAGTCTAGAAAATACTTTTTTTTTAAAACCTTGACCTTGAC
>CM065680.1:38546471-38598866 GCA_017654935.2 Phymorhynchus buccinoides | reverse complement strand
GGGGGAGGGGGGGGCACGGGGCACATGGGGCACGGCACACCCACGCACGGCACGGGGCACCACGGACCCCACGGCAGGCAGGCGGGCACGGGGCACGGCACTGGGCACCACGGCCACGCACATGGGCACTGGACACGGAAGGCACGGCCACGGCACCACGGCACCGTGGAACGGGGCACAGCACGGAACATCTTGACGGGCCCTCCCGGCCACGGCCAACCACGCCCACTTGGCACGGCAGGCACGGGGCACGGCAAGGGCACATGGCACACACAGGCAACGAACCACCACCTGGGTGGGGGGGCCACGCAAGGCACTCGGGCAACCCCAGGGGGGGCACCACGGCACGGCACCCCACGGCACGGCCAACATGGGCAAATGGAGCAACACGGCACCACACACACATCACGGCACCACCCAGGGCACGGAACGGGGGCACGGCCACGGAGGGCACCACAACGCCACCGGGCACCCACCCACGGCTCACACCATCTTCGGCACTCTTTTGACCCTATCGCAGAAAAGTAGTAAGTCAGAAATAGAGAAATGCAGAAACGTAAAGCAAGAAAGAGAAAAGGATAGAAAAAAGTTAGGTGAGTGTTTTTTATTGTTAGTTGAGTGTTTTAATAGATCCGGGAACAGGGAAAAGGAAATAGAAAAAGTAAGGGAAGAAAGTGTTTCATAACAGAGGTTCGGCCTCTTCAGCATGTGGGGGGCAATTTTGTTAATGACAAAGGATTGTGGGAATAATACTGGAGGCAGTGCTAAACCAGTAAAGTCCCGATTTTTTAATAATACAGATACGTGTAGTGTCATCCCCTTGTAATCTCCACTGCCTCCTCCCCACCATCCCTCCACCCACCCCCTACCCCACCCATAACCAGCTGGCTGACCTACTCGTCACCCCAGCACGTGTGAACCATGGTCTCATGCCCCTCCACTTTAATAACAGCACGTTTGGACAGATGTCGTTTGGTCTAGTGAGCAAAACTGTAAATTGGTGCTTTTCGCGCGCATTTATGAACAGATGCTGTTCAAATTTCCTGCCATGCTTTGCCCGGGTCATAGCAAGCCTGACAGCAAATTTTAGGCGATTCGGTTAAGAAACGGCGGAGTTATTTGTGAAAAGGTGAAGCATGGTCACATTATTATTTTGTCATCACAGAAAGAGAGTGGGTATTTGGGGAGCAGGATGAGAGAGAATAATTCAGTGCACCCCCTCCCCTTTTGGTTTCCCGCCCCTCATGTCTTCATTGCCATTAGCTGAGGGTGGGGGGTGTTAGAATAAAGGGAAGATAGAAAAAGAGAAAGTGGTCATACAATCACTCCAAACCTGGCCCCTCCCCTTACATTTCTCGGCTCTCCCCGCATTTTTCACACTTGCCTTTCTTACCAAACATTAAGCTGTATTTTATCAACTTTTTTAGCTAATTATCTTTGTTGAATAATTAATGACAGTCATGATAAAGGCTATTATCTAATAGGATGGAAATTACAGTTCAATATAGCAAGCAGTAGAGGATGAAGTACTCAATCTGCTGTAAGAAAGGCAAGACTGAAAAAACATGGAAAACAACCGATAAATGGAGAGGGGGGGGGGGGGGGGGGGGGGGGGGGGGGGCACATCTTTACCTTTACCGCAGCATGATCATTTGCAGAGAGGAAAAATAGGAAGACCCCAGGAAAGTTAGACAATAAATCAAAAGGGGAAGTGGATGTGGAAGAGGGATGGAGAGGGTAAGGAACAGTATGCTGAAGGAAACAACGCAGCCCTCCCCCCCCCCCCCTTTCAATCACTGGCCACGTTGTTTTTACAGATCTAAAATACTGTGAGTGCATGTGGAAATGTGGATCAGACAGATGGAGAGACAACAACAAAAACAACAACACACACACAAACAACAGCAAACACAGTGAGAGAGGGGGGAGGGAGGGAGAGAGCACACACGCACACACATGATTGAGTGACCTGTGTATGAAATATCTATACTTTCTGTTCAATGCCATAAGTTGGAAAATATTAAGCAAAGGTTTGACTTTGAGGCCCCACATACACCCATGATAAGCATGTGTAAACACACACACACACACACACATTTACACACATATACACTAACACACAAGCACATACATACTCGCCATAATGTTTGTTGTCAATGTATGACTTTTAGAGAGCATTGTTTGCTTTTGTGATGTGCTAGGCTTCGTTTTCTAGGAAGTAGGTTGACGGAAATACCCAATTCTATTTATAACTACACCCTTAGCACACAGCTATTGATGCTACCATATAGGTAAGTAGCTGATAGCTAGTTTGGACATGTGCAACGCAGTTAGCCACTTTGCTTAACAGTTAGCTAGCTGGCTATCAGCTAAGCATTTATCAGTTAGCTAGTGTGCACTAAATAGCAGCAGCTTGACAAGCAAGCCAGCCCTGATGTACGTACACGTAGTTAAGAGTCTAACATTTTACTTAAAGCTAATGTATCATCTTACCAGCTTTTAGGTTATGTTACACAAAATTGTAGCTGATTCTGTACAGTATATCACATTAATATATTGTAAAAGCAAAAAAATGGACCTCTAAAGGTCAAAGTCAATACATGCCACTAGTTACCCAGTTGGGCATGTCAGTTTTAAGCAATATATCACTCTACAAAATTTTAAATTATTCTGTACAGTAGATCAAGATTATTGCAAAGACAAAAATTGACCTTTCAAGGTCAAGGTCAACATTGAAATAGTTACCAATGGTTATCCAGTTGGGTAAGTCAGCTTTAGGCAATATACTACCTTACAAAACTGTAAGTGATTATGTACAGTACATTACAAAATATTGTAAAAGCAAAACATTGACCTTTCAAGGTCAAAGGTCAAAGTCAATACATGGCACTAGTTATCCAGTTTGGCATGCCAGTTTCAAGCAATGTATCACGATACAAAATTTGAAGTAATTCTGCACAGTAGATCGCAAGATATTGTAAAAGGAAAAAAACAAAAACTTTCAAGGTCAAAGGTCACAGGTCAATAAAATAAAAGTTACCAATAGTTACTAATGATTACCTAGCTGGGCATATCAGCTTCTAGTAATAAACTGCCCAACGAAATTTGAACTAATTCTGTACAGTACACTGCAAGATATCGGAAAGACAAAAATGTAAGTTTTCAAGGTCAAGGTCAAGGTCAGTAAGGCAATAGGTACCAATAGCTACCCAACTGGGCATGTCAGACTAACGCAATGTACCATCAGACAAATTTCGAAATAATTCTGTATAACAGGTCTCACAATATAGCAAAGCAAAAAAGTTCATATTTTAAGGTCAAAGGTCAAGGTCAAGGTTTAAAAAAAAAAGTATTTTCTAGACTAGAAAGTACAATAATTAGAAGGAGCTTGTCGTTCTGATTCCAATGATACCAAAACAAGTTATGTAGGTCAATTATGACCAAAGATATGAAATTAGCCTATTTACAAATTTCATGTTATCATTCTGTACACACAAAAACGCTATTTTTTGAGGCACTTGGGAATGGAACAGGCTTCTGTAATAAATCAAGCATGTAGTCCACATACTTATTGTCTTGGAGAAACAGCACTTGTTTATATTGGCCTAATCAGTTTTAATATGAAGATCTTTAAAGTTGAACAATACACGAATTGGCAATATGACACAAAAAGAGTGTAAAAATTCAAAATTCAAAAAATCATAACTCATGATCTAATTGTCTTAGAGGAAAAAAATGGATACCATTGGATTCATATTAAAAAGTTCTATCTTACAATGTATATTTTGCACATATGTGTTGAAATAAAAAAATTACTTTGGAATAGCTGGTACAAGGGCGGCCTTCTAGTCGGTTGGGATCCACTAATCCCCACCGGCTGAAGCCCATATCTCTAATCCATAGAGATCTACACCCATAGTCTCCTGTGATTCTCAGCAGGGCATCGTGGTCAGGAAGTTTAATCCCTGACTCACAAGCATGAAGACGGGGCTGCCACCAAGTCACCACCGCACCCAGAACACGCGAGGAGACCCAGCCTGTGCTGTGCCATCCCGCGTTGCCCCATCCAGGACTACTGGGCGCACTCTCACCTGAAGAGCCAGCCAAGTTACCCCAGCGCTCACCGATCCCGACAGAGGAAACTTAAGCAAAGTCCCTGGGACAGGGCAAAGAACTCTAACTTAACCCAGGACACTTGATAATAATTATTAGTGACCCTTCCGGCTTGGGGCTAACCTTTTCGGACAGACAAAGGTCTTGTATAATCCTTGTGGATTTCATTTTTCATCATTATTTTGTTTTGGTGCCATTGAGCTGCTATTTGTATTGCTGCGTAATCTGTTAAGCAGATTTGTGAGTAAATAAAATACAAGTGAACAAATAATTCTGAACCCTTTGGTCAGACTGATGAGAGTGGAAGTTTTGTAATTTCATGTAAAAACCTACTTCTCTCTGTCTGTCATTTAGAGCAAATCTACCACTTGTATTTCATTCAATCATACGAGCCAGAACCCGGGTAAAAATATAAATTTATTAGATGAAAAGGGGCCGGGAAAGTTGCTCACCTCCCACACCCTTGAGAAGTGGGCTAAAGTAAAATTTTCTCATTGAAAATTTATCTCTTTAAAATTCTCCCATAGTGACTTCACCTTTAGCTCATTCCCTCGTCACACCATGTAAGTTACTTTACAATGCATCGATCAACGGAGACAAGTGAGTCAGATGCTCCAGAACTTTCCATATCATTAACTTTACAATGTATCGAAAAACGGAGACAAGTCAGCCTGATGCTCCAGAACTTTCCATGTAAGTTATTTTACAATGTATCGAACAATGGAGACAAGTGAGTCTGATGCTCCAGAACTTTCCATGTAATTGACTTTACAATGTATCGAAAAACGGAGACAAGTCAGCCTGATGCCCCTGAGCTTTCCATGTAAGTTACTTTACAATGTACCGAACAACAGAGACAAGTGAGTTTGATGCTCCAGAACTTTCCATGTAAGTTATTTTACAATGTATCGAACAACACAGATAAGTGAGTCTCATGCTCCAGAACTTTCCATGTAAGTTACTTTACAATGCATTGAAAAATGGAGGCAAGTCAGCCCGGTGCTCCAGAACTTCCCATGTAAGTTACTTTACAATGTATCGAAAACGGAGACAAGTCAGCCTGATGCCCCTGAGCTTTCCATGTAAGTTACTTTACAGTGTATCGAAAACGGAGACAAGTGAGTCTGATGCTCACCACCTTTCCATATGACATGAAAACAGAAACACCAAAATACTAGATAGGAGTAAAAATGTTGTTGTTGATGTTGAGATACCCTGGCTAAAAGAACTTTATATGCAAGTCAGAGTGCTGTTACTTCAAAGCGTATCGTATAAATGAGACAAGTCAGCCTGATGTTCATGAACTTTCCATTCAAATCAGAGTGCTGTTACTTCATAACGTGTCGTACAAATGAGACAAGTCAGCCTGATGTTCATGAACTTTCCATGTTGGTCAGAGTGCTGTTACTTCATAACGTATCGTACAAATGAAACAAGTCAGCCTGATGTCCATGAACTTTCCATGCAAGTCAGACTGCTGTTACTTCATAGCGTATCCTATAATCGAGACAAGTAAGTCTGATGTTCATTAACTTTTCAAATAAGTGTCTCATGCCTCGGCATACATGCTTTTTACTGTGTTTTGCTTATTATGAAAGTTGGCAAAATATGTTAGAAGTTCTTGATTTACATGGAACTTTATCACCTTGCTTTATGCACTGTGCCTACTGATTCCCATCTCTCTCTCTCTCTCTCTCTCTCTCTCTCTCTCTCTCTCTCTCACGTGTGTGTGTGTCTTGCGTGTATGAGTGTTTGCAAGCGCGGGAGTTTATATATCTACACGTACGTATGAATGTTGTGTATAATTATGCATGTATGTAGGTAAATCAGTATGTATTTATGTTAATGTGTATATTAAAGAGGCATTTATTATTCTTTTAGTTTATGTATTCATTTCACTGTTTTTGACTGTTAAACTTATTAATTTGCTTACATGTAATGATAGGGGTTGTGGGCCTAGCACCTAAATCATTAAAACATTTCAGAGTTCTGAGTTCTCTCTCTCTCTCTCTCTCTCTCTCTCTCTCTCTCTCTCTCTCTGTTTTTCAGTGGCAGTGGTCAAAGGAGAGCGGGAATGGTTACACGTCAGTGCCAAACGTAAAGGGCCAGCGTATCCCATGACTTGGCTCAACGGAAATCATGCATCCAATGACTCCAGGTTCTACCTAACCAGCGAAATACACAGAAAGAACAAGCCATACAATTGCCTTGCACTGGCTAATGAAGAATCCACCCAAACTTTTAAGTAAGTAACATATTGTGTGTATATATAATCGATGGGTACTTGCCTAAGCGTGTTATCACAAGGGGTATAAAGAAGGGTGATAACACGTTTAGGCAATTACCCCTCATATGGTATGTATGTTGTGTGTACAGTATGTCACAGTGTAGTGTTCAATGAGTTAGCTAGATACCACATTGGGGTCTACCATTGGTGGATGTATTGTACAGTGTCTAGAGCATGGTATATTATGTATCTGATCAAGTCTTGATTATATTACTGTTACTGTTATAATATCACTATGCCTATATTAGACATGCCTACTCGATCATTAACATGCTTTATTAATGTATTATGATTTCAGACTGGTCTGGCACGCGTGCACAACTCAGAGAAAAGGTACAGTGTGTGAAAAACTGCCACTTTCATAACCCATCAACACCTAGAAATGATGGTATTCGGGTAAACAAAAATTATTGTTGGGAGTCAAAACAGACTATCTCCTCTCTTGGCCTCACTATTTCATTCTATCTCTAGATAGTCCATTGACATATTATTGAACTTTTTACAAAACTAATAACTTGTATAAAAAAAAAAAAGGACTGCTGAAATATAAAAAATGTATATTTCACGAAGGATTTGAAATGTACCTATCTTTATATATATTTTTTTCTTTGATAATGTTTAGATTAACCTGTTTAGTCTTGTACTTGCTAGCCACCATTCAAAAATTCATGCATAGTACGTTGGCACAGTATAAGTTTTAAGCTTGTTGTTGCTGTTATGCTTGCTTAACATGTATGTAATGTACGTTTTGATAAATAATCATTTAAACCACACCAAAAAAAAAATATATATAAAAAACAATACCCCATTTTTATATTTCTGAAGTCATTGTTTGATACAAGTTATTAGTTTGCAATAAATCCAATAATACGCCAATGGACTATTTTTGACTCCAAGCCCTGCTCTTCGCACAGGTTCAGTCGGCTCGCACTACAAGTGGCACAAGTGGCACGCACAGAATGCTTTGTGTAGATCTGTGACATAACTGACAGGGTTCGTACAGCAATTTCATGATCAAATTCCCTGACCCCAAACTCGTTCTCCAGTCAACATGTGCCACACAAATACAGTGTAAATGGCAAACAAAAACAACTTATCTGTATACATAACAAATCGCAAAGATCACAGACAAGCATTTTTTTAATTATTTTTTTTATTGTTATCACTCATTTTTCAACCCACAATATTTTTAAGCGCTGATTATGTTTTTGATGTGTATATGATCAAATTCCCTGACTTTGAGCAGAAATTTTATTTTCCATGACTTTTAAGTGACTGGAAAACATTTGTCTAAATTCCCTGACTTTTCCAGTTTTCCCTGACGCGTATGAACCCTGATAACAGCTGGCACTGTTGATTCAGTGGAGCCATGAATCTTCTTGAGCTGAGAGTGGCTTCGTTGTGTACTGTACCAGCATTTGTCGTCAGCGCTGAATGAATCCTTGGGGTAGTACTGCACAGCTTGTCAAATTCTGGGTCCAGCTTTGGTAGGTACAGCTCGCGTTGACAAGACGATAATGGTAATAATGCTACGTGAAGATAAATACATGTGACGTCAAGTTTCTTAGCAACGGTGTTGTGGTTGCTTGCGTGCTTTCAGATCCATCCAACTTTCGTCAATTCGCTTGGTAATAAGAAATAACTCGCACTACAGAGATGTTGAAACTATGATGACGTTTATTCATACAAAGCCATGAGTCATTTGGCAATAACGTTACACTAGTGACTACAACTACTCTGACGTTGCCGACGGCGTAAGCAATGTCGACAGTGACAAAGGCGGTAAAATACTGCAATGAACAAAACACAATAGCAAAACTATGAGAACTAAGGCAATAAGCGTTGTGCCACAACATCATCAAACAATTTCATCAACAGTAAACAACGACATCAAAACACATTCCAAAAACGAACAAACGCGTAAACATCATTAGGAACATGTGAACTACCATAGACCATTACATATAAGCCCAAACTTCAGCCACGGAAATCCCCTTTAATTAGGCAACAACTTGACACATCCCTTCAGTTGCTATAACCTGGAAACCCCCTTTAAGTTGCACTAGCCCAGAGCACCCCCTTAGACAACACTGGCCCGGGAGAACCACTTCAGTTAAACATTGGCCCATGAAAACCCCTTTAACTGGGCACACAACTTCTCCTCAACATTGAACCAAAGCAATTAAAACTCCCTTGATAACTACACAAAGGGAAATAAGATCCCAACATCTAAGAACATCAATGAGCGACTTTAAAAGATATTATTTCGCAAAAGAACTTGACTACCAAGCAAAGGATTATTAATAACAAAATAATCATATCAAATAATAAAGCATATTTTGAACCATGAAAAATACATCAAACATTCAATATAATATAAAAGAAATGTAAAAAACATGCCTAAATTTACCTTATGGCCGAACGAACTGGAAGAAATCTTTGAAGCACAACAGAGCACTTTCTAGAAAACATTAGGTATCTTTCAAAACAACTGCTGAAAAGATGATGTAGTTCGTTCGGCCATAAGGTAAATTTAGGCATGTTTTTTACATTTCTTTTATATTATATTGAATGTTTGATGTATTTTGTTGTGTGCCCAGTTAAAGGGGTTTTCATGGGCCAATGTTTAACTGAAGTGGTTCTCCTGTTGTTTGGAATGTGTTTTGATGTCGTTGTTTACTGTTGATGAAATTGTTTGATGATGTTGTGGCACAACGCTTATTGCCTTAGTTCTCATAGTTTTGCTATTGTGTTTTGTTCATTGCAGTATTTTACCGCCTTTGTCACTGTCGACATTGCTTACGCCGTCGGCAACGTCAGAGTAGTTGTAGTCACTAGTGTAACGTTATTGCCAAATGACTCATGGCTTTGTATGAATAAACGTCATCATAGTTTCAACATCTCTGTAGTGCGAGTTATTTCTTATTACCAAGCGAATTGACGAAAGTTGGATGGATCTGAAAGCACGCAAGCAACCACAGTAAAATACTTACCATCGTCAGTTCCCTTGATGTTTGGTCCAGTTGATTTCCCTAAGCCATAGGATTGTCTTCAACTGTGAGGTCATCGTATTAGTCAAGCATCAAGACAGCAAGTTTCTACGCTAACCCGACACATTGTATGGTACCTTTCCCTAAGTAGCGGTATGCAAGACTGGCTCCTTCAAATAGTACCATGTAGTTCCGCCTATTCTTCGAAGTTGTTTTAGTTAAGTACCATTTCAGAAGCTAGGCACATGAAGACGACCAAATTAGTCTATGGATAAGCATCTGTTAGGCAGGAGTTTCGGATCAAGTAAACAGCTTTGTCCTCAAGAAGATCTACGATAGTTCGAGTCATCATGGCTGGATTGGATGAAGACGTTGAGTTTGGTTCCATTGAATCCGAAGAAAAGATAGACCTGAAAGATGTTTCTCCTGATGGAAGACCCAAGCGGGTGAGAAAGCTCACAAAGAAAGGTCTAGGACTTATCATTAGTGACAAGATGCTACAGTTCAAGCACCTTAGTACTCAAGTGACTCGAGAGATCATAGCAGCTACTGAAGAGCTCAGGAAGGAAGATAGAATACGAGAGGTCCTGCTACACCACAGAGAACAGATCTCGTCGAAGTTCGCTAGTCTCTCCAAGTGTGAATCTGACCTTCAAGAGCTCGAGTCAAATGAGACAGTCGCTGTAAGCCTAGCAGAAACTCAGGCAGCAGTTTTCAATGCCATCTCACAGCTAGTGACAGCCACTGCAGAAAAGGCAGACTCCATGAGATCAAGATGCTCAAGACCAGCGCATAGTCAGACGTCGAAGCATTCCAAAGCCGCTTCCAGAGTCCACACTCGCTCTGATGTCAATTCCTCGAGATCTAATACCTCCGTCAAAATTCTAGCTAAAGCTACCGCCGCAGCTCTTGTCGCCAGGGCAAAGGGCCAGAGTTTGGCACATGAAATGTACAGAGAGATTGAAGCTGCGGATGAAGAAGAGCGAGCTGAGCAAGCCAAGGAAGAAAGAAAGAAGAGAGAAAGGCAGCGACAATTAGCTGAACTCGAATTGAGAACGCAAATCGCCGAGCAGAAAGCCACGATAGATGTGCTAGAAAGCTATGAACAATCAAGCAATCCTCCTGAACTTCCACTTCTTAGTCTCTTAGACTACCAACCCGGTGGACCTCTCGCCTATCCTAAGTTCGCTAATCCCGTAGTTAGCCATGAGTCAGCTAGGCAATACGTTAGCTACATGACCACCTCTCCCTTGGATACCAGAGCCGATCAACACACGACGTCGGCTGGCACGGGCCCCTCAACTGCTGCCCTGGTGTCAACGGGTGCGAGGACCACAACTGCTGCCCCCTCCGCTGTCCCTACATCGTCGACAGATGGACTTGTCTCATCGAGCGCTGCCCCCGCTGTCGCCTTTATGTCGCCAAGCTTCAGTGACAGCCAAGGCGCCGTATTCTCTGCCGTCACTACGTCGCTTCCCAGGACCGTCTACGGATCTTCCGTCGGACCAGCAGTGGTGTCCACGACTTTCAACGTCACTGCTGGAGCGCCCTACAGTTCAAGCGCTGCTGTGCAGGCCACGGCGTCCTTGCACCAGCCCATTATGTCCACACTGCCTTTCCTGTCGTCGGGTGAGCGTCGTCACATCGACGAGCCCTCTACACACCCCTCAACTTCTAGGGTGGGCTTGTTTAGGTCAGCCCCAACTGATTCAGGCGTCGTGATGGGTGCTGATCGGTTCAGCATCTATGGACAGCAGCTACCTGGTCACAAGGACGCGAATGGTCTACGTTCCGGCATCCCCTCCGATTCATTCGTCTTAGACCCTCGTCTACGTCCCCAAGCTAACCTCTTCACACCAGGGGTGCCTGGACTCAATCGGCATGTCAGCCCAGAGTCGTTACGGATTGGCGGACCTCGCGCTGCCTCTACTGGTGTCGACTTCACTGCCGTCCCTATGAGCGACTCTCACGTTCACGTTGGAAGCCTGTCTTCGCCACAGCCCAGTTTGTTCCATTCGAGTACCTTGCTCCATGACTCATACTTGGAATCCGTGACCAAGACTCTCGCGGACGCACTGACGCTGAACCGGCTGCCTCTACAAGAGCCCTGCATCTTCTCCGGCGACCCTCTGCTGTATCCGACCTGGAAGTCCTCGTTCTCCTTCCTCATTGAGCGGCAGAACATTCACGCCAGCGAGAAGCTTCTGTACCTTCAGAGATATGTCAGTGGTCCAGCCAAGGAGGCAGTGAGCGGGTTTTTCCTCTTGAGGGACACTAGGGCCTACGAACAAGCCATGACCGTGCTAGAACAGAGGTTCGGGAATTCGTATGTGATTTCTACAGCTTTCCGCACCAAGCTCGACGAGTGGCCAATAGTCAAGAACAAGGACGGTGTTGCCCTGCGTTGCTTGTCGGACTTTTTGCAGCAGTGTGCCATAGCAGCGAAGGAGGTGGGTGGGCTCGAAATCCTGAACGATGCCCACTACTTGAAGCGCATTGTCGAAAAGCTGCCAGATTGGATGACACATCGGTGGAGTAGGAGTGTGGTGAACACAAAACTCTACAAGAAGCGCTACCCAACCTTCGAGGAGTTGGTGACCTTTGTCACGCTGGAGGCCGAGATCACGAACGACCCAGTCTTCGGAATCGCTACTCCTGCCACCTCTTCAGCTGCCAAGCCTGTCCTTCGTATGTCTGCGCCACCTAGCAAGAAGGTCTCGCTGGTTACCACGTCCGAATCTATGGAAGCAACGTGCGATTTCTGCGGTTACACCAAGCATGGAATAGCAGAGTGCCGTAGCTTTCAAAAGAAACCAATCAAGGAGAGGAGAGACTTTGTACTCAAGAAAGGACTGTGTTTCGGGTGCCTGTTGACAACTGAACATCGATCTCGACAGTGTTCCCAGAGAGTAACGTGCACTACCTGTGGCAAGAAGCATCCTACGTGTCTGCACGACAACGACTTCGTGTCGACGTTCGTTGCCAGAAGGGGCAACGGCAGTAACTCTAGGCAGTCTACAGCAGTGAACGTCAGTGGTCATCAAACGTCATCCAATCCTGTGGTGGTCGCTACGTCACATCGGTCTCAGTCGGATGGTGATAGTTCGCTCACTGCAATGATTGTTCCAGTCTACATGTCATGTATCGACAACCCCGAAAAAGAAGTACTCACCTATGCGTTGCTGGACACCATGTCTGACGCCACCTTCGCTGTGACTACAGTTGTCGAGAACGTCGGAGCTTCATCACGGGAGGCTACCCTGAAGCTCACCACCTTGACCGACAACGACGCTCTTGTTCCTTGCAGGAAGTACTCCGGACTGCGTGTCAGATCGATCTTCTCCAGTGAATGGGTCAGCTTGCCTCCAGCATACTCCAGAGAGTTCCTGACACTCCACACGTCTCACATTCCGACCCCAGATACCGTTGCTGAGCATCCTCACCTGAGACGCTTGTCTTCGAGCCTGAGTCCCTTGCTGCCGGATTGCGTCGCCGGTCTACTGATTGGCTTTGACTGTCCCGAGGCTCTCATGCCGATTAGCGTGATTCCCGGACTGCCTTACGGCGTGGAAACCAAGCTAGGCTGGTCGGTGGTGGGAAAGTCGTCACAACCTGTCGCCTTCGATGCTGTGGGATCATCTCACCACGTCGCCTTGCAACAGACCAGCAGAGAGGATGAGAGAGTGGCTTTCGTGTACAGGTCGCATGTCGAGGAAGCCTCCGCCACTGATTTGTTGCATGCCCTGGAAAGAGACTTTGTTGATGTTGAGTCAGGTGTGATGTCGCAAGATGATATGAAGTTCCTGAAGATTGTGGAGGACAATGTGTTCATTAATGAAGCGGGACACTACGAAATGCCTCTTCCCTTTCGTCCTGAGAGTCCATCTCTTCCGGACAACAGGAACGTCGCAATGAAGCGTGTGCTCGGGTTGAAGCGTCAATTTGAGCGAAGGCCGGACTATTTCAGTGACTATGTCAAATTCATGAACGTGATCTTGGATCGAGGTGACGCTGAACGTGTGCCTGAGGAGGAGGTCGAGACAAGTACGCGCTGGTATATTCCACATCACGGCGTCTACAACCCGAAGAAGCCTGGAAAGATTCGAGTCGTATTCGACTGTAGTGCACGGCACCTTGGTACCTGCCTGAATGATCTGCTGCTTCAGGGACCTGACCTCATTAGTTCTCTCGTCGGTGTGCTGTGTCGCTTTCGGAAGGGCCCCATTGCCTTCGCCTGCGACATCGAGAAGATGTACCACCAGTTTCACGTCACCAAACCTCATCGTGACTACCTCCGGTTCCTATGGTGGGAGAACGGAGATGTCAGCAAGCCGTTGGTGGACTACCGGATGAAAGTCCACATCTTTGGAGCTACTTCGTCACCGGGATGCGCGAACTTCGGCTTGAAGCAAGTGGCCAAGGATAATGCTGCGGTCTGTCCAGACGCGTCTGCTTTCTTGCAGCGGGACTTCTACGTGGATGACGGACTCAAGGCTAAAGACACAGTCAAGGAAGCCGTCGAAGTTCTCACCAAGGCCAGAGAAATCTGCTCACGAGGGAATCTGAGACTGCACAAGATTGTGTCCAATTCCGAAGAAATGCTGTCACACTTCCCTGATTCTGAAGTCAGCTCATCCAAGTCTACTGACTTGTCTGCCCCAAGTCATATTCCTGCAGTTGAACGGACACTAGGACTGCAGTGGAACACAGACAATGACACCCTTGGGTTCAACAGTGACCTCAAGTCTAGTTCATTCTCGAGAAGAGGAGTTCTCTCTACTGTAGCTTCTCTGTACGACCCTCTGGGATTCTTGGCTCCATTCGTGCTACTTGGGAAGCTGATTCTGCAAGAGATGTGTCGTGATCACCTTGGCTGGGACGACCCGTTGCCTGAACGACTTGAGGTGCGCTGGAGTTCGTGGCTGGCTGATCTGCTGAACATAGGTCTGATTCAGATACCTAGGAACTACCTGCCCTTGGATTTCGGTTCGGTTGTGGCTGTGGAACTGCATCATTTCTCCGACGCGTCTACGATAGGGTACGGACAATGTTCTTACTTGAGATTCATGGATTCCGGAAACAACGTTCACTGCACTCTGGTCATGGCCAAAGGTCGTGTAACTCCACTTCGTCCTGTCACTGTCCCTCGCCTCGAACTACAAGCGGCCGTACTGTCAGTGAAGATAGCCAGGTTTCTGCAGGAAGAGTTGGATTACGACGACATTCAGCATTTCTTCTGGACAGACTCTCAGATTGTTCTGGCGTACCTACACAACGAAACAAAGCGGTTTCACATCTTCGTTGCCAACAGAGTGCATGAGATTCTTCAGTTTGAGAAGGCTAGTCAGTGGAACTATGTTGCGTCTGAAGAGAACCCAGCTGATCATGCGTCTCGTGGTCTAACGGTGGACGGCATCGTCTCCTCAAGTTGGCTTCTGGGACCGGAGTTTCTCTTGCAGCCTCAAGTTTACTGCAAAGCGGAGTACTTCGAAATTCCAGAGCATGACGTTGAGGTGAAGGTCTGTAAGGCTACTGATACTACGGAGGTGTCCTTCACTAGCTTCGATGAAAGGGCGAAACGGTTCTCGGACAAATCATCACTGCTGAGAGGGATCGCTGTGATCATACGACGCTGCTCGGCGAAGAAAGGAGCGACTCTGTCGAAGCTGGAATCTTACCGAATTGCTGAGAAGAAGTGGATAGCCTGCGTGCAACGAGAGGAGTTGTCCCGTCCTTCTGCTTCCCTGCGCAACTCGCTGAAGCAGTTGAATTGCTTCACAGGCGAGGATGGTGTCTTACGAGTGGGAGGCAGGTTGGGCAAGTCTTCAGAGGACTACGAGTGCAAGTATCCTGCAGTGCTGCCACGCGACAGCCACTTCTCTCTGCTCATAGCTCGGAAGTGCCACCACAAGGTTGCTCATCAAGGCCGTACTACTACTATCAACGAGATCAGAGATACTGGATCTTGGGCATTCGTCACATTGTGTCCTCGATCATACGGTGCTGCGTTGCTTGCCTTCGTCTCCGTGGTCAGCCTCAGGGGCAAATGATGTCGGACCTGCCAGTGGACAGAGTTGAAGCTTCGGCACCGTTCACCTACTGTGGTCTGGATTGTTTCGGCCCATTCTACGTCAAGGACGGACGCAAGGAGACAAAGCGTTATGGGCTGATCATCACCTGTTTGTCCTCCAGAGCTGTTCATATCGAAGTTCTGGACGACATGTCGACAGATTCGTTCATCAACGGTCTCCGCAACGTCATTGCCATTCGGGGCAGCATCCGCCTGATTCGCTGCGATCGAGGAACGAACTTTGTTGGTGCCTGCAACGAGCTCAAGCTGGCATGGAAAGAAATGAACTCTGACATCGTCATCGAGAGAATGCTGGAAGAGAATTGCGAATTCAAGTTCAACCCTCCTGCATCGAGTCACATGGGTGGTGTCTGGGAGCGTCAAATCCGCACCATTCGCAGTGTGCTAAACGGGCTGCTGCAAAAGTCGGGTCATCGCCTCACTACTTCGTCTCTGCGTACATTCTTGTACGAAGCCATGGCGATCATCAACAGTCGTCCTTTGGCAGTGGAATCGCTGGAATCTCCTGATGGACCAAGACCCCTGACCCCCAACCACATCCTGACCATGAAGCATTCGGGCATCCTTCCGCCTCCAGGGGTTTTTGAAGACGCAGACCTCTACGTGAGGAAGCGGTGGCGATGCGTGCAGCGGCTGGCTGAGGAGTTCTGGCAGAGTTGGAGGAAGGAGTACCTAACGACGTTGCAGCAACGGCGCAAATGGCAGCGTCCTCAGCAGAACGTCATTGTCGGGGATGTTGTCGTTCTGCACGACCTGAATGTGTGCCGCAACGATTGGAAGATGGCACATGTCACCGAAGTCTTTCCAAGCGACGACGGCCTGGTGAGAAGCGTGCGTCTCCTGATGTCGACCTCCACCCTGGACAAGCATGGACGTCCCACCACAGCTCCAGTCTGTCTCATCCGCCCTGTGCACAAACTATCAGTACTCGTTAGCATGGTTGATTAAATGTGTAACTCCATGATTCACAGTACTGGTTAATTATTGACATTCATGAAGGATTTTCATACACAATGTCATTGCATTGTAGGATGTCAATTTTTTCAAACTCTTAAAGCAGTTGGATATGTATGGACTCTTGAGTTGGTTGCTTCGAGCTGTCATGTTCAAGTGTTTTGAATGTATGCAGATTTTTGAGTTGGTGCTTCGAGCCGGCAAGTTTAGGTGGTCACCTCAATTGTTTGGGATTTTTTGAGTGCCAGCAAGT
Source organism: Phymorhynchus buccinoides (assembly GCA_017654935.2). NCBI lineage: Eukaryota > Metazoa > Mollusca > Gastropoda > Neogastropoda > Raphitomidae > Phymorhynchus > Phymorhynchus buccinoides. The sequence goes on along the minus strand of CM065680.1, from coordinate 38,582,178 downwards.
GTATCTGTTTTTTCAGATTAGTGTGTACAATAGCATAACGTTTGGTATAGTGCTACTGCATATAAGTGTGTTGGCTGGACAGCGCAAATCGTGGTGTTGTTTGTTGAAAGTTCACCAGAATGGCGGATTAGTGTGTTTTAAAGTCATTTTCATTAGAGTGTGTTTTTTTTACTCGGATTTGGTCAAAGGTTCTTGATGAATTTTGTGTGTGTGTGTGTGTGCAAAGTAAATCTCTTGTGGGTTTGGAGATTTTAAACGTTCTATGTTCAAAGTAAATCTCTTTAGATTTTAAATTTAAACGTTGTGTGTTTAAAGTAAATCTCAGTAGGATATGAGATAAATGTTCAAGGTAAATCTCTTCAGATTATGAGATTAAACATTAGAAGCATATCTCATTAAGGTATGAGATTACGTGGTATATGTTAAAAGGAGATCTCATTAGGTTATGAGATTAAACGACTCAAGGTCAAAGTAAATCTCATCAGGTTATGAGATTAAATTTTCAAGCTTAAAGTGAATCTCATTAGGTTATGAGATTAAAGGTTCACGTTCAGAGTAGGTCTCATTGAGGTATGAGATTATGTACTTTAATTCAAACTTTGTCTCAAGGGTGTGGCTCGATAGTTTCAAGTGAGTTCTCACCAGGATAAATTTGTACGTTGAAGTAATTCTCTTTGGAACGTGTAATGGTAAAACAAACTTTATCTCTAGGATGTGCGCTCGATAGTGTAAAGTGAACTCTCATCAGGATAACCTTGTGAAGTTCAAGTTCAATCTTATTATGGTATAAGATTGTAGGTGCAAATAATGTCTTTTGGGGTAGAAAGTATTGTTTTCAAATGATGTATTGGTCTGTGCAGGCCGTAAAGGTGCGAGGTGTTCTTTGGTGATAATCCTTGTTAGTTCTTTTTTGGAAGTAGTTGTTACACTTTGTTGTGGAAGTTCAGGATTTTTGTAGTCTTCCTGTTGTTACCTGTAATTGTAAATCATAGGGTCATGATTTAAGGTGGGAGTGTAACTGCCGATGTGGCAGTGTATTTTGTCACGCAGTTTTGCCCATGTTGGGTTCCACTAGTGTGTTTTGCATGCGCGTATTATTGTTTTGCTTAGTTGCGTGCATAAGGTTTTTTTTGTGTGTGTGTCAGTGTGTTTGTCAGGATTTCGTGTGTGTGTGGATCCTTTTGTTGTGGCCTCTGTGTGTGCGGTGTATTGACTTGACCGACGATTCATGACTAATCATATGACTGACTTTCATTGACGTAACTGGACTGATGTGTGTTGTTTAAGGCCTGTGTTTGTTTGCTGGTCGTGTTCTCCATGCAATTTTACTTATCAATACAACAATCTACGTCATTGTACATTTGGCGTCATATCCTTGACGTCATATCCTTGACATTTACATCACAGTTACTACATCATCTTTTCAGCAGTTGTTTTGAAAGATACCTAATGTTTTCTAGAAAGTGCTCTGTTGTGCTTCAAAGATTTCTTCCAGTTCGTTCGGCCATAAGGTAAATTTAGGCATGTTTTTTACATTTCTTTTATATTATATTGAATGTTTGATGTATTTTTCATGGTTCAAAATATGCTTTATTATTTGATATGATTATTTTGTTATTAATAATCCTTTGCTTGGTAGTCAAGTTCTTTTGCGAAATAATATCTTTTAAAGTCGCTCATTGATGTTCTTAGATGTTGGGATCTTATTTCCCTTTGTGTAGTTATCAAGGGAGTTTTAATTGCTTTGGTTCAATGTTGAGGAGAAGTTGTGTGCCCAGTTAAAGGGGTTTTCATGGGCCAATGTTTAACTGAAGTGGTTCTCCCGGGCCAGTGTTGTCTAAGGGGGTGCTCTGGGCTAGTGCAACTTAAAGGGGGTTTCCAGGTTATAGCAACTGAAGGGATGTGTCAAGTTGTTGCCTAATTAAAGGGGATTTCCGTGGCTGAAGTTTGGGCTTATATGTAATGGTCTATGGTAGTTCACATGTTCCTAATGATGTTTACGCGTTTGTTCGTTTTTGGAATGCGTTTTGATGTCGTTGTTTACTGTTGATGAAATTGTTTGATGATGTTGTGGCACAACGCTTATTGCCTTAGTTCTCATAGTTTTGCTATTGTGTTTTGTTCATTGCAGTATTTTACCGCCTTTGTCACCGTCGACATTGTTTACGCCGTCGGCAACGTCAGAGTAGTTGTAGTCACTAGTGTAACGTTATTGCCAAATGACTCATGGCTTTGTATGAATAAACGTCATCATAGTTTCAACATCTCTGTAGTGCGAGTTATTTCTTATTACCAAGCGAATTGACGAAAGTTGGATGGATCTGAAAGCACGCAAGCAACCACAGTAAAATACTTATGGCCGAACGAACTGGAAGAAATCTTTGAAGCACAACAGAGCACTTTCTAGAAAACATTAGGTATCTTTCAAAACAACTGCTGAAAAGATGATGTAGTAACTGTGATGTAAATGTCAAGGATATGACGTCAAGGATATGACGCCAAATGTACAATGACGTAGATTGTTGTATTGATAAGTAAAATTGCATGGAGAACACGACCAGCAAACAAACACAGGCCTTAAACAACACACATCAGTCCAGTTACGTCAATGAAAGTCAGTCATATGATTAGTCATGAATCGTCGGTCAAGTCAATACACCGCACACACAGAGGCCACAACAAAAGGATCCACACACACACGAAATCCTGACAAACACACTGACACACACACAAAAAAACCTTATGCACGCAACTAAGCAAAACAATAATACGCGCATGCAAAACACACTAGTGGAACCCAACATGGGCAAGACTGCGAGACAAAATACACTGCCACATCGGCAGTTACAGGTGTATTCTTACAACTTTTTCTCACATGCATTTACACTAAGCCTATGGGCTAATGATACGCAAATGAAAATAATGCTTTGTGAAGTTATGATTTTATATCCCAGGCTTGCAGCTTTCTTTACCTCTCTTGAAGATCAGTATATAGTGACTTATCTCAGTGAAATTCGGGCTGCTCTCCCCCGGAGAGCACGTCGCCGCAAGTGCACCGCCTACCCAATTTATTTTTTTGAGGGGGGGCACAGGGTGAGGAGGGTGTGTGGGCACTCTTGGAAAACCTAGCTATCAACTTGGCCATACCAGGCAGCGGGATTTCTCCCTGCTCTTAGCGACTTTCAACTGCCGTGGGATTTTTACGTGCGTAAAGTGCACGGGTCAGACTAGCTTTAAGTCCCCATCTGAAGGACTCGACGTTCAGTTCGATTTTCCTGTCAAACTAGAAAGAAAGGGCGAGGCCGGGATTCGAACCCGGGTCACTCACGCTGCAGTCACGCATTACATTTGGCAGGCGAACGTCTTAGCCACTCTGCCACCTTTCTCCCTATGGAGGAAAAATAGCACACACACACACACGCACACACACGCTGTTTTGTTTTATTGGATTGTTTACTTCTGAAATTATTTACTTATTTGGAATTGTTAGTAAAAATTACTTCATTACAATTGGTATGTTACAGTTGCATGCTGCATTTGAAATGTTAAATTAGTTTTATTGTTCTGTTAAGATTGTCACTTTAGCATTATACCAAATAAATTGATTCTTTACTTCACAGAAATTGTTAATTAAAAACCCCAGACATAGTTGAAGTTCTGAATATTCACTTTCAGAAGATGGGTCTAAGATTTCCAATTGATATGCAGAAAACAGAAAATAAATATATTCGCTAGTTTTGATATTACAATTGTTTGAAGTCTGACATCCAAGGTACACCATTTTCAGATATCCGCATCAGAATATACAACAAACAAATCAGCACACAAGTGTAAAGTGACGTTATTTTATTCACAAGAAACACAACAAAACAACAGGATATTTCGGCGAATAAGCCTTTATCAACATAGACATACAAGAAAACAGCAAACAGCAAAGATGGCAAAAGGATTCTTTTTTAAAGAGCACAAAACAATACTTCCCCTCTACACTGAATCCAATCTGTGAATTAAACAGTATTATATAGTTTTTAACTATTGATTTCGTTCCAAGAAGTATTATATAAACAAAGAATTAATACAATATAAACTTTTATATTTTGGATGTTAGTATAATACCAAAAAAATAGAGTGAAATATGCCCTAAACATGAGTTTGATACTTTGGTGGCTATTTTTCCCATCCACTATCAAAATTGTTATATAATTATAGTTACTTTGTTGTAATAATTTATTTCTTATTGGACTAGGTGGCCTTTTGAATAATTGGAGGTTTTCCAGATTTTTATCTTCAGTATTGTTCATAGTATTTTGAGTCCAATTGTTATAGTTTATCTTAGAAACGGTTTTTATTGAAAATCAGTTTTATTGGTTATCTGATAGAAAACATCTTACTGGTTGATCACAGTCCCTTTCCTTGTGTTACCCTTTACGTTTTTCTCTACTGAAAACCAAGCTTACATCAGCCCCTTTGTTAAAAACCCAATTTTTATAAGTTAATCCTTTGTTTCTGCAGTTGTTGTTCATGTCAATATATATTAAAAAAATGTAATACTATAAATCATTCTATTACGGTATTGAGATCGTTATTGAATTTTTCTATGTTGACGTTCTGTTATTAAAATTGTTATTGAAATGGTCTATGTTGACAATCTGGTTTTTTAATTTTATTGAATTGCTCTATTTAATAAAATTGTTATTGAATTGGTCTATGTTGATATTGTATTATTAAAATTGTTGTTGAAATGTTCTGTGTTGATATCCAATTATTAAAAATTATTATCGAATTGTTCTGTGTTGTCATTCTATTATTAAAATTATTATTGAATTGTTCCGTGTTGACATTCTATTATTAAAATTATTATCAAATTGTTCCGTGTTGACATTCTATTATCAAAATTATTATGGAACTGTTCTGTGTTGACATTCTATTATTAAAATTACTAGCACAACGCCTAGTACTAGCAATGCACCGTACTGGTAACACCACGTACTGGTAATGCTGAGTACTGGTTTTGCCGGGTCCACGAAATTTATTATTATTACTTTTGTCTCTCTCCCTCCTTCCATCTTCCTCACTCATGCCGTTCTACTACCCCCCGCACCTTACTGAGTACAGGAAATTTGAAGCGATTCGGTTAAGAAGAGGCGGAGTTATAAAGCCCCATTTCCCGTTGGCGCTGCTCTGAGAGTGATGCGCTCTCCCTAGTAACGGTAACGCCAAGTACAGGTAACGTTGAGTACAGCAAATCTAAAGCGATTCGGTTAAGAAACGGCGGAGTTATAAGTCCCTGTTTCCAGTTGGCGCTGCTCTGAGAGTGACGCGCTCTCCCGATTCTCTTCAAATTTGCTGCCAGGCTTTGCCCGGGCCATAGCAAGCCTGACAGCAAATTTGAAGCGATTCGGTTAAGAAACGGCGGAGTTATTCGTGAAAAAGGTGAAGCGGCGTATAGCGCGCGCGTTTCTGAACCGATTCGCTTCCGGTGTGGCACACCGATAGTCACCGTCCCCGGTCATCTACCTGCCAAATTTGAAGGCAATCGGTCCAGAAATGCCGGAGATACGGGCGCCGAGAGTCCGGCGGATACGCGTTTCGCCGTTGCCATCGCCCCGTTAGGGCTCACAGCAAATTTGAAGCGTTTCGGTCAAAAAACGGCGGAGTTATTTATAAGGCCCGTTTTGTGTTTCAGACAGACACACACACACACACGGACACTTGGCTTTTTATTATATGATTATTGAATTGTTTTGCGCTGACATTCTATTAATACAGAAGAAGAACAAGAAAACAAAAAGAAAAAAAGTGGGAACGTGAGAGAAAAAGAAAGAATAAAAAGAAGTGCATCTGTCCTCAACGTGGCAATTCAGCATCAATTTAACAACTCAGAATGAACATATCTATCTACATAATTATAAATTTGGACATCACCTTGGCCAGTGGAAAAAACGTCGTGGTCAAGCATGAAAGCATTAAGCGATCAGCAGCTGCATGTACAGTGATTGAATAAAATTCCAAGAAACGAGTAAAATAATATCGACTCGTCCCATTTTAATTCCTGCAAAATGCTGTCCACTATGAGCGTCCAATAAAAGAACTAATGAATCCAATTTTCAACAAACACCAGGCAATCTAATAGATTTAATTTACTCAACCGCCCTTTTTGGCTCACTCATGTTAACGAAGTGAGCCTATGTTCTCATCAGTGTTCGGTTGTGTCCGTGTATGTATGTGTTGCGTCTGTGGTACAAACTTTAATGTGGGTTTTTTCTCGGGAACTAGAATGCGTACATTGTTCAAACTTTGCATACACATATTATGTTATGCAAGCTTTCAAGAAAGATGTGATTTGCATAACAAGATAAACCAATGACTTTGACCTTCAACATGCACTTTTTGTCTTGGCCATATCTGTTACATGTTTACAGTTACGGTCCCCAAATTTGGCATGTTGGTGTATTTTTTACTCTATTAACCTTGAACATCGTCAATTATTTGTTTTGGCCATATCTTTTACATTATGGCAGATACTTTCTAAATTTGGCAAGTAGGTAGACTAGCCTAAGATCATACGGAATGCTAGGTATTGTTGACCTCAGTGACCTTGATTACCTTGATCTTTGACCTTGGATTTTTGTCTTGTAAAAATATCACATGAAATGCTGTGCAGAATCGCTTAAAAATTGTACAGTGGTATACTACATTAAGCTCAGTATAGAAATTGTGCCCTTTGACCTTGACCTTTGGAGTGTGTTTGGAAGTGAGCTATCTGGCATTTTTATCTATCTCCCAAAACATAAAGCGAGAACACATATTAACCAACTTATTTGTGTCCCGTGTCCTTTATGCATAATTATGTTCTACAGAATATGCAAATTGACGTTTTTCTGTTATTGGTATGACATTTATGTGAAACTGCACAATCTGGCATTTAGATATAGCTTCAGAAACACAAAGTGATTGAGCCTTGAAGGCTTTTCCTCTTGTTTCCTACATTTTCTTCCCTTTCTCTCTTTCACCCTACAATGAGATTTGTGCACGTCGAAAGCATTGCGCTGTAGAACAGAATATGGCCCCAGAGACAGAAATTATGTTAGGCCTTTGTGCAACATGCATTACATTTCCATCTGATCATACTCTGGTGGCATTGCAGGACAATGCCTCCCCAATTCTGGAACATAATAATTCTAAAAATCTACAACATGTTTGTAGGCCATCAAACTTGGTTGCTTTCTTTTATCAAACGGATAATATGGAGGGAAAGAAGATGGCATTCCTTCCTGGTATCGATAGAAATTGCTTCCTTGTGATGGTGTGGAGTTGAAGGGTGCAGGGACAGACAGGAGTGCAGGAATAGTAGGCAGGAGCAAGCAGCAAACAGCAACAGGCAGTCAAGGCTGACACAGGTCTCTCTCTCTCTCTCTTTATTGCTTCTCTCTCTCCATCTCAGGTAAGTCTACAGTCTCTAATAAGTCTGCCTTAAATTTGGATGGAAGTTCAGTTTAACGTCGCGTATCGGCTTTCGCCATGTACGACGGGCTGAACAAACCAACCAGGGTATAAACAAAAATTTATGTTCCTGAATCAGTCTTAGCCAAAAGGCCGAGAAGCGATCAGAATACGAACATGCCTTAAATTTTTACCTTAGAGGGCAATAGTAGCTGTAGTCAGAAGGCCAATCGTTGCTATCATTAAAATCCGATGGCTAGAAAAGCGCATTGAAATTTTTTTTGGGGAAATTGTAGTTTGATATTTGTAGATTAAAGTTATATGGTCTAGAACTTGCGAACCTCTCGATATTGAAAAAAAGTCGGCGAAAACTCAAGTTACGAAAACGTCTTTTTACCCAACACTCATTATGAGTAGCGCCCCTTTATACAGAAAACCTCATGGCGACGGAGTGTGTTGTTCATTGCTGCGAAGGCGAAATATCTGAGGATTTAGCATTATTTACTGATGCTCGATGGAACACAACAATAAACGCTTGTAATCAATGGTATGCCTTAGACGGTGAAGAGCAAGAGATCGCAAAAAAGCTTCTAACATAGTTTACGATCAGTGGCCAGAAAATGCACGTTACCATGCCCAATGTTACACGCGTTTCACCAGTACTGGCACGTGCGATTGAGAAGAAAAAGACAACACACGCACGCACACACACACATGCACGCACACACACACATGCACGCACAGACACACGCACACACACACTGATGTAGACGGATTGATTCAACAGAACGAAACTGCGAAGAGCAAACTAGAACAGCCTTGGGCAAAATAATAGGCCTAGACTGAAAACTTCCATCTAAAAGTGATAGATATACAATTTCAGATTCAATATTTATTTTGACACTTTACATTTCTACTGATGTGATGACAATCTCGGATTTGAGTAATTACAATGTAACAAGCAAAAAGATTGTTTTTGCCAAAGATGGTCAATCACAAATTGTCATTGACTGTTAGGCCTAACATCACAACACACCACAGAGCTATTTTTTTCTATTTCTGCATGCACACACACACACACACAATGTGACCCTCCTCCCTCCCCCTCCCCCCCCCCCCCCCCACTTCACTACCTCCTCCCCCCCCCCCCCACTTCATTACCTCCTCTCCCCCCCCTTGTCCTCACCTTTCCGTTATCTCAACTCCATCCCCCCTGTCCAGGCTTCTCCCCCAAATTATGCTCACCCCCTCCCATTCAGTCCCGCATTGAGCTGATCATCTGGGCAGCAAGTCTTCTACCCAAGTCTACTGTTTAGTTGCCCCCCCCACACATCGTAAGCGTCATAATCATCAAATTGTTGATGGAGGATGCTATACCAGTATACGCAAAAAGAAGATGTGCACACACACACAAATGTGCACACACACAAATGTGTGCACACGTACACACACAAATTGTGCACACACACACCCTCTCTCTCTCTCTCTCTCTCTCTCTCTCTCTCTCTCTCTCTCTCTCTCTCTCTCTCTCTCTCTCTCTCTCTCTCTCTCTCTCATTCTCTGATATATTTTCTTTCAATGTTTCATATGACAAGAATTTTATAGTAAACTTATATTGTGCAACAAACAAAAATCAACAAAGCAGTCCATTTGCCATAGATTTTATTGTCAAAAATACATTTGATACAGATAAAAACACATAAAAACAGAAAAGTTAACAGTGTGTGTGTGTGTGTGTGAAGATAATGGTGTGTGTAAGATGGGGCATTAAGGGGGGGGGGGGGAATTGCATGTAGAATCACAGTGACATGATGTATTTTCCTCAAAAGGCAGATGTTGTTCTGCAGATCATTTGATATGACACTTGTCTGTGTGAAAATTACAAGCCAAAAATACCTCGCGCAAGAGGGGAGGGGGGTGGGGGTGGGAGTGCAAGGGTAAAGGAGAGGGGGGGGGGGGGGGGGGGCATTAAGACATATACAGTGACATGATGTATTTTCCTTAAAAGGCAGATGTTCTGCAGATCATTTTGATATGACACTTCTCTGTGTGAAAATTACAAGCCAAAATACCTCGCACGACAAGGGGGGGGGGGGGGGGGGGGGGGGGGGGGGGGGGGGGGGGGGGGGGGGGGGGGGGGGGGGGGGTGGGGGGGGGGGGGGGGGGGGGGGGGGGGGGGAGAGAGGGGGGGGGGGGGGAGCAAGGGGGTTCAAGGGTAAAGGAGAGGGGGGGGGGGCATTAAGACATGTACTGCTCAGTGACATGAAAGATGATTACCTCAAAAGTTAGATCCTTGTTCTGCAGATCATTTTGATTAAAGATACTTGTCTGTGTGTAAAAAAATACAAGCTGGAAATACCTGAAATAGGGGCGGGGCAACGGGTAAGGGGAGGTGAAGGGGGCAATTAAGACATGTAGAATCAATATGACATGACTTATTATCCCCTCATCGGGATCGGGATTAATACGTCGCAGACGCAACTTCTGACGATAAACGCGACGGAACTAGGAGGGCGCATTCCCTATTAGAATTAAAAGAGAGAAAAAAATAGAAAGGATAAAGACTGTTGCTTACCCTGGGTTAAGCACCCAGTTCAGCCGGAAGGGCCCAGGCCCCACTTCCAGAAGTAAGCAAAAAGGGAAATAAAGAAAACAAGAAAAAAACAAAAAAGAAAGCCTAATGATCTAGTGGTCAGTGGACGCAGGCTCAGATGGTGGTCTGGTCAGCGCTGATGTGAATGCGATGACGGAGCCTGCGGTGACAGTAGCCTCACTCAGTTGGTTCCACTCCGTGGCAGTCCTGACGAAGAAGGAGCTACGATACTGCTCCGTTCTCCCTTCTCGGACACAAAATCCACGGGAATGGTTTACGGCCTGTCTTTCCAAGATGTTTGTGGTTTGGAACCCCTTGAATCTGGTCGGCTTGATCCTGCGACGGTTAGTGGGGACCGGGGTAAGGAACTTGTCTGCTGGGAGAGCTGGAACAAGGCCCTCAGCAATCTTATAGAAGAGGCTGAGGCATTGGTGCCTGCGTCTTTCCTCCAGGGGGGGGCAGGTCTAGTGTCCTGAGCATGCCACTCACGCAGCCTGGTTTCATGGACTTGTAGTCCCTGGCTACAAAGCGTGCTGCTTGGCGCTGAACTCTCTCCAGCCTTTCAATGTCCCTGTTTCTGGTACGGATCCCACACCGTCGCACTGTACTCCAGTCTGCCATGTACGCTAGACGTCTGCATTCCCTAGGTAGGTCTAGTCCTGCAGATCATTTTGATATAAGATGCTTGTCTGTGTGACCTTTACAAGCTGAGATATGTCATTTTAACATGCTTTTTAATGATTTGCGCCCGAACAAAACTAAGTCAAAACGAAGATTTTAGCATTTTTGGCGATACCATGCTGAAAACCTATGTTGAACATGTTCTTTAAAACAAATTCAGTGAATACAACCCACTGCTGGCAGCAGCTATATGCAATTTCAGACATGATAGATGCCAAACACCTTTGCTAGAGGCCCCCAAACTTGGCCCGTACGAGGGATTTGAACCGACGTAAAATACATAAATATTTTTTAAAAATCATAACTTTCGTTCTAATTAACATAGAGAGATAAATTTTGTTTCAATCTCTTCATTTTGAGTAGTTCTATTAGAATAGCTCATTAAAAAATCAATTAAGTAAACATGAAACAATCACTTTTGACTACCTAAATGTAAGATCTTAAATTTATACATTGTGTGCAAGGGAAGAAACTCTCCGTGAGAAACTAATATTTTTGGATTTGTTCTTTTCTTTTCTTTTCTTTTTCTTCTCCTTTTTTCATGCTTATTTAACTGGAAATTTGTGCTATCTTTCATGTGGAGTTTTCGTGGAATTTTTGTGCCCCATTCCACGGGACAATATTGTTCTATTGACTGACTGTAGGATTTATCCAAGGGAAAGAACTCTTTGTGAGTAACAGATATGCTTGAATTTTTTTTTCTTTTTATGTCTTTTTGGGGTCTTTTTGTGCGTGATTTTCAACTAAAATCTCAGATCATACTTAAATTGATCATCTGATGTTGTCTATGTCATTTTTATCCAGTCATAAGAAGAATATTACACTTTATGCATTTGATAAAAATTACATGTGATTTGCTAAGAAATTCACTTAATTAATTGTAATTATTTAGACAAATAGATTGAGTTCAAAGTTCTACTATGTCAAAAATTAAAGTACTAACCACCCTCTTTCAATATCAGTTAAAAAATTTCAATGCGGAATACCTAGCCGACGAAATATTTTTCTAGGCCTTTTCTGCTGGTATGGCCTTCTGCCTACTGTGTCCCCACACTGCTACATCTTGAATTTATTTTTTGTGGTACAAACAAAGAAGAAAAGAGAGAGTGAAGTAAAGAAGGTTGGACGTACTTACGGACGAAAGAAAGGATGAATAGGAAGGAAAGAAAGAAGGAAGGAAGAGGTACTAGGTAGACGGAGAAGAAAACGAAAAAGAGGAAGAGGAACAAGAAGTAGAAGAAACGGCAAAGAAAGAAGGGGAGAAGAAGAAAAGAGAAGCAGGAGGATGAGATAGAAAAAAAAGGAGCAGGAAGATGAGAAAGAGGAGGGCAAGAAGAAGGAGGAATAGGAGGAGAAGGACTCGGAAGAAGAAGAGGCGTAGGAGGAAAAGTGGTGGTGGTGGAAGGCACGATTGGAATAGTCCCTTCCAGTGACGTATGTTCTGTATCTTTCCACTGACCGGCCCTGTAACTTCCTCACACTCCAACTACCTAGTATACAGTAGATAGAACCACGGAAGGCACCATTGGAATAGTCCCTTCCAGTGACGTATGTTCTGTATCTTTCCCCTGACCGGCCCTGTAACTTCCTCACACTCCAACTACCTAGTATACAGTAGATAGAACCACGGAAGGCACCATTGGAATAGTTCCTTCCAGTGACGTATGTTCTGTATCTTTCCCTTGAACCAACTTCCTCACACTCCAACTACCTGGTGGTAGACGCGACTGTTATGATTTCCCACTTTCCAGAATGAATTAATAATACAGGTGAGCCATGCCCCAGTGAGAGAAACAGGATAGATAGAACCACGGATAAGGGCCAACGAACTAAGAGAAATAACGGGGAAGAAAGAACAAGAAATAAGAGCAGCAACGGAGATAATGATAATTATACGAAAAACATTAGAAACAGCACAAGACTGGGAAAGGAGAGGGGGTGATGGGAACACAGTGAAAAACACTTAGACAGAAAGAGAGAGAGAGAGAGAGAGAGAGAGAGAGAGAGAATGAGAGAGAAATTAACAGTAAAAGCGAATAGGCGTACAATAATGTAATTAAAGGCAAAACAACCGATCACAGGGACTGCTAGAATAGTGGCTGCGAAGTTCTGCCTCGCAGTGGCTCTGGCAACAGGGAAAAAAGGACGGTTGAACCGTCTCTGTCGCGAGCATTTAAAATGATGGTGCACGCCTTGCGTGAAAGCTTTATATATGCCGGCTGTGCGTTTAAGTTATTTGGTATGTCACAGAGGTGTCTGTGAAATTCGGGTTGCTCCCAGCTAGAGAGCGAAGTCGCAGCCAGAGGCGCGCTACACATCTTTTTATTATTATTATTTGCATGCGATTTTTGTGTGACTGATGAGGAAGGGAAGAGTGGGGGTAAATGTGTACCAAATAATAGTAATAATAATGAGCATTTATATGCGCTTATTCTTTTTTCCTTCCAGCCACTATTCAGACCCCCCCCCCCCCCCCCCCCCCCCCCCCTTGGTATCTCCCCAACCCCCCTTTCCATCCATCTCCTTTTGACCACTGACCTACCTTAATCGTTTGACCACTCTCTCTCTACCTTCTTTTATCACAGCAAGTGGTGACCATGGTCCCTCCTCTGATTCCCAACTTCAAGCCTATCATCTCTAGGCCTACAGGGGTAGAGCCGTTCCTTTTCTGATTCTTCCCTTTCATCCCTCTAACTCACTCACTCCTTCCCACCCTTGCTTACGTAACTATCCTTGCCGTTTAATTATAACATTTCATTCATTTCTTTCAAAGTTCAACATTAATATAGGGCCTACAGAAAGCCGAATTGAGTTATCTTGTCGTTAGATTTCACACACATACTTACACACAAGCATGGACACATGCACGCACTCATGCGTAACACACACGCATCTATGAATAATCAAAGAAAATGTGAATATATTTTCAAGTGGAAAATAACAGAAATAAAAATACTTAAGTCTGTTAAAACACGTCAGATGAGACATAGATTGAATTTCCGCATTTATAGACAAAGTTGTAATTTTCAGTAATATTTGGCTGTTGGGTGGTATTCTACGAGTAGCAATGCAAACGATTTAATGACATTTGGCAAAGGTGCAGATTGATACATACACCCTCCCCCCCCCCCCCCCCCCCCCACCACCACCACCACCATTTCCTCGGTTCTTTGTAAGGTTTTTTTTTCAGTCTTGCCTTTTTTTGCAGATTGAGTACATAAGCCTCATTCGTTCCCAAAGATGTCTTTATTAATAGTAGAAAATAAAGGTGCAACTGAACAAAGCAATGAACCAAGACGTTGAGGGGGGTGTTGATCTGCATCTTAACCAAAAATAAATCTTATTGCAGTGTTCTTACGTGCGCACCACACACACATGCACACACACACACACACACACACACACACACATAAAGATAATTTTGACATGACTTGACACACACACGACCGCACGGCTACGCGAGTACTTTGTATCGAGCTTAGATCTATTTATTGAACAAGTCACTTATTCATTCTGTTATTCCCTTTTTCTAGGCTCATCTACTCGTGTTTTCATTCTATCTCGTGGTTTAATTGAGCAGCATTTTTTTGATGCATTACCGATTTAGTAAAAGAATGAAATGCGATATCATAAATTGATGTCAAACACATACCTCATGAGACACATGGTAGAAAAGAAAAAAACAAATAACACTTCAACCCGTTGGGTCTTTATTGCTAGGGCGAGTCCATTTGACACAGGTTAATTTGTTGCGAAGCGCACCAGCTTGCTTTAATATTTTACTTCAGTTTGCCATGTGCTTACTTTGTCTTTATTTTACTGTCTTTAGTTACTGTTTTAGTGTCCATAGTTTTTCATGGTTTTACAATACATCGAACGAGATAGCTGAATTTGGGCCATACACATTAACTAGAGTTTTTCTTTTGTTCATCATCTCAATGTCCAGTACGATATAGTGGCCATCAGGGTCTCTCCACACTGTAAACTTTATAATCAAAATTATTTTTTAATAAGATGGCTACTCCATTTTTGTTTGTATCAGAGCCAGCAAGGTAACAATCATAACCCCAACATGATCTTACAAATTTCTCTGTCTGTGCAGGATGATGAGTTTCCTGAAGTAAAAATACATTACTATTTTCTAGATTTCTTTAACAAAATCAAACATATCCTTCCTTTTCTCGTTGTCATTAATACCATTACAGTTTAAGGTATAACTTTTTACCGCTTCGTTCATTTTGATTTGTTAATTTCATACATCACAAATCAGTAAGAGCAAACAAACAAAAACACAATAGCTTCGAAGAGCGTCGATAAACATCCTTTGCAAAATTCAACTCTTGCAACAAAAATCAACATCAGAACGCGACAAGAAAAAAGATTCATGGCCACAAAACACCAGTAAAAATAGCACAAAGGCAGCTAAACTCCTTCTTCCCAGTGGGCTTCCCCCATATCCTTACAACTCACGCACACACTCGCAAAAAATAATTCCCCTTTCACACCGCTTTCACTCTCAACCTTTCTTACCCCGAAATTCATGAACACTCGCTCTCCGGGGCATGAGAGCTGCAGGAACATATAACATCAATGTAAACAAGAATGGAAAGGACAAACGGTAACATTAATAGAAAGAAAAAACAAGTACATGTAACAGTATCGTAAACTAATCACCTTGCAGCACTAATATGGTTCCATAAGTTTGCGCAAAAACTAAGAAAAATAAACCATTAAAAGCACATCCACACTTCCAGTTTATCATCTCATATTTGATAACCAACACATTTAAATAAATAAGTTAAACACACAAAAAAGGAAAAAATAAAAAAATACAAAAAAAGTAAAAGAGCAAACGAACATTATCAAACAAAATGTCTTATTGTGTTCTCCCCTGTCAGGACAAATTAAATTTTCAACACTGGCACGCTGGACATTGTCCTGTTGATTTATCTCGTCTCATGACAGTTTGTCCTATCACTTTTCGATCCTCCGAACATCACTGCGTGTGGGTGGGTGTTTTTGATTTTTGTTAGTGTGTTTGATGGTGAGTGCGTTTGTCAATATGTTTCACAGTCTGTGTGTTTATCAGTGTTTGACAGTTTGAGTATTGATCAGTGTGTTTGACGCTTTGTGTGTTTGTCTCTCTGTGTGTGTGTCACGTGTGTGTGTGTGTGTGTGTGTGTGTGTGTGTGTGTGTGTGTATGCTTGCCAGTGTGTGTTTGACACTTTGTCATTTTGCATGTGTGTGTGTTTGTCAGTTTGTGTGTATCTGTGTTTTTGTCAGTGGCTTGACAGTGTGTTTGTCAAGATGTGTTTGTCAGCGTGTATACTTTCCATATGTGTCTGTTTGTTAAATTAATGTGGTGTTTGTCAGTATGCATGCTTGTCAATGTGTTTGTCACTCTGTGTGTTTGTCCAGAACAAGTGGTTATGAAGCGGTTTGCATGACTGTCTGTGTGTTTGATGTCTGTCTGTCTGTCTGATTGTCTTTATGTGTGTTTTTGTTATTTGGTTTGTTTGTCCGACTTTCTGGACAGTGTCACATAACAGCATCGCATGCTGACTACAACAGATGTGGTCAACATGTCAGTAGAGGTGTGCGCGTATACATGCATATACGTGTAAGCATGCAGAGGCGCGCACGCGTGTATGTGTGTGTGTGCGCGCGTGTGTGTGCGTGTGTTCCCCCAGACTACTGCAAGCTGGAGGACTGTTTCTATTACAACCGGCCAACCAATTCGTGCTGGAAGGTGCTGTGGCGCCACGGGCCCCGAACGTGGGCCAAAAAGTACACCTGGAAGGACGCGAAGAAGGCCTGTGAGGCAGAGGGAGGCATGATGGCCAGTATGGACACGCTGGAAAAACTACGACAAGTCAGCCTGATGCTCCAGAACTTTCCAGGTAAGTTACCTTACAATGTATTAAACAATGGAGGCAAGTCGGCCTGATGCTCCATAATTTTCCATGTATGTTACTTTACAATGTATAAAACAATGGAGGCAAGTCAGCCTGATGCTCCAGAACTTTCCATGTATGTTACTTTACAATGTATTAAACAATGGAGGCAAGTCGGCCTGATGCTCCATAACTTTCCATGTATGTTACTTTACAATGTATTAAACAATGGAGGCAAGTCAGCCTGATGCTCCAGAACTGGATGGATGGAAGTTCAGTTTAACGTCGCGTATCGGCTTTCGCCATGTACGACGGGCTGAACAAACCAACCAGGGTATAAACAAAAATTTATATTCCTGAATCACTGTCTTAGCCAAAAGGCAGAGAAGCGATCAGCATATGAGCAAAATCTCCAGAACTTTCCATGTAACCTACTTTACAATGCATCAAACAACGGAGACAAGTCAGCCTGATGCTCCAGAACTTCAAGTGCAAGTATACTTTAATAACTCCAAACGAGAAATTCAGGTTAGGTGCAACAACATGACAGATATACCACATAACTGAAAGAACATTGATCAAACGCGTGAAACAAAATTATACCAATCAAATAATTATTACAATTAATTACATGAAATTAGAAATATGCACATTTAGAACAGCGTAACCATTATTAACTTATAACAGTCATTCAAATAACAACATTTGGAATACTATTCGTCATCAACAATCAATACAAACACATCAATATACATGATAATAGTATATCTACACATTAACACTTAACAATTAATGCAGTCAGCTAGCTGTTTCAATCAGAACAAGAGAGAGAGAGAGAGAGAGAGAGAGAGAGAGAGAGAGAGAGAGAGAGAGAGATGAATCATGAATTTAAGAGATGGATAGAACGTGGTATGAAAGTTTTTTGTGCCCGTGATTTTGGTTTGAGAGTTCGATACCTGCGTCCTAATGGCAAAAGTTCATAATGGTGGGCAAGAACGTTCCGTGTAAGTTACTTCACAATGTATCAAACAACGGAGACGAGTGAGTCTGATGCTCACCACCTTTCCATATGACATGAAAACAGAAACACCAAAATACTAGATAGGAGTAAAAATGTTGTTGTTGATGTTGAGATACCCTGGCTAAAAGAACTTTATATGCAAGTCAGAGTGCTGTTACTTCAAAGCGTATCGTATAAATGAGACAAGTCAGCCTGATGTTCATGAACTTTCCATTCAAATCAGAGTGTTGTTACTTCATAACGTGTCGTACAAATGAGACAAGTTAGCCTGATGTTCATGAACTTTCCAGGCAAGTCAGAGTGTTGTTACTTCATAACGTATCGTACAAATGAGACAAGTCAGCCCGATGTTCATGAACTTTCCAGGCAAGTCAGAGTGTTGTTACTTCATAACGTATCGTACAAATGAGACAAGTTAGCCTGATGTTCATGAACTTTCCAGGCAAGTCAGAGTGCTGTTACTTCATAACGTAATCTACCATTGAGATAAGTGAGCCTGTTGTTCACGAACTTTCCATGCATGTCAGAGTGCTGTTACTTCTAAACATAATCCACCATTGAGACAAGTCAGTCTGATGTTCATGAACTTTTCATATATGAGCGTTTTTCAAAAAAGGTCGAAAAATGTGTCAACAAATTAAAACAAATCTGGGAGAGGGTATGGACAACAAATTTGTAGTTTACAAATTCATGAAGAATTTGATATGCCACCTGGAAATTGCACACAAAAATAGGTTTCGATTTCTTCATTTTCAAACACAATTTACACTCTGAACACAAGGGGTGCAACAAAATGCGTGTCTTTTGATGTGCAATGAAATTTTGAAGACAAAGAAAAAGTATTTGATGCCAATATAATTTGAAAAATAATGTAATTAACGTGTACGTCGGAAAATTGATGAGTATGCCTTTCTGCATTTTGATGGCACTTTGAAGCACCAAATTTCAATGTCCGTCAGAATTATGTCACTATTGTTACGAAGACAGGTTTTCCTTAATAGTCTATTTTTTAATGTTAAGACTTTGCAAAGATTTACATCACTTCTCCTCTCAACGACTGAATGTGAAACTGGAGCGCTTAGCAACGTCTGTTGAGCATTTGAGGTCCGTTTTTCTAATCCGAGTAAGGCACTTTTCTTTAAAATGTCACTATTGTTACGCTAATTTCTATGCTAAAAACGATTAAGATAAAAACGTGAATAGATTCAGAGGAACGGTCCTCAGGATTACTTTCAATTTAGATCTAAGCATTTTTCACTTGTCTACCCTACAAAGAGAAATAATTTGTTTAATGCATGTTGTCACTATTGTTACGGTCACTATTGTTACGATCCGCCATAATATGCGGAAGTTGCTGGCGAGTGTGTCCTTCTCTTCTGGTCAACTCCTAACTTTGAGAACAGATTGTCAAAAGTTCAATTTCATTTGCTGTCAGTTGTGCACTGGAAAATGACGTCATACCAGGCTGTTTTCGTGACGTAAACTTATAATAATAATAATAATAATAATAATAATAGTGGTTATTTATAGAGCGCTTAACTCCCTTTGCAAGGAGCTCAAAGCGCTGAACAAAGGCAGATATAATGGAAGAGAGAATGGCAGAATTGTGCATTTTCAAGCAACAAATTGGAAATTTGGTATAATGGTATCAAATGGTGGTTTTTTTTTATCAATTCCTGACGTAGGGACAATTGGAATTCAGCCTTTAACCCTTTCAGTACCAAGTGGGGTGGGGTGTTTTTTTGGGGGGGACAAAAATAAATTAAAAAAATTCTGGTGGTATGCATTTTCATGAAACAAGCATGAAATTTGGCATGATAGGTTCTTATGGCATGTTTATCGATTTCTGACGGAGGGACATTTTCAATTCAGCCTTTAGCCCCTTCAGTGCCAAGGAATTTTTGATCGTGGGCAATTATAATTAAACAAAATTCTAGTGTTGGGTATTTTCATGAAATAAGCATGACATTTGGTACGATAGTTTCTTATGGTGTGTTTATCAATTTCTGACGTAGGAACATTTGCAATTCAGACTCCCTTCAGTGCCTAGGGCATTTTAATCGCAAACAGTTATTTGATTAATTTTTTTTTAGTGTTGGGCATTTTCATGTAACAAGCATAAAATTTGGCATGGTGGTTTCTTACGGTGCGTTTATTCATTTCTGACAGAGGGATACCTTCAATTCAGCCTTTAGCCCTTTCGATGCCAAATGCATTCTTATAGCGGAATTTTAATTCAACAAAAAATTATAGTATTGAGCATTTTCATATAACAAGAATGAAATCTGCCATGATCATTTCTTATGGTGTCTTTGTTAAATTTTGACGTAAGAACATTTGCAATTCGGCCTTTAACCCTTTCAATGCCAAGAACATTTTTATTGCAAACAGTAATAAGTAAATAAACTTCTAGTGGTATGCATTTTAAAAAACCAAGCATGGAATTTGGCATGACATTTTCTTATGGTGTGTTTAACAATTTATGATGTAGGGACATTTTCAATTCAGACTTTAACCCCTTCAGTGCCAACCTTGGCATTGTGATCGAGGACAGTTATAATTTAAAAAAAAATCTAGTCTTGGGTATTTTCATACAATAAGCATGAAATTTGGCATGATAATTTCTTATGGTGTGTTTATCAATTTCTGATGCAGGGACAATTGCAATTCAACCTTTAAATTCTTCAGTGCCAAGGGCATTTTGATCGCGAAGAGTTATTTTATTTTTTTAAATGTGTAGAGTTGGGTATTTTCATGTAACAACCATGAAATTTAACATGGTGGTTTCTTATGGTGTACGTGTGTTTATCAATTTCTGATGTAGAGATATGTTCAATTCAGCCTTTAACCCCTTTGGTGCCAGGCATTTTGATTGCGTAACTTTTAATTCAACAAGAAAATCTAGTGTTGCGCATTTTCATATAACAAGCATGACATTTGGCATGATAGTTTCTTATGGTGTGTTTGTCGATTTAGGATGTAGGGACATTTTTAATTCAGCATTTAACCCCTTCAGTGCCAGAAGCATTTGGATCACATAGTTATATAATTAAACAAAAAATATGGCAAGGGACCAATGAGGTAAACTAAGCATAACCTTTTTTCAAACGTAACTGAAAAAAGCTAAAAACTGTTGAAAGTGACTCATATAATTATAATTCACTGTCAGCCTGCACAATAAAGCCATAATAAAAAGATTTATCTGCCCACAATGACTTATTTCCCTCTCTAACCCCTCTCCAGTTAGAGATATAATGAATGATTCCTGCTAACAATTTGTTATACACCAAAGCTTTTAAGTCACTGACACTCCATCAGCAAGCAAACCCATTTAATAATATTAATTTCCTCCGAAGTCGGAGTGTGGCTGCCCTCGTGGCGGGGTAATCAAAAACGGTCTCACACATAATGTTCTCATCCCTAGCTGGTGACATTTGTACCGTAGTGAACAAGGGCTTCAGCTGGTGGGATGATCCCTGGAGTCTTTAAGCCAGGGTAAGACAACAACAATAATATTAGTGCGAGTCACAGAAAAGAGAGGAGGGAGGGGGGTTGGTCATTAACGCACATCCCCCCCTCTCTCTCTCTCTCTCTCTCTCTCTCACTCACACACACACACACATACGCATATACACAGAGACTCACCCACAGACATACACATAGATATACACAGACATACACACACACACTCACACGCACACACACAAGAGACACACACACACACACACATATCTATAAATATATCTACACACACACACGCCCCCCCCCCCCCCCCCCCCCCCCCCACACACACACACAGACTGTGAGACACAAACACACACACGCGCACACACACATACGAGCGCGCTCACACACACTGACACGCACATGCTCATTTGCTTTTTACACAATCGCTACTCTGGCTGAGCTTCTATCTCGCTTAGATCTTCGATGTAGGTACAACCCCCAGGGGACTATGTTCCATTGTCATAGAGTTTTTGCTGAATGCTTTAAGAGTGTAGTTTTACTATTATTAACCTCCAACTAGGGTACAATAATATGAACTTGATGTTTTAAAAATGAACTATTTCGTTCCCACCGAGGGATATAACATAATACACTGCTCGAGATAGTAAGCTCCCTCTTTATTTTGAATGTAGATCTATTCTTGAAATCATTAATTCTTGTGAAATAATACTGAATGTTGATGTTTTTAATCGTTGAAATATATTTCATTTACTTTTAAAAGGTGTACAAACTGAAAACTGAGACTTCAAATTCATATCCTATTGATATTTTCTATCAAGGAATATTAATTGTGAGACCTACATCTCATTGAATGTCTATTTATAGTAACGTATTCAAACGCAACCGTATCACACTACATAACCTTACGCCTGCTTTTCGTTTCGCTTCTAGATCTACTTCTGTCCTGATCCTAATGGTTTAG
Organism: Phymorhynchus buccinoides; assembly: GCA_017654935.2. Classification (NCBI taxonomy): domain Eukaryota; kingdom Metazoa; phylum Mollusca; class Gastropoda; order Neogastropoda; family Raphitomidae; genus Phymorhynchus; species Phymorhynchus buccinoides. The sequence goes on along the minus strand of CM065680.1, from coordinate 38,560,116 downwards.
ACCTATTAATGTTCAACATGACGCAATACAACTTTTACGCTCGAGTAGCCTACAGTTGGATAGTGTTGAAAGAAGACAAACGTATTATTGAAAATGGACAGTTGATATACCAGTGAATGGATAACTGAGGTTGGGCTCGGCACACGCTGCAACTTTTGCTAGTTTTACCTGCAACTTTGGGGTTGCAACAGTTTCATGCAACATACAACAAGGTTGTAGGGTTGCTGTTGTATGTTGTAGGGCGGTAGAAAGCAATACTATCGTTTCCTCGATGTTGCAGCGTGTTGTAGGTTGCAGCCAATCAGAGCGTCGATTCGTATGTCGTCGTATTTGCATCACAATGGCGGACGAGATCGGTTCAGCGTGCGAAAACAGCAAACTAATTGACTTAATTCGTATTTTCCCATGCATTTGGGATGTGCATTGTGCAGAGTACTTTAATCGGGACATGGCTCGAGAAGCCAAAATCTACATATGCCGTGAAATGGGCGGCACCATGAATGGTGAGTATTTGTATGGTATGTTCTCTGTGTCAATCGATGTAGATCAAACCCAAAACACAAGTACTGAAGTAGTAGGCCATGGACTGATGGAGTGAGTGATGGACACTACACATTGAGTAAATTATTATAGGATCCGTGCATAGGCCTATGGGATTAGTAGGCCTATCTTCTTCTTCTTCTTCGCAGTTGTTAGCCACAGTCAACACACTGATTATTGACATAATAATGCGAATTGCCTATGATGTCAGTTTGAGTTTTTAGAAGTAGATCTACTTGATCACCGATCACGGATCATCGGTTTGATCTATACAGTAATTAATACACTATTTTCTGTCAGTTTGGGCATGTCAGTTTACACGAGTAGTCTGCATACGATACATTTTAGAACACTAGACCATCTAAAAGAATGTGCAGGGGGTCCCAGGGATGCACTAGAATTTCTAGTAGAAACCTTTTTTAGCAATGCCACTGGGACCCTCTATCCCACCCCTAGGACCTCTATACTGTAACTTATGTAAGTGAAGGAGTCTATGGGAGGAGTGTATGGGACCCTTTTTTTGCGGGATGTTTGGGAGCCCTGGATTGTGTGCAGTTGTTAGAATAGGCCTACCAAAAAAGATGCATGTTCATTTATTGCTGGAAAATAATAAGTGATGTAAATTATATGACATCTATATATAGGACAGTTGTGGAATGGAATCAGATGACTGACGCCTCCATCGAAGCAGTATTATCAGCGCTGTGCAGCGCCCCAGGGCTTGCACCAACTAAATTAGGGATCTGGGGCCATAGATGATAGACTAGGATAGTGGTAAATGAACGGCAGGAGCTGTGCCACTGCCAGTCGGAGTTTGTCTCCGGTGACCACTACGTTAGCCGGATTAGTCTTGCCCGGATACTATGAAAGAAAAGCTTATCCAAATTTGTCTCTGTTTATCCAAATTTCTCCCAGATCTCTCTCTCTCTCTCTCTCTCTCTCTCTCTCTCTCTCTCTCTCTCTCTCTCTCTCTCTCTCTCTCTCTCTCAAATATGTGTGTCAAAAACTCATAGTCATGATACATACCGTACATTTTTACGGCAATAACATTAACAGTTAATACACATACATGATACACATACTGACTCTCAATCTCATGTGCGCATAACTCATAATATGCCTGCATCAGTACATGCATAATGCATTGTATTGAAATTTAGGTTTAAAGTTTATTATGGCCCATCACTTTATTTGTCTCTCTGTCAGTTTGTGACTGTGAGTCATACACACACAGACACAGATTAAAGAAATTCATGCTGTAGGAATACGCACAGTAGGAATTTGCGCAGTATTTTTAGGAGTGCCATGCAGTAGGATTAGCACAAAAAGAATTCGTGCAGTAGGAATTTGCACAGTGTTCACTATGAAGAAGAAGATTTTTATTGCGAGTTGAGCAGAAATCTTTTTTAAAAACAACAATGTAAGGCCACTCATAAGAACTTCATGAAATCAATAGAACTGGAGAGATTGTTAGTGTGTGTGCTGTAGTCAGCGTGTGCATGTGACTTTTTGTGTGTATGTGTCTGTGTTCGTGCATGTGCGCGTTCGTGGAAAAAAAAAAAAAAAAAAGTTACATTCAAACACACACACACAAAGAAGCATACACACATACAGAACAAGCTCTTTCCTTATTAAATCCATTCCCTCCCCCTTACACCCAGGAAAAAGAAATAATTGTTTTTGTTATGTTTTTACAGAGGAAACCATGATGAAGAGGTACAGAAGCTTGAGGACACAGTATGTCAAGTATCTGAACATTTATCTGGCGTCCAAAAAAAGTGGAGCTTCTACCAGTGACATCAAGGAGCCCTCCTGGAAGTACTTCCAGCTTTTGAATTTCCTCCGGCCGTGCGTGACTTCACGCAAAGGAAGGGATAATATGGTATGCATATTAAGTTAATGTTTGTTATGCATTGTAATGATGCATGGGAATATTGGGATAAACAGACATAAGTCGCTCGGAATGCTTTTTAGCAAAATCCAAGAAGTCAACAACATAAAAATACCCAATTTCAGTTTAGGGCATAATTTGTTTGCTTTTTACCACCAATATCCATAACATGAAAGACAACGTTGAATGGTTTGTTTATGTTATTTTAAAAATCAGTATCATTAGAAGCAAAGACAGAGCAAAAATTCTGTCTTTTAGATCCAATGTCTGCTGAGATCTTGACTATAAAACTTTGGTAAAGGTAAAGATCTGAACCCAACCTCCCCCCTTTGTCTTTCCAAACATAAAGCTGTATTTTATTAACATTTCTACTAATGATCTTTTTGGAATACTAACCCTAACCCTAAAACTAACCCTCCCCCCCCCCCCCCCCCCCCCTTCTATAAGACGGAAAAACGCAATGAACCACGACTATGACGAATGCCGCGATGTACTGCACTAAATAGGGGGGTAGGGTTAGTTAGGGTTAGGGTGGAGGGTTAGGGTTAGGGTGGAGGGTGGAGGGCGGTTGAGAGAGATTAGTACATGTATTAACAGTCTCACTTATTTTTAATGTTTATATTCATTGATACTTGTCTTCATGTTGATTATTCTTGGCTTGACTTTAATGTGTATGTTTATCTGTATGTTAGTGTTTAGGCCTTTGTTCAGCGCTTTGAGCTCCCTGCAGAGGGAGTTAAGCGCTCTATAAATGACCAGTATTATTATTATTTTTCCAAAAAGATAATTAGGTGAAAATGTTCATAAAATACAGCTTCATGTTTGGTAAGAAAGTCAAAAAAGGGAAAATTTAATTAACCGAGAAATGTAGGGGGGGGGGGGGGGGGGCACATCTTGACCTTTACCAAAACTTTAAAGTGCTATAACATGGAAACTGGCCAAGATTATTACCGGTAAATTCTGTTTTCTCTGTTTGCATTTGGAACTTTTGCTTCATCTTTTAGAATCATCTCAATTTGTGCCCAAATTCCAGTATGTCTGTTTTTCCTATGCACTATCTCACAATTATTGCTTGCATCAAAAGCATATTTTGTTTTTTAAATGTGAAAAGTGTAAAGGATAGTTTATATGGCTATGCCTACACACTCCCCCATGCGCACATGTCTCATGGGCATTTTAATTTATCTTACACACACACACACACACACACACACACACACACACACACAGCTGAGAGGACTAAGCTCTAGTCACAGATAAATGTTTTGGGCCTTTATGTTTAATGGTACATGAGGTCATCTGTTTTACACACAAATTACATTCTTAAAGAGACTTCCTAAGATGTGCACAACTTTCAGCAATTCCACCAACATACACATATTGTCAAAGTGATCTCCTAAAATGTTATTCTCAAAAAACTGAAAAAGAAAACAAAAACATTCCTCCAACACACATTGTCCAAGTATACTATAGTATCTCATACAATACAAAAAATTTCAACATCAAAATGAAAAACAAATCCACCAACACACACACATCAGGGCACCCAATCATCATGCAAAACAAAGGGTCACAGGGACTCCTTCACTTACAGAGTAGAGGGTCCTAGAGACAGGATAGAGGGTCCCAGTGGCACTGCGAATGCTAAAAAATATTTTTTTCTAGCGCATCCTTGGGAACCCCTGCACATTGTTTTATAGGGTCCTTTAGAATGTTAGTGCTTTATAGACCCCCAAATGGGGGGGGGGGGGGGGGGGGGGTTGCTGGGATCCCTGCACATTATCCAAAGTTTTTTTGTTTTATTTGCTTTGTTTTTACTAATGACAGTTGACACACTGTGACTTTACTTTCTAAGTTTCTTTCACAAATATAAAAATGATGCAGTAAATGGACTAATTGTGGACCGCCCACGGACTAAACACATGCTTCTCTGCGTTGCGCAGCTTCTGGCCAAAAATCTCGGGTCGCGCAGAAGACAAGATTTGTGAATTCCCCCGTGGGGATACCGGTGGGTCTTTTGAATAAATATTTACCCCACCTTATGGAAGTTCTGTGCTTGTAAGTTAGACGCATAGGACGACCAGGCCTCTCAAAACAGCAGCCTCTCAATGCGTCCTTCCTTGTTTTGTTTTTTTACTTCTAAGGCAATAAACACTAAAACAGCTGTTCTGTTCTGTTCACACTGCATCTTTTTTTTTTAAATTATACCCCCCCCCCCCCCCCCCCCGCCCCCGTTTCACATAGTGAAAAGGTTGTTTCGGAGTTGTCTGTTTGTTTGTCTGTCTGTCTGTTTGTCTGAAAGTCGATTATATCAAAAACACATGCAGTTGTGCGCAGTGACCATACATCATTTGATTGGATGACGGCAAGCGGACATTTTCAGTCACTTAAAAGTTGTTCCATGAAAACTAACTCTAACCCAACCCTAACCTTGTCCTAACCCTATCCCTTACCCGATAAAGGAAAAAACAGTTGTTTCTACTGAGTATATTCAGTGAGATTGTTTAGTGTGGGGCAAACAAAGTTTAACCTTTGAGAGTGACGAAAATAGCAGCCAATAAAATTGATGTATGGTTACTGCACACAGCTCTATGTTCAAAATCTACTTGATGGATCTCAACGATACTTTGTAGAATGATGAAGTATGCCATGCGCAAGAGTAAGTTCGAAGATGGAGTTAATCGGCGTTTTCCTCCAACACACACATTGTTCAAGTATACTATAGTATATCCTGCTATAAAATAAATTCAACCTGAAAATGAACAAAAACGTTCCACCAACACACATTGTCCAAGTATTATCTCAAACAATAACCTGAATTCAACTTAAACATGGGGAAACAAATAACACCAACAAACAATGGTCCAAATACTATATCATGCATTAAAACAAATTCAACCTGAAAAAGAAAAGAAAAAAATCCACCAACACACACATTGTCAAAGTAGTATCTCATACAATAAAACAAATTCAATCTGAGAAAGAAAAAGAAAACACACCAACACACACACTTTGACAAACTGCCGTTAAAGTGCTATCTCCTAAAAAATAAGTAAAATAACACAAATTCAACCTTTTTAAAAAAACCAATAAAAATAACCCACACACTTATGGTAGTGTCATTTCATCATCAGCTGCAGTGCCAAAGGGAGTAAGGAATTACGTCATTGGGCAGATCATCTTCACAATCAACTGCTGCTAGTGTTGTAACATCCAGCGATTTTGCTTGACAAGGAATTCATTGTTTACCTCCTAGCCACGTTGCCAAACACACGGTTCTCCTGCCAAGGAACCTGGCCTTCATTGTTAACATACTCTTTAATCTCCTCTCGAACATCAGCTGCTTTCTGTCCATACCTGTTTGCGGGTGAAATCTGGATATCATCCAACAGATTCTGCTGCGGCACATTGCGCCATTCACCAGGTGTGATGTTCCCAGTCTGAGGATCCTCATGATCAATGTAGCCTCTTGGAACAAATGCTGCATCTCTTTTGGTCATGAGGAAATTGTGCAGCGCTATGGCAGCCAAAGTGACCGTTGTTGCATGTTCTGGTGACAGCCTCATGGCAGTGTAGAACACTTGAAATCGTGTTGCCAGGACACCGAAGGCATTTTCTGACAGGCGGCGTGCTCTGGACAATCTATAGTCGAAGACTCGTTGCTTTCGCCTCTCATCTTCTTCTGCAGCATCTTGTAGGTTGTTCATGACTTTTCGGAATGGGAATGGCTTCATGAGGTACGGTTTCAAAGGAAATGCATCATCGCCCACGATGAAGAATGGAACCTTTCTTGTTCGCCCAGGCAAGGGTGTGTCATCGGGAATTTGTAGTGTATTATGCTCAAGCGTATGTGCAAGGGCTGAATCTCTGAAGACTCCAGCATCTCCTGCGCGTCCATTGGCACCCACATTGACATACAGGAATCGATAGTTGGCATCAATCAAGGCCAGCAGGATGATACTATGGTAGTCCATGTAGTTATAGTACATTGAACCACCAGGACTCTTGATGCGGATGTGCTTCCCATCCATTGCACCGATGCAGTTGGGAAAGTTCCAGCGGTGTTCAAATTCCGTGGCAGTCTGTCGCCATTCTGCAGATGAACTGGGCACCTGGCAACAAAAATAAGTTATTGAGGTTACTGAATAAACATAAAAACTGTTTCACTTTTTGTTCATTGAACATATAATTTTTGTTCTTAATCTTCTGTTGCAGGGGGATCAAGACAGAAACCTTTCCTTCACAGAGACTGAGCCTGAAAGTCAACAGCCAAACGACAGCCAGATTTCAAGCCAGCTTCAGATTCTTGAAAGTGAGAATGAGGAAAATGAAGATCCATGTGGTGATATAGCAATCTTGCTGAATCAAGCCCGCACAAACAAGTCTGCAAAATCAGTTCCAGCACGAGCTAATCAGCTTTCAAATATAACACCATCATCAAACCAGCAGGAGCGCCAGTTTTCAACCCCTATACAGTCTGCAGTAAACAGGACAATAACATATAGCCCTGTTCCAAGCCAACCCCCCAGCCAACAACGTCGGCCACGTAGTTCCAGCCAGGTACCACCCACTGCTTCCACACGCCTGGTATCCTCCATCCCATCAACATCTGCACCATCCTCAACGGTCCCTGGAGCACCAACATCCAAAAAAAGGAAACCAAATGTGCCTGCAGAAGATGCTGTGAACATTTTACAAACTCTTGTTGCAGACAGAAATCCGCCTCCTCGTCCACGAGCCAGTGAAACAGAAAATGACCTGTTTTTCAAGATGCTGGCCAAAAAGGTGGCAAAGCTGTCTGAAAGACTGCAAGATGAACTGAGAATGGAACTGTATGCCAAAGTATACCAGGCACAGTGTGAATCCCAGTCACAGTGTGAATCACAATGTGATGCTGATAGTGAATGATCAGGAATGGTAATTTCCCACCTTTTTCAATTCTGTGTTCCTTTCACGTGAATTTCAGATGCTGACATAAGAAAACAAACTTTTTAGCTTCAAGTGGCTTGGCCCCCTGCCCCTGCCCCCTGCCCCTACCAGTTAGCTTCAACTTTCCTCCTCTGTCACTTATTGTTCTTGGTTTTTGAAAGGAAGTAATTGCTCAAGTTCTTTTATTCTATCAAGTTCATTAATGTGAATTGTTTTCCACCAGTAACACGTTTGTCCCAAAACATTAATTGCTCATTTGTCATGATTGGAAATCAAGTAATTAATGTATGTGGAAAGAGAAATTAGTCTTTTGGGACAAATGTATCGCTGATCATATAGTGACAAAAGTGGTACTTAACTTTTGTTGAGTAGTATATATGACATTGGCAGTAAAGTACATCAATGCACAGAAAAAAGTATTAATACACATACACACTTCTATTGGGGAGAGGACAATGCTGTTAATAGTGTTATAGGAGGGGAAAGACCACTTAATGCCTGATTATGATAAATTCAATGTTCTGAAAAAACTTGCCGATAGTATAAAGAAGAATCTGAAGTATGTTACAGCTTTTGAGTGCATGACTAAGTTGGTAAAATAAAATATTGCCTGTGTTTACAGCTATCCATTTCATGATTTTTTTTCCTCGGCTTTTTACAAATATATAGTTTTCTTTTGCTGACTTCTGAAATCATTACATTTTGAATTATGAACAACAATTGAATGTGTTGATTCTTTTTCTGTCTGAACTTTTTCATCTTTAACCCTTTCACCGCCAATGTCGCATTTTAGCACCACAATGATTTAACACCTATGTCACTAAAAGGCATCAAATCAGGTTCTGTTATCCAAATACCCTATTTTCTTAATTTTGGGAGGTAACGATAGGCCTAATGTTATATATGTCACGAATGAATTCGCAATATTGCAACAACAAAAACTGTCTCTACCCAGTTCAGTTTAATGGTATTTTTTGGCTAAAAAAATGGCTGGCGGCGAAAGGGTTAAAGGAGAGGTTTAAAAAGAGAGATGTGCTTGTGCAGTATATCTACATGGATTCTATGAATTATTACATTCAAGTAAGAGAGAGAGAAAAAGGATGCTGCTAAGATTAACAAACAAATTGAGATGGACCAAAAATATGGAGCGTATTGTTAATGACACATTTGAACATTGAATTTTTAATGTAAATGTGATTCTAAAGTTTTTGTAAGCTAAAGGGCCTGCCACACTACATACAATTTGCTGTCAATGTGATGCGATTGTGACAGTGTGAAGCATGATTAATTTGAAATTCATGTATTGGGTCTACTTGAGCATATAAAGACAAATAGAGCGAAACTGCTGAAAGTGGTAGAATTATTTGTGGACAAAAGTATTTCATGTGAGTTATAACTCACATCGTCACAATCGCACTGACAGCCAATCGTATATAATGTGTAGCAGGCCCTTAAGAGAAAAGGTGGCATTTATCTGTGTTCATTGTATATTGGGTATGAAATCAACATTAGACACTCCACTAATCTATGTGTGTAGTTTTCTTCTTCTTCTTCTTCTTCTTCTTCTTCTTCTTCTTCTTCTTCATTCTCCAAGTATGTGTCCAGTTTTCAATTTGCATTGGTCACTACATGCACCAGACACATTCCGATTTCAGAGATGCTCTTGGGCGATAATTATGAAGAAGATTTTCCTCTTTTTTATATTAAAGGCAGGAGAATGGGCCAGAAGGTGGTGGAACTGTTTGTACAAAAGATTACCTGTGGGGATACCAGGGGGTCTCATAAAAATAGTTCTCCCACCTTGAAGTTCTGTGCTTGTAACTTCCTCTAATATGCTACTCTCTTTGACTCCTGCCTTTTCCCTTTGCTTACTGCCATCTGCTATCTTCCTGATTTATTGGCCCCTTCTCATGCCTTTAAAAAAAACAACTTCCAGATAAATGTTCTTGTTTGAGCTCCGAAATTGGAATGTGTCAGCTGTGAAAACTAGACACATACATACCTTAACCCATTAAGGCCATATGGCCTGGGAACGCATAAGTGCGAAAGATACCCCCCCCCCCCCCCTTCGGTATCCCCACAGGGAGAGACTCGTGAAGGGGCCAGGGTTGTCCAGCTCCCCGTATGTAGACATGAGGCATCCATCCACTGCCCCATGAAAACGTTTGCTTTGTTCATTCATTCATTCATATATAGGTGTAAATATATTTTTAAGCTTACCTTCATGTATTCAGCTTTCAAGACAGATAAGGCACTGCACGTTTCCAGAACAATTTTCCGTATGGTGTTCCTTGGAATCCGGAAAAATAGCTCCAAGTCTGAGAAGGATTGTCCTGTCAAAAAAATAAATTAATACAATATGTATACTGTTTAAATTTCACATATAAAAATGTAATCTACAATTCTGTGGCTATGAAATGAGTCCATACAATAATAATAATAATTAGCATTTATAGCGCCTAATCTTAAAAAAGCCCTAAGCGTTTACAATAATAAATGAATAAACCAACAAGCAATATAAACACACATGCACGCACTAAACAGACACACACACGAACGCACCACACACGCGCACACACACACACGCGCGCGAACAACACGCATGCACACAAACACACGCGGATGGAAGGGGCACAGTACTTTAAAAAGAAGTATAGCAGGCTATAATTTGAAAAATAGTATTTTTGAGAGAAGACTTAACTTTGCTAAGCTGGAGACAGACTATGCGACTGCCTCATATGACTCAATCAGGTCGTGACGATGACCAAATTTTGTTTCCCGCACAGAAGAGGTCACAAGCCATCTGACTCGATCAGTGAAATTTAGAACCCGCCCTATTCGGCCCTGTCACCTGACTGGGCCCGACTGAGTCAGACTGATCGAGCAGCATGGTATGCAAATGAGGTGAAACGTCACGACCTGATCAAGTCACATGAAGCAATCCCATAGTATGTCGCCGGCTTTAGTGTGTTTGAAAGGACAGCAAGGCTCCCAGGGACCCTCACTAAAATTCTACAGGACCCTCTTAAAGAATGTGCAGGTGGTCCCAGGGATGCACAAGAAACATTATTTTTAACATTCGCTCTGCCACTGGGACCCTCTATCCCGCCTCTAGAACCCTTTATACTGTAAAGGAGTCACTGTAGTGTAAGTGAAGGAGTCCCTGGGACCCCTTGTTTTGCGGGACAATTGGGAGCCCTGAGACTAGTGGTAACAACTATAATTACAGGGCTATGCACTGATGCAGTACTGAAATTTACTGTTGCCCATTGGGCTAGTGACTTTTGAAACCCGATCGCCCACAGATTTTTATACTAGCCAAAGGCTAATGGGCTAGTAGGACTAAGGTTTTGGCCAGCCCTGAAGTTTTAAAAATAAACCACACACACCGACACACAAAAGTAACAACAAACAATCCTTTCAACAAGAAAACAAACAATCCCTACAACTAGTACAAGACAAAAATTATGCCTTTATTTTTAGCGAAGCGCCCACCATGGACGAACCCTGACTGGCACTGCTCCTTCTTCTTCTGATTGGGGATGTTTATCCTGCCCCACGCCCAGTCTTCGTTTACACTGCTATCGGCGTACAGATGCATGCTTGTGAGTTCGTGTCATCCATTCCACCAGCACACACTGCCTACTCATACAGAATAGTGGAATGGGCTTTAAACATGCGTGCAAGATTTTGTGCGTGTTTCGGTTTTAGGTCATATCCAGCATATTTAATATTTTATTTATTATTTCATACCTGACCCAAGGAACCGTAGAGTTACAGCCAGTCGCTCCTCAGGCTTTATGGATTGCCGCATCACTGTGTCTTGTCGCCGAATGAGCGGATCAACCAAGACTCTCAACTCGTCAAACTGTTCAACAGTCATCCGCACACATTGTTTATAAGCTTTTGGGTCTTCTAACGCAAGTTCTTGCATTAATGTGGCGAACGCACCCAAACTGTTGCGTCTCTTTATCCACTCTCTTGTCCACATTCTTAGGGAGCCATTTTGTTGGTAACCTTGGTAAATTAAAATACAGTATGACGAATAGTCTACCAAAACAGGAAAAGGAAAAAAAAAAAAAAAAAGACGCTTGAGAGGCCGCGAGGCCTAGTCGTCTTTATCTACCTGACCTGACCTGACCTGACCTGACCTGTTGGAATGTAAGCCAAAGGAAGTTACGGAAAGTCTCGCGATATAATTTTCCATATATGGCAAGGGTGTTACAAGGGTGTTGCATCAAAGTTGCAGCGTGTGCCGCAAGCACTGCGATTTCAACTGCAACTTGTTGTATGCAACTAGTTGTATCAACTAAAAAGTTGCAACGTGTGCCGAGCCAATCAATTGCCTGCAATACACACAGTCAGTGAGCCACGCGCACACACGCCATACACACACACACACACACATGGCGCGCGCGCGCGCACACACACACACAGACACACACACACGCACACGCGCGCGCACGCACACGCACACGCACACACACACAATTATTGAGTTCTATTAAATTTGCCTCTGTACATTTCTGTCTGTAGGCCTACCTGTCTCTGTTTCTCGTTTATGCGGACATGAGCCATTGGGCCTATTTCGGGAGAGAGGGAGGGTAGTCTGGAGAAAAGAGTTTCAAGCCTGAAAACTTTAGGAACAGCTCCCTCCTTGGTATCTTTCAAGAGGGGGCTCTTTCTAAATTTTAACGAGGGGACCATAGCTCAAACTAAGGGTAAATGAACGGAAGCTGTGCCAGTCGGGGTTTGGATCCAAAAAGTGCTTCGATAGCTGGATTTGTCTTGCCTGGATATTGCAAAATAAAGGTCTATGGTCCCCCCCCCCCCCCACACACACACACACACACTTCTCCCCTTCCCCCCCCTTCCCCTTCCACACACACACACACACACACACACACACACACACACACACAGAAAGACAGACACGTGCACGCACGCACGCACGCACACACACGCGCGCGCGCGCGCGCGCACGCACACGCACGCACACACGCACACGCACACACACACACACACACACACTCACACACACACTCACACCAGGAACCTCCCCTCCCCCCGATCGGCCCCTGACAGTTTTTGCCATGGCTGGGGTTCTGCAGCAATAGCCTACATGTGGTCTCCTTTACTCCCTGTTTTCCCCTTATCAGAGGAAGGGGAATATCATTATATTATTATATTTTATACACACAGTAGAGACAAATGATCTTTGCACGAGACTCCACCCTAAAAAGGTGTGATGCAGAGGTATCATGAGATGTTTATCAAAACGCTGTTTCCTCTGAAATATTAGTTTCAGTTCACAGCAAAGTGCCTGTGCCAAGGAACTGATAAAACATCAACTCTATTAAACAGCAATATGCTAATGTGAAAGATCTTGATGGATATCAACTCCATTTCCTGCAATGTGTCAATGCCAAGTTTCTTGCAGCAACTCAGTCTCCTCCTGAACCTGATGTCAGGCATGGGGTAGGGGGGGGGGGGGGGGGGGTAAGTTGGTGACAGTGTCAACAAAAACGTGTTCTTTATAACTTATTCTGTGGATAATTGATGTGGTTTTTGGGGGGGTCACGCTAATTGTTTTACTGAGTAATGCCTGTAAGGATATCTAGTACCTCTCAGTAATACTCGCCATGGATTCTTTTATATTATGAAGTTTGCAGTTTGGATCTCAGTAGTTCTGACAACGAGGTTTTGTAATCTGCCTTGAGTTTAGGGACATAATATACATATTGATATTTTATATTTCAAAACGAGGGGTGTCTGCCAGAACGGTCTATCTCAAAAGGAATAAAGAGCACAGATGGGCAGTTCTGGCATTCACTCCTTAAACTATATTTATTAGTATGATACATGTTTCCAAGCAGGCCTAACTTATTGCGTAAATAGTATGGAGATTATTCGTTGTACATTACAAGATACAGTAAAGTGACAAAAACATATCTGTCCCACAGGGAAAATTTATAAAAGCTACCAAAATAACCCCTGCCTAACGTACGCACGGGGGGAGGGGGTGTGACTGCGTATGTGTGTGTGCGCATGCATGTGTATATGTATGTGTGTATAATATAGAGAGACAGTGAGGGGGGGGGGGGGGCAGACAGAAAGAAAGAGAGAGAGAGAGAGACGCAGACGCAGACGCAGACGCAGACGATTTATTCCGAAAGGCCATGGCCCCTTAGAAGGGGAATAAACAAAAAAATACAACACAAGCAAGTAAATTATATAGTGAAGATGTACCAACTTTGCACTACTTTAAAACGAACTAGAAATTTA
>CM065680.1:38519376-38545971 GCA_017654935.2 Phymorhynchus buccinoides | reverse complement strand
AGAGAGAGAGAGAGAGAATACGAATACGAATACAAATGGGTTTTTTAATGAGGGTAAACAGATAAGCTTTCGCTTCTTTACACCATGCCCTCAAGCAAAAAACACACCATGACTATCAAATAACAAGAAAACAAGAAACAATGCAAATAAGCAAAAATGGGGAAAAACACATTAAGTTTTCAAGATCAAGCAAAAGTACAAACATCATTTAATAAAATTCAAATATCATAGACCATACACACACACACACACACACACACACACACACACACACACACACACACACACACACACACACGCACACACTCTAAGTACAGAAAAGAAAATACATCACAGAGTTACTTAATCCGCGGCGTACAGGAAGCAAAAACATTGTAGCAATTATGCTCATAATTAATGCATACATGTACTAATTACTGGTTGTAATTGTTATGAGCACGAATATTTTAGTAAGTCGTTGTTTTGCAACACCAATAAATATGGAAGTGAAATAAATATGATCATTTAGAGCTTGTCTAAGAGGTGTTTATGGTATGTTCTCTTAAAAGATGAGACACTTGCTATATTTGTATTGATATTTTCCATATCATTCCACAGTTTGCTACCAGAGTAGGTAAGGGAGGTCATAAACAGGTTTGTTCTGGGGCGAGGAATATATACTTTACTTTTGTTTCGAATGTTAGTAATAGGAAATCTTTTGCATAAGTAGGTTGGTGTCAGTTTATACATAATTTTGTACATGAAAACAGCTTATTAAGGTTCAACTTATAGTCTATTGGAAGAATGCCTAGTTCCTTATAATCATTATTTTGTAGGGAAGAAGACTTAAGGAGAACAATTTTAAGAGCGCGCTTGTAGAGAGAGAGAGAGAGAGAGAGAGAGGTGGTGGTGGTGGAAAGGGACATCTATGGGATTCCGATACCATTATTTCATTATAATAGAAAATGATTGTCTGGAAGTAATTAAACTATAATAAGCAAAGATTATGCCCATCCAGTTTATTTCCTTGCTCACTAGACAGTCTGTCTTCAGTATGATCACGACATTATCATGACAGGTAAATCCATGCACTGTAGAAATCTTCTTAATAAATCCAATTCAGATCATATCATTAAACGAAATAAATGAAAACGTGCACCCCATCATGTTGTCCTTGGCTCAGCTCAGTACACGGTGCTAAGGAGTATAAGTTTGCACCAGTCTTTTCTTTAGTCTGTCCACTAAAGGATCTTTTGTGGACCGCTAGACAGAATCGCTTCATATTTTGTGCGATCGTACACGAATTAGAACAGTGCTGATCTTGACTTTGAAGTGTTGACATTGAAAACGTAGATTTATTCCTGTGGACATATCTTTCACATTGCTGGGGGTAAGCTTACAATCTTCAAACCCGGTGTTTGCGCACACAATTTTGGAGTTACAGGCTTCAGATTTGCTAGCTTGGTAGCTTTGATGACCTTGACTTTTGACATTGTCTGTTTTTTAGCAGTGTGGCTATCGTCTGGACACCACTGGACACGCACCCACATAACTGCATAATAATATTCTTGATCAGCATCAGCCAAGGAATGCATTGGGATACATTTTGAAGCCTGTTGACCTTGACCTTTGACCTTGCGGCTGTAGTCCGAGCATCCATATAACCATATGAATTGAACATCTCCCCAGGAATACAGTGGGAGGCATTCTGAAGCCAGCTGACCTTGACCTTTGACAGACGGAAAGTGTAAGTGACAGCACAGCGGTGACCATTGGCTGCAACCTGCTAGCCGTACATCCCTATAACCATAAATCCTTGCTTTTCATCACATAAAGATGCAAAGACGGCGGGCCAGGTGGGATGAGGGTGGGGGTAAGATGTGTGTGTGGGTGTGGAGGGGGGGGGGGGATGAAGTGTGGGTAACGAGACAAAAGACATGTTTGCCGCTCGGCGATCCCCTTGCTTTAAAAAAAAAATGTTTTAAACTGTTTAAAGGTAAACTTACCGCAGAGTGTGATACAGTGTATTAAGGCTGTTAATCCGTTTAGCGATTGACGAAAGCAACAGGGTGGTTTTTTTTTAGAAAATAAGGATTACGACAAAGTAAATCACTGATTATTTTCTTATATAAAACAAGGTGATTAGGAAACGATGAGACAGTCTGCATCATTAAAACAGCTTGTCGTGTATTATAGCCGAGTTCAATGTTGATATTAGCTGGATATGAAATTAAGACTTTTGTTTCGTAATTTTCATAATCTGGATCATCTCCACAAATAAAAATCGGTAATGACTTCAAAATAATGTGTTTTTTCGGTATTGTTGCACTGGTGGTGAATACCCCCCACCCCACCCTACATTTTCCTTGTACTAATGTTTCCATTTTCAGATTTTGTATTTTTATTGCCACATAAAATTCGCTCAATAATGTCGCAATAATTATAAGCGTATATATCAATCATCGAAATAGGTGGAAAGTAGTTTTTTTTGTAATGGGGAGGGGGTTAGGGGTAGATATGTATTTATTTATTTATTTATTTATTTATTTATGTTTTTTTTATTCAAACACATGAGCACAAAACACACCAGATTCAGAAACACTGAGAAACAGATGCTTTCACACACCACTTTCACGCAAATAATATATATATAATCTTATATATATATTATATAATCTTATATATAATATATATATATATATATATATATATAATCTTATATATAATGTCGCTAAATGGACGTGTTTAGAATGAATTTAAACGAAATCGGTTTTTTTACAGACAGTCTCACCTTCGTAAAAAGACCATATGTTCCGTGTGTCGTAACAACCCTGTTCGCATCATGATGCTCTGGAAACAAGGTCGGTCGATGGCCCATAGTCGACAGTTCACCAGGGCTGTAACAAACACAGTCGTGAACATGTAATTGATAAGAATAGTTTATCCATGGTTGTCTCGTCTTCAAAATTTAGAAGAAAACTTCGCACACAAAAACTCAGACAATAAAAAAACAAGCGCGAAATCGCAATAGTTTGTGTCACGCGGTCTATTTTTACCACTCCAATCATGAGTTACCTCCCCTGGATTTTCAATAATTTTAATCTTTAATCTATAAACCAGAATGTTATCTCTGCACCATTTCGTAACTTTTTATATCTTTTGGAAAACATTAAAAACTATGTATCCTACTTATACTCGTCAAAAGAAGCACCGCATACTCGTCGTGTCTGTTGTAGTGTCTGTATTACATATGTTTATTATTTTGTACGCTTTTAAAATACATCATTTTAAAGAGCGGCCAGAAGTGTAGCCTCGATTTGAAGTGCGACAATTTTGTCAAAATGTGCGACAATTTTGGAACGACAGACCGACAGACCGACAAAGTGAGTTATAGGTTTGTGGCTTGAGCCACAAACAAAAAAGCCTAGTTAGACCTATCATTTATTTGTTACAGTTCACAACAAGTATAGACACAAATCCACAAAAGTAGGGGAAGACGGGGTAAAAAGCGCATGGGCGGGTAAGAAGCCCACCCCAATTATCTCATGAAATAAAGAAAATTTCAGTCAAATTTGCCCATGAGACGAATGCTAGACATTAACGCTCGTCTCATGGGCAAAATGAGACTGAAATTTGCTTCATTTCATGAGATAATTGGGGTGGGCTTCTTACCCGCCCATGCGCTTTTTACCCCGTCTTCCCCAAGAAGGTCGAGAAGGAATTTATTTTTTACTTTGGACAATGGCGACAGGAAAGGGAAAAGACATCGGTTTTTAGTAACAATCTAATATTAGCATTTTGCGCATGCTGCTTTTCAAAGAAAAATAATCTCAAAAAATTATTAAAAAAAGAGGAAAGACTGCAGACGGAAAGAGAAAATGCAAAATCATATACAACAAAATGATAAATTAAACCCAAGCAATGCTCCACGGTCCAAAAAAAACTGAAATGGTAGGCATGGATGAAGGGTAGAAGCAGAGGAAGAAGAAGAAAAAGAGAGAGAGAGAGAGCGAGAGTGAGTGAGTGAGAGTGAGTGAGTGAGAGAGAGAGAGAGTGAGCGAGAGAGAGAGAGAATAAGCAATAATAACAAAGAGAAAAAGACGTGGGAACGGGACGGTTCCAATACAAACTACACCACCACCACCACCACAGAAATTCCTTTCTACGCTTTTTGACCACCAGAAGATATCATTAACATTAACCCTTTCACCGCCAATGTCGCATTTATGCACCACAATGGTTTAACACCCTTGTCACTGAAAGGTATCAAATCAGGACCTGTTATCTGAAGACCCTATTTTCAACATTTTTGGAGGTAAGGATAGGCCTAATGTTATACATGTCACAGAGGAATTCTCAATATTGCAGATAAATGTTTTTCTCTACCCAGTTAACTATGGGGTTTTTGTGTGCTGAAAAATGGCTGGCGGCAAAAGGGTTAAAGCAAATGTACTGGTTGCATACTCGCTCGTCAAATATAAATCAACCTGATAACCCAATGCAGACGGCATTTTCATGATGCAGATAACCCAGCAGGCTATCTTCTATTCTCCCAACTAATGTCAACACGAACATTATCAAGGGAATGCGACAATTATGGACCATATTTGATAAAGGAAATTGTAAGTCTAAGTCAGTTTTCCAACTTTTCACGAGTGCCTTCTTTCAAAGGCACTGGCTTATTACCAACCGTGATCGTAGAGAGCGGATTGGTAATATTTGCACTCGTGTCTGAGCGTTGCCAATCTCGTCGGCCACGGTCTGAGGTGGTGCTTGTATGTTTGTAGGGGAAGACGGGGTAAAAAGCGCATGGGCGGGTAAGAAGCCCACCCCAATTATCATGAAATAAAGAAAATTTCAGTCAAATTTGCCCATGAGACGAATGCTAGACATTAACGCTCGTCTCATGGGCAAAATGAGACTGAAATTTGCTTCATTTCATGAGATTATTGGGGTGGGCATCTTACCCGCCCATGCGCTTTTTACCCCGTCTTCCCCTATGTATCTTCTCTAGCGTTTGAACCGATGGACTTAGGGTGCTCAAATTTTGCACGCGGGTAGGTAGTAGGAAAATCTAGGCCAAGTTCGATAATGAAGGTTATGGGTCAAAGGTCAAGGTCACGAGCCGAATAACGCTGTCGCGCGGTTGGTGATTTAGTGTCTTAACGCTCTAGTTAGAGTTATGTTTCCTTCCCCTTACAGGCTGAGTATTTTTCTCTCTCTCGTTTTCCCCTGGATTTGCATGTGCTGTTTGCTGTTAGTGGATTTGTAATGATGTGGACTCTTTCTTTTCTGGCCTGCTATATTTCTTTTCAAAGTACTGTACCCCTTCTATCCGCGTTGTGTGCGTGCGTGTGTGTGTGTGTGCGCGCGCGCGCGCGTGTGTGTGTGTGCTTAATGCGTGCGTCTGTGTTTAGTGCGTGCGTGTGCGCGCGCGCGTGCGTGTATGCATAATATATTTTTGTCGTCTATTTATGTTGCTGTTTTTTTAAATTATTATTGTAAGCGCTTAGGGCTTTTTTAAGATTAGGCGCAATAGGCCTAAATTAGTAGTAGTAGTAGTAGTAGTATTATATTCGTAATAAATGTCAAGGCTAGTGCAATGCACAACTAAATCACAGATATTAATTAGTTTTAAAAGTGGGTTTTAAAAGTGAGCTTATTTCCTCCCGTCACCAGATAATTTATGCACTTGTATAGTGCAGATGACCAATGGTCACTGCCACTGACCAGTGGTCACTTTGACGTAAAATCCACATTTTCACTATTTAGCAGCTTTATTAGTGAGTCATGAGTAGGGGAGACCGGGGCTAGTCGGCCCCCGGGGTAAGTTGGACTATTGGGTTTTATTTCAATCCTTTGCACTATTCAGTCATTTTGGTGATATGACTACGTCACCAGATTGCGCGCCTTCCAGCACAGAAAATATGGCACCCACGTTTTGCGGACTGGCGAGGTGAGTGATGTAATTGTGATTTTGATCATTTGAAGTAAATGTTTTGAAGATTCATTTGGATCATATTTTAGTGCCAGTGAATGGTATTAGTCAGACAACAACAGCTGTGATTCAAACCTGTAGATCAAAGGTTTCACTGGAAAGTAACACTTTTCCTCTATCCGGTGTCACTGTTAACTGCTACCCCTCAAAATAAATATGCCTGTGTTGGGGCAAGTTGGTCCCTTTGCCTTGGGGCACGTTGGTCCCTGGGGCCAACTTGCCCCGGGTGGGTGGGCCAACATGCCCTACATAAAGTATACATTCTTTTTTTCATGATAATGCACTGATTTATTGAAATGATCATGAGAGTGATAAGTATGTGTGGTGTGTGTGTGTGTGCAAAATGACTGGAACTCTGTTGTGATAAAATCTTTTTTTCTGTATTTGTGTAGGTTCCACTATGGTGAAAAAATATGAAAGACCAGCAGAGGGTGCATGCCAGATGTGATTCACAGAGCAACAGACCACTACCATACCACAGAAGATGGGGTGAAGAAAACGGCTGCTCTCTTTGACATGCCAAATAGACGCCAGACGCCATCTTCTGAAATTTAAGAAGCTGCCCATCCCCAACCAAGAGAAAAGCATTGCAGATATTTCTTTTGGCTATGCCCGACCCCGACAAGTCTTCACTGAGAAGCAAGAGCTGGCACTGGCAAAGTACCTGAAGGATGCATGTGACATATATTTTGGACTGTGCTCAGTTGATGTGCAGAGAGTGGGTCCAGTGCACACAGTGTAAAGACTGGGCCCATGGAATGCGTGTGCCTTGGGGAAAAGCCCAGTCTACATTTGTCACAATTGTGACTCTGACACCAACTCTATCTACATCCGGTGATGACCCCATGAACACCAACATCAGGTTTTTTTCTTTCATTCTAATTGTGCAGTGCAAAATATGCACTTAAGTTTTGTTTCATTGGCTGATAACCAATCCCACTGAACCGAGTGCCTTATAAGGATTTCTGCATTCGCTTTTCTTTTCTTTTTCCTAGTCATACAGTGCCAAATTCATGCATAAGATTTGGTTTTCTTTTCTGCTTGTATTTTTTAATCGCATATTTTGATCACAGGGAAATGATCCAGTTCTACTTCCTAGTCATACTTTACAGGAATGTTGTGTCAGGAATGTCTGTTATTTCCTAGTCATATTTTACAGGAATGCAGTATGATTCGGGTTTTTTCCTTCACTTTTTACTGTGCCTTCTGAAGGAATGCCAAACATTACATTCCTGTGCTATATCCTGGCTCTGTTATCATTGCAACTGAAAGTTTTTTTGTTTTGTTTTTCTGACATTAAAATATGCAAACACTGCCCTGCTAAGTGTTCTTGTGAATCCGTTTTTGGCATACTGAAAATGAGGGGCCAACCTACCCCATACCCAGGGCCAACTTACCCCGACATGGGGCAGGTTGGCCCCTGTGTCACTAGGCCAGCTCAGGGCCAAACTGTAAAGAATGTTACAATAGTTTTGCCATTAATTCATATCACAAATTTAGGCACGATATTGAACTTCATTTTAAGCCACAAATGGTTCCTCTATCTCTGTTAAAATATGCTCCACTCTGCTTTGAGTGCAAAAGGGGGCCGACTAGCCCCGGTCTCCCCTACTAGCAAAGATATTCTAAAAGGGTAAGATGGATTACTTTAAGAGCTCGGCGAACCGGGCTGATAGAGTTATCGTTAGTGGGGCCAGGACACTTTTCACAGTGGAGGCTATCCAAAAACTCGGACTGGAACTTGAACGGAGAATTCAACTGGCCTATCGACGTGCAAAATGTGTACTGTTTGAAAGGGACATAACCAGTGTTTCTGTCCTCACTACTCATATAGGGAAAAGAGACCGGATGCTTATCTTCCCCTATACAGTCTTTGGTGCTAGTAGATGCCCATGATTACCTTGTAGATGACCGCTGGCCAGTGACAATGACCAGTGGTCACTTTGACTTGAAAATCAAATTTTGATTCGTAGCGGCTTATCTCCTGTCACCAGATAATTTAAGCACTTGTATAATGCAGATGACCAGTGGCCACTCCCACTGACCAGTGGTCGCCTTGACGTAAATTCCAAATTTTCACAAGTCAACAGCTTATTAGTGTGTCACGAGCACTACTGTACCTTGTACAATGTAGATGACCACTGTTCGGTGAAAGTGACCAGTGGTTACTTTGACTTAAAATCAAATTCTGAGCTCCATGCATTGATTTTGACTAGATCTAGATCTATAGGGAACACACATAAAATTATTCTCATTGCGGTTATAGCTGCATAACCGTGCCCAGGCTGCATCCCCACTAATACTGATCATACAATGTCCAGGTTACATGGTCCTCACTAATAATGGTCAAAGATACAAAACAGTGTCCAGGGTACATCCCCACTTATAATGGTCAAGATTTGTTTTCATTAACCCTTTCGCCGCCAATGTCGCATTTATGCACAATTATTTAACACGCATCTCACCAAAAGGCATCAAATCAGGGTCTGTTATCCAAAGACCCTATTTTCTTAATCTTTGGAGGTAAGTATAGGCTTCACCTTTTACAAGTCACAGAGGAATCCCCAATGTTGCAGACCATTTTTTTCTCTACCCAGGTAAGTTTCATGGACATTTTTGGTTAAATAATAGCTAGCGGCGAAAGGGTTAACAGACATACATACAAACACAGCAAAGTCCTCTTAGCAGCCCCCACCCTTTTTCCTTTGTTTCCTCATAAGTCCTTTATTGAATGCCCAGATTGTACTATTTTGCTTATCAAATTAAAACATTTTCCCGGGGAGCATGCCCCCGGACCCCCCTAGGGGTCTTGGTGCTTCGCACCTTCGATCAATTATAGCCCCCACCCCTTAAAAACTTAGGTCCGGCCCTGGTGGTACTAACTGCTGTGGGACCAGCGGTATGTGGTCACAAAAGTACGCTTCCTAAACGTCCTTTTGACTTACTGTCTCTTTTGCATGCGGGCGACGATTTGCATTGGAAGATTTTATAGAACAAAAGACAAGAAAAAGGGCAACAAAAAAAGCAGAAAATACTTGATGATAGTAAGAAAAGGAAAAGCAGAGTCAAAGAGAGTGATAGAGGGATTTTCTAGTACAAAACTTCCAGAAGGCGGGGGAACTATTCAAATCCTATTGAGTTACTTCCCCATGTGGGCCCCCCCCCCCCCCTTCCTTGCAACAGTTGCCCGGATGCATACATTTGGAGAACAGCCGCCTGCTTCAAAATCTGAAAATGCTTGCCTTTGCTAAGCTGCTTCTATTTCTGCTCTTCTTGTAAGTAAATCTACTGACTACTGTATATATTTTTTAAACACGTTGTTTTAACTAGACTAGATTAACTTTAACCAGAAATGGTCTTTCTTCTTTGACTATTGTTAATAGTTATTATATCATCGATTTGTTCAAATTCAAGTAGATTTACTTTTAGATCTTGATCACGGAAGGTCTTTGTCTACTATTAATCCAGATCTAGTAATCAGAACACAACAATTAGATCTATTACTATAAGATTGAACACAATAATTATTTTAAGATTTATAACATCATATTCCATAGGCATACATGGGTCCATCATTAAAAATATCCTAAAACTAGCAAACGGGTGCCAAACGCATGGCTTTGTCCATGTAAAAGTTGTATCATAATAAAATTCATCCGTTCTGATTTCAATTTCAATTCAATGACTAGATCAGTAGATGGTAGATCTACCGGGTACATCACGATAGTCCGACGTTTAAAGTTCCGACGTGGCAATATTCCGACTTTTCACACGTGGCAATACTGATAGTCCGACACGATCTCTCTCTCTCTCTCTCTCTCTCTCTCTCTCTCTCTCTCTCTCTCTCTCTCTCTCTCTCCCTCTCCCTCCCTCCCTCCCTCCCTCCCTCCCTCCCTCCCTCCATCTCTCTCTATTTCTGTATGCCCAGTTGCCAGTTTGTGAGTGTCAGCGCGCGCGCGCATGCAGGTGTGTGTGTTAGTGTGCGCGTGTATATGTGTCTCTCTGTGTGGCCTGCCTGCCTCTCTCTCTCTCTCTCTCTCTCTCTCTCTCTCTCTCTCTCTCTCTCTCTCTCTCTCTCTCTCTCTCTCTCTCTCTCTCTCTCTCTCTCTCTCTCTCTCTCTCTCTCTCTCTCTCTCTCTCTCTCTCTCTCAGTTTTACTTAAAATCTGATTTAGATATGTTTTTGAAAAAAAGTATTGTTAAATTTCGTTTTGGTGTATCAGAAATTAAAAGTCATTATTATAGGTACAGACAACACACGGAAAGAGATCTAATTTGCCCTATGTGTATGCAAGATGAGGAAAATGAAATACATTTTTTATTTTGTTGTCCATTTTTGGAAACTTTACGCCGACAGTTCATCCCAGGAAAATACTATAGGTACCCTTGCTTGTTTAGATTGCAATTACTGCTTAGTTCTAAGAGATATAAAGATATTAAAAATGTGTCTATGTTTTTGTCAAAAGCTTTCAAATTGAGAGAGTTACTGATATCATAGTTTTCTATTTGTTTTTCCAGTTCTTTTCTTTGTTTCATGTATTTATTGTTCCCCCCTTCACAGGGGCCAAAGGCCTTTCTGAATAAATTTCCCGTGTTCTCTCTCTCTCTCTCTCTCTCTCTCTCTCTCTCTCTCTCTCTCTCTCTAGTAGAAGGCAAAGAGAAAAACTGTAGATGTAGGTATGTCTTTACATCATGCATCTACTAATAGTTACTACTAATAGTGATCGAATAGCAAAGATGCTTGTTAGTGCATGATTACCTTTTTGGATTTATAACTACTAGCGCAACGCCGAGTACCGGTAACGCCTAGTACCGGTAACGCGTAGTACAGGTAACGCCAAGTACCGGTGACGCTGAGTACCGGTTTCGCCGGGTCCGCGAAATATATTTTTACTTTTGTGGCTGAAAACCCAATTTTTAAACCACTACCACATTCAAGGCCTACCGATCTCCTTGACTTTGACCTTGACCTTGATCAGTATGCAATCATCAGAACGGCCTTAAGCCAAAGTACCTACATATTAAGTTTTGAAGTCTCTAAGACTAACGGTGTGGACGTTATAGCCCCGTAAAGATTTTCGGTTTTCAAGGTCATACGCCAAGGTCAAGGTCATGACGGCGATAATTTATGCGCGGATGCCTTCCTCTCATGGTGACACGCCACCACACAAAATTGGCAACGATTCGGTCAAGCGGTTCGGGAGATATGCTTGGGACAGAAAAACCCAATTGTTAGACCACTACCACTTTGAAGGCGTACCGATCTCCCTGACCTTGATCTTGACCTTCATCGGTATGCCATCATCAGAACGGCCATAAGCGAAAGTACATCCATGCCAAGTTTCAAGACTCTAGGACCTACGGTGTGGAAGTTATGGCCCCTTAACGATTTTCTGTTTTCAAGGTCATACGCCAAGATCAAGGTCAGGACGGCAAAACGTTTTGCGTGGATGCCTTCCTCTCATGGGGACACACCACCACACAAAATTTGAAGCGATTCGGTCAAGCGGTTCGGGAGATCCTTGGGACAGACAGAAAAGAACAAACAAACAAACAAACAAAGGAAACAAACCCGAACAAAAACATACTCCTTTGCGATCGTAGATCGGCACAGGACAAAAAAGAAAAACGAACTGAAAGCCTACTTAGTTCAACCAGAGAGGTTCTTAATCTGTGGTTCAACCATTGTAGGTCCGTTTTGGTAAATCTCTGGACCCACAACAAAAACATTCATTCTTCTCCGTGAACACCCCCCCCCCCCCCCCATCCATCGCACCCCCCCCCCCCAACCATCCCCCGCACCCCTCTCCAGCCCCCCTCCCCCATCCCACCCCCCCTGAACACACACACACACACACCCGCCCCCCCCCCCCCCCCCCCCCTCAAAACAAGGGGTCCCAGTGATTCCTTCACTTACAGTATTGGGGGTCCTGGAGGCGGGATAGAGGGTCCCAGTGGCATTGCGAATGCTAAACAGATTTTTTCTCTAGTGCATCCCTGGGAGCCCCTGCACATTCTTTTAGAGGGTCCTTTATAATTTTAGTACTTCATAGACCCCCAAATGGGGGTCCCTGAGAGCCTTGATTCATTTCATTTTTATTTTCTTCTTTTACAACACATAACAAAACACAGAGTTAACGATAACCGAGTTTGTTTCTGAGGTTCACAAATACATACAGACGTTGGACACAAAAAGTTTTACCAAAGCAAAATATGTGTGCATGCTACAGTGCTAGCGGAAGCATACGTTTGTTACTACATACCACTAGTCCCACATACCGTTGCCTGTGCGTGTGTGCAACGCACACGTATATTCTGGATGGGCTTGTATGTGTGTGTGTGCGTGCGCGCGTGTACATATATGCGTATGTGTGCGCGCGTATGCGTCAATGTGGGTTTGACATACACAAGCAGAGAGAGAGAGACATCTTGTGGGAATAGCGGTATGAGGGACTCGTTGTATCATGGATGTAAACTAAAACTACAGTGTGGGACTAAGGGAATGTGGTAACACAAGTATGCTTCCGTGCTAGCTATCCAGAGCAGGCAACCAGCCAGACAGACATTCCAGAGTACGATTTCTGGGACGACAGCGTGTTCGACAACATCGAAAAGACCCATATACGCGGCTTGGAACGCAACCTTACCAGCGAAACTACAACCGATGAGTGTGTGCAGCTGTGCCTTGGGCAGCCCGACTGTGTCTCTCTGTTCTACAACCCCAAGACCTCAGTGTGTGAGACAGTAGGCACCAACCTGCTTGTGAATCACAGGAGCCAGGACTGGACTATCAGACCTGTGCCCAACAACAGGTACTACAGATATGTGCCGCCTGAAGCAGGTAGGTCTGTTCGTCCGTGTCACAGCAGTGATGTCCCGGTCATAGGCCATTGACCTAATACAATCGAAAATGTTTTATTGTGTTCTCCCCTGTCAGGACAAATTAAATTTTCAACACTGGCACGCTTTGTCGTATTGATTTCTGCAAGAACCAGGACATTGTCCTGTTGATTTCTCTCGTTTCATGACAGTTTGTTCTTTCACTTTTCGATCCTCCGAACATCACTGCATGTAGGTGGGTGTTTTTGTTAGTGTGTTTGATGGTGAGTGTGTTTGTCAAGATGTTTCACAGTCTGTGTGTTTATCAGTGTTTGACAGTGGGTATTTTCAGTGTGTGTGTGTGTGACGTGTGTGCTTGCCAGTGTGTGTTTAACACGTTGCCATTTTGAGTGTGTGAGTCTTGTGTATTTGTCAGTGTGTTTGCCTGTTTGTGTGTGTGTGTGTGTGTCAGTCAGTGTGTGTGTGTGTGCACGCGTGTCTGTGGTGTGTCAGAGTACTGCTTGTTGGTGCACTTCCAACCGTGTGTACCTCTGTGCGTGTGTCTGTGTCTGAATCAGAATGCTGCTCGTTGGTGCACTGTTTTTTCTCTCCATACAACCAGATAACTGTGTGTGTGTGTTGTTGTTGTTGTTGTTCTTTAATTTAACGTCTTTTCACTTAGAAGTGATATTAGACATGAAAGTGAGTGTGTGCGCATGGGAATGTGCATGTGTATCTGTGTGTGCTTAAAGTGCATATTTATAAGTAACATTAGGGGATGTATGCTTAGTTAAAACAGTTTTAAAAAAAAAATTAAAACACAAAAAACATAATAATAATAATGATAATAAAATAAAATAAAAACTCCAGAATTGAACTATTATAAAATAAAAATGCAAACATTCTATCAACAAAAACCCAACAGCAATCATAGAAACGAGCCAAATGGACTTAACATTAAAGTTTGTACAAAATTCAAAAGAGATACGGCATCTTGGAATATACATTTGGATTCATCTTTTCTGAATTCTGAAAGGGCCGATTCAAAATAAGGGCAATAATATAGAATGTGTGTTGTTGTACAATTATCAATAGCACCGCATACACATTGAAGATTTTTTGTGAATTTAGTTTTAAAAGCATTTAGCTTAAGTCTATAAAGTAGTGAAACAAACTTTTTAAGGCGTCTTGGATGTTTGTTTACATTTCTATTAAGAAATACATAATTTACTAAGGAATCTCTTTTCTGAGACTTCCATGATCGGGAGTTTAAACAACACTTTATGGAAGATTCAGGTTTATGTATTTTGTGAAGCATAGATTCTTTGTAGATTTTATCAAAATGTTCAAAAGAAGCTCTTTGTAAGAGAGAATAGCCTTCTTGCAAACTCCAGGGAATGTGAATATCCGTAGAATTAGCAGATTTGTTTGCCCCTGCCCGAGCAGTACGATCAGCCCATTCATTTCCAGAAATCGAACAATGAGATGGGATCCAACAAAAGTCAACTGTGATGCCTCTTAATATAAGAATATGGATAAGTATTCTAATTTCTGTAATGATTTCAGCCCTGGTTTTTGGACTTGTTGATTCTAAAGCTTGAAGAACAGATTTAGAATCTACACAAAAAAGAACACCGTAGAAGTTAAATGGAACATCTACAACATACTGAATAGCCATTAAAATTGCTACTAATTCAGCTGTGAAAATGGAGAAGTCTTTACCAAGATAAAAAGATTTTTCGATTTTTAAAGTGGGAATGACAAATCCACAGCCTGCATTATTGTCTAGTAAAGAACCGTCAGTAAAAATTTTGAAATGATTGGGATAACAATTGTTGATATGAGATTTAGCCTCACAGGCAAGAATGTTAATGTTATCATTTTTAGATATAGTTGTGTAGTTATAATCAAATTTTGCCTTGCAAAGCTCCCAGTTTGGAATGGGACTTACTGGAAAACGCACAGCCAAGTTCTTTTGATTTACACCTGATTTTGTCAACAGTTTAGAAGAAAATGTTAAAATAGTTTTATTAGAACGAATGCGTCTAGCACGTTTAGGAAAATGGATGTCAGACCTTATACTGTGTGTGTGTGTGTGCGCGCGCGTGTGTGTGTGTGTGTGAGTGTTCCCCCAGACTATTGCAAGCTGGAGGACTGTTTCTATTACAACCGGCCAGCCCAGTCATGCTGGAAGGTGCTGTGGGGCCACGGGCCCAGACGGGGGGCCAAAAGGTACACCTATACCGATTCTTTAAAGGCCTGTGAGGCAGAGGGCGGCAGGATGGCCAGCATAGACACGCTAGAAAAACTACGACAAGTCAGCCTGATGCTCCAGAACTTTCCAGGTAAGTTATTTTACAATGTATCGAACAACAGAGACAAGCGAGTCCAAATCTCCAGAACTTTCCATGTGTGATGGAATGTGTCACGCGCGCCCCACTTTCTGCTCTACCCCCCCCCCCCCTTTACTATTCCACCCCACCACTTTAATTGTGTCGGCCTGCCATCCTGTAACATCACAGAATTCACTGAGACTGCATGGCAGGACTGTATTCTACGCTTCCTTTCATAATGATATCCCGGCGTTAACCAGGCCCGAGAACTACAGACACCTGCAGTGTTGGTCTTGCAATTAGAACAACACTCTCAGAATCGCATCCGTTAAACGGATGAAACTCGACTGTGTGGTTTCAGTCTTCCCATTGAGCCCATAGTCACTCACTCTGGGTAGGAGTCGGTCCAGGACCGAAAAAACCCTCGCCTCTGATGGGATTCGAACCCAAGACCTCCCAGCCAGTAGTCCGTGACGCTAACCACTACACCACGGCGGCTGGTTGGGCTTATTCATTCTTGTGTTTGATTTTTACTTTAACTCTTTTGGTGCAAGAACCGGATTCTATGCCTACTTTTATTTATCTATGTGTGAAACTACTTGGTTGCAAACTTGCAGCTTTTGACTTGTATTCTCATTTCTTTCCAAGTGTTGGACTGAGAGTGATGTTTGCTGGCTTGATCATAGATTTTGATGTAGCTTGTAACTGAATCATAACAGTTGAGTCCAGTACACCCTTTATGTTTAGTTCAGTTTGACAACTGTAATTCATATTATTTTTCATAGTGCTATTGTACAAGTAGCAACTCAAAACTGGCGTCATTACGCTGTCCGCTTAGTAAAACTAGATCTAATTTTACCGATTTCTAACTGATGATATGCATATTACACTGGTGGAAATATAAACTTAACAGAAGAAAGATTTTATCCTTTGTCTCTTTTCCTGTGTTGTTATTTTGTACCAGTACTAATAAGAAATGTTGAAAACGAACTGTTGAATTAACATACCTACTGACGTTGGAAGAAGTTCTTTAGACAACACTTACAACAGTGTGTGCATGAAAACCAAACTCTAAATAGGTCGGAGTTTGGGGCGTTAAAAATAACTGCATGCAGGCGTTAGGGAAGGCTTATTGTAGATCTAGTGATTTGCGCTAACTCTGATTCGCTAAATTCCAAGAGAAAGTCTTTTAAATGGAGGTTTGTCTAGGTATTCTCACCAAACACGTGCATTCCATATTCATTCGAAAGATCAATATCTTTTCTGCAAAGTTCAGTTAAAATAAATGCCTAGATCAACAGTGACCAATTTAGAGTTTATGTCAAAGAGACCAAGCATGTACGGTTTTTCGACGTTCTAGCAGAATGACGCAGCACGACGTCATGGCGAGTTGAGTCAAGTAAACAAAGGCAGTCGTTTTACAAAACGAACTGGATAACTGCCCTTAGAGCATCGACAGTGAAATTAAACAGCTCTGTGGATAAAGTGGTGTCTGCTTGTTAGCTTAATGCAATATTTTTTGCATGGAAGTAAATGTTCATTGGAAAAAAAAACACTACTTTATTATGCTCAGTCTGGCCAGCTAGCTAAAACCTTTGGTGACGATGTCGTGGCAGAGGTATGTGCTGAAAATCTACTTGGTTATTTAATGTTGAAGCCCAGAGCACATCTTCTTGGTATTATTTGAATAAGGGAAAGGCTTAAGAGCCGGGATGCTATATTTCTTATTAATGATAACTTTCATGTTATCCAGAAATATAAGTGTATTGTGGTCACGTGATCTGTGATCAATTTATTGTTTCACAGATGAAGTCAGACCCAGATCTAGATCTCGTAGCTTGTGATTATTTACGCTTATATATAGTAGATCTAGGTATAATAGATCTATCTGCAATTTTTCTCTTCGCATGGGCATTATACTGAACAGGTTTATAACGCGCGCGCGTGTGTGGATGTGTGTGCATGCACGCGCATGTGTAAGTGTGTGTGTGTGCATGCTTGCGTGCATGTTCATGCGTGTGTATATGTGTTTGCCAGGGCCAGACAGACCGATAGAGACAGAGTATGTGTAGGCCTGTGTGTACATGGGACAGGCCTACACATACTCTGTCTCATGATGGGTGGTGTCGGTGGCAATGAGAGTACTGTGCGCGAGCTTGTTAAAGAGACCGGTAGACATATTCTCTCTCTCTCTCTCTCTCTCTCTCTCTCTCTCTCTCTCTCTCTCTCTCTCTCTCTCTCTCTCTCTCTCTCTCTCTCTCTCTCTCTCTCTCTCTCTCTCTGTGTGTGTGTGTGTATTAGTTATATGTGTGTGTGTGTGTGAGAGAGAGAGAGAGAGAGAGAGAGAGAGAGAGAGAGAGACACACACACACACACACACAGAGAGCGTGTGCGTGCGTGCGTGCGTGCGTGACTGTGCGTGTGTTTGCATGTGCGTGTTGTTCTTGTCCTTCAGTTTAACGTCCTTCCACTAAAAGTGATTCAGACAGTATTCTAATTTGTGTTGGGTATGTGTACCGGTATTATACCAGTATCTTTTCGACGTACCGATATTTTGTACCGGCTGGGTTGCTGGAGATCCATTTAGGGCCTACAGGTTTTTTTAAACACAAGGAAGAGCTCTCCCAGAAAGTCCAATGGGTACGTGTGGCTAAGAAATGCCCCTATATGCCTGACCTCATACTCTCTCTATATATTGTCCTTACCCCCCACCCCCTCTTTCTCTCTATCAATATATGCAAATACGCACACACACACACACAGACACACACGCGCGCGAACACGCATACACACCCACACAACAACAACAACAACATACGGTATTTATACGGCGCTGAATCTTGATATAAATCAAATCAAAGCGCACACACACGTTAGCATTCATAACGCATTCAAACAAAAATGCAATACAAAGCGAGCACACACGTTTGACATAAATGGTATACAGCAGAAACAGACCTAAAGGCAAGAGAGAGAGAAGAGAAAGAGAGTGGAGCCTCAATTACGGGGGAACAGGTGGGTTTTGAGGTTAGATTTGAAGGCTGAGAGGGTCGATCGCTGACGGAGGGAAAGAGGAAGTTTGTTCCAAGATGTCGGTCCTGAGACAGCAAAAGAGCGCCGACCAACAGTTGAAAGCTTATACCTAGGGATCTGGAGAGAAAGCGGGTCAGAAACTGAACGTAAAGTGCGAGCTGGCGTATAGATGGAAATATTGTCGCAGAGG
Source organism: Phymorhynchus buccinoides (assembly GCA_017654935.2). Lineage (NCBI taxonomy): Eukaryota > Metazoa > Mollusca > Gastropoda > Neogastropoda > Raphitomidae > Phymorhynchus > Phymorhynchus buccinoides. Next base: position 38,527,620 of record CM065680.1, on the reverse strand, counting down.
TAAGATGGAGCAGCTTTATGGATAGATTTATAGCAAAGGGTGTTTAATTTATACTCAATTCTGTCTGCGACAGGAAGCCAGTGCAAAGAACGGAGAAGAGGGCTAACATGATCAAACTTTTTCTTCCTAAGGACAAGACGAGCAGCTGTGTTTTGAATACGCTGGAGACAAGATAGAGAAGAGACTGATAGGCCAGAAAGGAGAGCATTACAGTAGTCAAGACGAGATAGGATGAGGGAAGTAACAAGTTTTGCTGTGGCTTCATCTGAGAGATATTTACGAATATAGCGGATGCGACGAATTTGATAGTAGCAGGACTGACAGGTCTGAGTCAGGAAACTCTGCATGGAAAGGGTATTGTCCAAAGTGACACCTAAGTTTTTGACAGAGTGAGAGGGGAATTATATTGTTACCCAGTTGGATTGACTCTATGGAAACAGAGGCTAGTTTGTTTTTTGTTTCTATAAGCATTGCTTCGGTTTTTCACCATTTAATTGAAGTTTATTTATTATTATTCAAACCAAAAAAGTAAACAGTCGATCTGTCGATCATTAGGCCTATATTAATGCTTACAAATTGGCCTATGTAAACCTAGTTCTGCTCAAGTATTAATAAAAGCGATAATTATTTTGTTCAAATACTATCATTTCTAGCCTGACTTGTATAGCCCTATTTTTATTCCTTTGTCTCAAGAAATGCTTTAGACACGCGCGCACGCACGCACGAACACACATACTCACACGCGCGCACACTCAAAACATTAATGTAAGTGTGTGTGTGCACTTTTGCATGCATGCGTACACACATACAGAGACAAACATGCACACGCATAGAAAGAACATTCATGGAAACAAAATTAGTCAATCACTTCCCAATAAAAGTTCTTATAGTTAGGCCTATACCCACATCTCCCCACTCCTTCCCAGGTCTCTCTTTCGCTCTGTGTGTGCTGTCTGTCTATCCCCCCACCTCTCTCTCTTTGTTTTGTGTATTATCCCCTTCAAATAGGGCTTATGGACTTTACTTGAATAAAGTATCGTTCTCTCTCTCTCTCTCTCTCTCTCTCTCTCTCTCTCTCTCTCTCTCTCTCTCTCTCTCTCTCTCCATTGCTTCTGTCTAATGAAAATCATAACCTAGGCTATGTAAATACATGTATGCGTATACAGCTCATTTGGCTAGGACAGATGCACTCAAAGAATGATTGCAACATGCTTTCATAATGATGCTATCTGCTCTTAAATTCTACGTTTACGTAAACTCTGATTTGTTTGGGCCCGTGGCATAACAAATTAAATTATTTCATACTTCAGACCCCCACCCTCCACCTCTCTCTCTCTCTCTCTCTCTCTCTCTCTCTCTCTCTCTCTCTCTCTCTCTCTCTCTCTCTCTCTCTCTCTCTCTCTCTCTCTCTCTCTCTTTAAGAAGGATAACATTCCTCGTGTTACATGCACCTGAGAGTGTTATTATGATTGTTTCACTGCTTCAATCTTTGTTATCTTCGAATTTTGTGGCTTTACACAAGCCATTCTTCCATGTTTAGGCTTTGGGGTTATGAAAGTACCACTTGATGTCATCTATTGCTTAACTTTGGAAATGACGATAAGGTAAAATGGTAAGTTTATGGTATGTCTTCCAGTATTATTTTGCTTGATGCTAAGGTTGTCCGCGGATTATTCATATACTGAAGTTACTAAAGTCAGGTTGACTGTGTTCTCGTTCTCTCTGTTTGAACAAGCTTAGTCTTAACATTTATTGTCGCAAACTTGTATCAAATATTCTAATGTAAATGTATTATGATGGGTGTTTTTTGTTTGTTTTTTCCTTTGCCTTTTTCATTCATCTCCCATGTCTGCCCCCACCCCACCCTCTTTCCCACCCTTCCCCATGTTCCACTTCATTTTCGTGTTTGTATAATGGCCTATGGCTGATGTACATTAGACACTCAGACTCTCTCTCTCTCTCTCTCTCTCTCTCTCTCTCTCTCTCTCTCTCTCTCTCTCTCTCTCTCTCTCTCTCTCTCTCTCTCTCTCTCTCACTTTCAATCTCTCAGGATAGCACCTTTTTAAAATAAAATTATAATCAAACAACTGACCTGTGTTACTGTTATGGGGCGATGGATTGAGGGTAGCATTCCTTTTAAATGGCAATAATTACGTGGGTTGTTCATTACAGTTTGGCAATGTGTCAATAAAACAGAAACAAGGAAGTTCACAAACTTCAAACTTTTGCATTCCTGTGAAGAACACCTTTCCTTTTGTTATGCAAAGTTCCAGCTCACTATGCCAGGTTTCAATGTTCTTTTGGTAGGTTTTTTTTAATGTAAGGGTCGGAGCTGTGATTTTGAGCTTTTTGTGAGGGCCCGTCCAACCTAAAACGCTAAGCTAATAAAAATAAATTGAAATTAATGTGGAGCTAAGTGAAGTCTTTAGAATAGTTGATTCGAACATTGATTATCTTACTCTTCTTGGAAACTGCTAGACATAATTCTAGTTGCTTGTATAGTAACTGTAGCTGATATTTTCTGTTGATGCATGACAAAAAGCGTGTACATTCAAAGTCAAACGTCAAGGTTAATAAGCAGTTGACGTGAATTGTTTTTTGGCAGGCAAAGAAACAAACAAGGCCAACGGTCAAGGTTATCAAGGTCAATGTACCAGGGCTTCCAATCGTCCCGCAAAACAAGGGGTCACAGGAACTTCACTTACTGTATAGAGGGTCCTAGAGGCAGGATAGAGGGTCCCAGTGGCATCACAAATGTTAAAAAGATGTTTTCTAGTGCATCTCTGGGACCCCCTGCACATTCTTTTAGAGGGTCCTTGAGAATGTTAGTGCTTCATAGACCCCCTGGGAGCCCAGGGCTGGTTCTCATCACAGTCAGCGCTGGTTAGTAGGTTAAATCCCCTAAATATCAGCTAGATGTGGGGTTAATAACTATACAGCTAAAGTTAACCATCGTTGCATGGGGCAAATTTCCACTAGCTAAATGCTAATTCAACCCTAGTTAGCATACCAACTTTAGCGGTGCCCCCCCCCCCCCCCCCCCCCCCCCCCCCCCCCCCCCTGTACCTCTAAATCACAAAGCTTACAGTTAAGCAAACCAAAATGGCTGCTGTGGTAGATCAAGAAGTGGATGTGCAAAACTTCAATGGATAAATACATATAGAGATAATTACAGTGTGGAACAGTATCAGGATTATTATTTCTGACCAGCAAGCATTCATATCAGTGTGTTTTAAAGAAGGGGAGACTTTGACTTTGCCTACAACAGGAACGTGTTCTCTGTCAACTGAAGCACAAGTGAGTCACCCTCTGCATTTTGTTGTTTATTTTGTGAAAATGTCAAGTCATGTTGGAAAGCCTAATTTGTTTGGTTATAGTTTTTATCTTACCCCATGTGTTAGGTGCTGGGGCCAGACAGTGTGCTTGATTTACCTATCCAAGAATCGAGGAAAGCAAGAAAATCATGCATTTGCAGCCGTGGGCCACTGGTCCCTCTCCTCTTTACTTGCAAAATGTGTTTCGAGTGTGTACAAGGCAAACAAAGCTTATACTGAAATGAAACAGTTCTGAACTGCACTAACAACCAGAAAATGACAAGAAAATTGAAGAGGTGATGTTTGCGAGAGAGAGAGAGAGAGAGAGAGAGAGAGAGAGAGAGAGAGAGAGAGAGATTGACAGCGACAGACCGACAGAGCATGTGGATATGCATGGTGAAAACACATTTTATATATCCCTCAGACTCTCTCTTTCAGTCTCTGTCTCTCTGTTCCACTCTCTCTCTTGTAAATATGTAGTGTGTGTGTGTGTGTGAATGAGAGAGAGACAGAACAAGAGAGGGATATAATATATACTAGCGCAACGCCCCGTACTGGTAACGCCTAGTACAGGTAACGCCAAGTACTGGTAACTCTGAGTACCAGTTTCGTTGGGTCCGTGAAATATTATATTTTTATTTTTGTGGCTGAAAACCCAATTTTTAGACCCCTACTACTTTCAAGGCCTACCGATCTCCATGACCTTGACCGTGACCTTGATCGGTATGCAATCATCAGAAAAACCGTAAGCCAAAGTACCTACATGCCAAGTTTGAAGTCCCTAAGACCAACGGTGTGGACGTTATAGCCCCATAAATATTTTCGGTTTTCAAGGTCATACACCAAGGTGAAGGTCACAACGGCAATAATTTATGCGCGGATGCCTTCCTCTCATGGTGACACGCCACCACACAACATTGGAAACGATTTGGTGAAGCGGTCAAGGTCAGGGCGGCAAAAAGTTTTGCGCGGATGCCTTCCTCTCATGGGGACACAACCACACAAAATTTGAAGCGATTCGGTCAAGCGGTTCGGGAGATCCTTGGGACAGACAGAAAAGAAGAACAAACAAACAAACAAAAAAAGGAAACAAACCTGAACGAAAACATACTCCTTTGCGATCGTAGATCGGCAAAGGACTAAAAAGAAAAACGAACTGAAAGCCTACTTAGTTAAACCAGAGAGGTTCTTAATCTGTGGTTCAACCATTGTAGCTCCGTTTTAATAAATCTGGGGACCCACAACTAAAACAAAAAAAGCATTAATTCTTCTCCATGAACACCCCCCACTGTACCCCACCCCCAACCATCCCCGTCCCCCCCATCCCCCCTTGAACACCCCCAACACCCCCCACCATCCCCTCCATCAGCCCCCCTCCCCTCACCAGCCCCCCTCCCCCCACCTGTCCCCCTCCAGCCCCACTCCCCCCTCCAGCCCCCGTCCTCCGTCTGGAGCAGGCACAGAGGCAGACAGACAGACAGAGAGAGAGAGAAAGAAAGAGAGAGAGACAGACAACAGAGAGAGACAGACAGACAGAGAGAGAGAGACACATACACATACAGAGACATGAGACAGAGAGAGAGACAGACAGACAAATACAGAGAGAGAGAGACAGACAGACAGCGATGCGCGCCCCCCTGCCCCCCCCCCCTGAAATGTAGGGTGGGTGGGCACATCTTGACCTATCGCAGAAAGAGTGCTAGTGTTTCATAATCATTTGTAAATACAAAGATTGTGGGAACAATACAGGAGGCAATGCCCGGAGGCAGTGCTAAACCAGTAAAGTCCCGATTTTTTAATAATACAGATACGTGTAGTCTCATCCCGGTGTAATCGCCACTGCCCCCCCCACCCCCCCCACCATCCCCCCACCCCCCACCACCCCACCGGTTTGGCACAGGGATCGTCACCGTCCCCGTCATCTACCTTCCAAATTCGAAGAAGTACCTAGCGAGACAGAAAGACAGACAAAGAGCAAAGAGGACAACTGCTGTTCCGGTTGGATGAGTGAACATTTGTTTAACGTCCTCCGCCCGCGGAGCAGGCACAGAGACAGACACAGACAGAGAGAGAGAGACAGAGAGATTAACCGAGAAATGTAGGGGGTTGGCACATCTTGACCTATACCAGAAAGTGTTTGATCATGATTTAAACTTTGACCGCGCGCACGCGCCCCCCCCCCCCCCCCCCCCCCCCCCCCCCCCCCCCCACACCCCACCCCCCCACACCCCACCCACCCCCCCCCCCCCCCCCCCCCCACCTAGCCCCCTGCTAACATCACTTTTTTTTCGACTCAGGCTATAGAGAGAGAGTTGTAGTTCTTCTTCTTCTTCGTTATTCTTCTTCTTCGGTCGTTCAGGCATGTTCCTGTCAATTATGAACGTAGATGCATCATGCTGCTGTTATGCGCCTAAGTAAGCATAATTAGGCCCAGCATGTCTGACTGGCAGTGAAAGATCTTTCCTTTGACCTTCTTTGAGCCAGTCTCAAACACACGAAAGTGAAACTTTCGGTTTTACATTTCCAAGAAGAAGGCAGCATTTCACCTTCCAAGAAAATGGATCACAAACGTGTAAGGTCTTTCATTTCAGGGGGGGTTTCACTTTGACCTCGCGCACGCAGAGAGAGAGAGAGAGAGGAGAGAGAGAGAGAGAGAGTACTTCTTCTTCGTCGTCGTCTTCTAAGTTCTTGTTCTTGGATCGTTCAGGCATGTTTCTGTCAATTACGAACGTAGATGAATCATGCTGCTGTTATGCGCTTAAGTAAGAATAATTAGGCCCAGCATGTCTGACTTCGGGTAAAGGAAATCTTTTTTAAAGTATTTCTTGAAAAAAGGCAGGAGAATTTCTGTCAATTACGAACGTAGATGCATCATGCTGCTGTTATGCACCTAAGTAAGAATAATTAGGCCCAGCATGTCTGACTTTGGCTAGAGGAAATCTTTTTGAAAGTATTTCTTGAAAAAAGGCAGGAGAATGGACCGGAAAGGCAGAACGATAGTAGATAACAGCATGCAAAGGGAAAAGGCAGAATCAAAGAGACTGACAGATAAGAGGTAGTTATAAGCACAGAACTTCCAGAAGGTGGGGGAACTATCTGTACGGAAGACATCCCCCCCCCTACCTCTACCACCCCTATATTCGCTCTATGCGCTTAACAACAACAAAATTAAAAAGCAAGAAATTCAACAACAAAACAATCGCTCACACACATGCTAATAGGCATACACATACACACACCACCCCCACCCACGCAGGCACGCACATATACATATACACACACACACACTCACTCGCGCACGCACGCACATACACACACACACACACACACACACATATCTCCTCCCTACACCTACCCCCTCCCCACATTTACTTGCTCGGGGACTTATCTGCAAGATGTGCCCCCCCCCCCCCCCCCCCCCTGCCTATCTCGGTTAATTCTATTTTTCCGTTATTGCCTTTCCTACCATACATAAAGCTGTATTTTAGGAACATTTTTAGTTAATAACCTTTTTGGAATACTAACCCTAGCCCTAACCCCTAAACCTAACCCTACCCCCCACCCTATAAGACGGAAAAACGCAACGAACCACAACTGTGACAAATCGCGGTGTACTGCAGTACATAGTGGGGGGTAGGGTTAGGGCTAGGGCTAGGGTTAGTATTCCAAAAAGGTTATTAGCTAAAAATGTTCCTAAAATACAGCTTTATGTATGGTAAGAAAGGCAAAAACGGAAAAATAGAATTAACCGAGAAATGCAGGGAGGGGGGGGGGGGGTTGGCACATCTTTACCTTTACCGGTCTTTCTTTTCAGGGGGGGGGGGGGGGGGAGGGTGGGGGGCACATCTTGACCTATCGCAGAAAGAGTGTTTCATAATCATAGTTCGGCCTTTCAGCATGTGGGGCATTTGTAAATACAAAGATTGTGGGAATAATACTGGAGGCAGTGCTAAACCAGTGTAGTCCCGATTTTTTAATAATACAGATACGTGTAGTGTCATCCCCTTGTAATCTCCACTGCCTCCTCCCCACCATCCCTCCGCCCACCCACCCCCTACCCCACCCATAACCAGCTGGCTGACCTACTGGTCACCCCAGCACTTGTGAACCATGGTCTCATGCCCCCCCTTTAATAACAGCACGTTTGGACAGATGTCGTTTGGCCTAGTGAGCAAAACTGTAAATTGGTGCTTTTCGCGCGCATTTATGAACAGATGTTGTTCAAATTTCCTGCCATGCTTTGCCCAGGTCATAGCAAGCCTGACAGCAAATTTTAGGCGATTCGGTTAAGAAACGGCGGAGTTATTTGTGAAAAGGTGAAGCATGGTCACATTATTATTTTGTCATCACAGAAAGAGAGTGGGTATGGAGGGAGCAGGATGAGAGAGAATAAAGTGCACCCCCTCCCCTTTTGGTTTCCCGCCCCTCATGTCTTCATTGCCATTAGCTGAGGGTGGGGGGTGTTAGAATAAAGGGAAGATAGAAAAAGAGAAAGTGGTCATACAATCACTCCAAACCTGGCCCCTCCCCTTACATTTCTCGGCTCTCCCCGCATTTTCACACTTGCCTTTCTTACCAAACATTGAGCTGTATTTTATCAACCTTTTTAGCTAATTATCTTTGTTGAATAATTAATGACAGTCATGATAAAGGCTATTATCTAATAGGATGGAAATTACAGTTCAATATAGCAAGCAGTAGAGGATGAAGTACTCAATCTGCTGTAAGAAAGGCAAGACTGAAAACATGGAAACAACCGATAAATGGAGAGGGGGGGGGGGGGGGGGGGGGGGGGGGGGGGGGGGAGGGGGGGGGGGGGGGGGGGGCACATCTTTACCTTTACCGCAGCATGATCATTTGCAGAGAGGAAAAATAGGAAGACCCCAGGAAAGTTAGACAATAAATCAAAGGGGAAGTGGATGTGGAAGAG
>CM065680.1:38513580-38518876 GCA_017654935.2 Phymorhynchus buccinoides | reverse complement strand
GATGACTGACCATTACTAACATGTTTAATTTCAACCACAAATAACACTGAGCAATATGACTGACCATTACTAACATGTTTAATTTCAACCACAATGTGACTGACCATTACTAACATGTTTTACTTTCAACCACAAATGACACTGAGCAATATGACTGACCATTACTAACATGTTTAATTTCAACAACAAATAACACTGAGCAATATGACTGACCGTTACTAGCATGTTTTACTTTCAACACAAATAACACTAAACAATATGACTGACCATTACTAACATGTTTAATTTCAACCACAAATAACACTAAACAATATGACTGACCATTACTAACATGTTTAACTTTCAACCACAAATAACACTAAACAATATGACTGACCATTACTAACATGTTTAATTTCAACCACAAATAACACTAAGCAATATGACTGACCATTACTAACATGTTTAATTTCAACCACAAATAACACTAAACAATATGACTGACCATTACTAACATGTTTAATTTCAACCACAAATAACACTAAGCAATATGACTGACCATTACTAACATGTTTAATTTCAACCACAAATAACACTAAACAATATGACTGACCATTACTAGTATGTTTTACTTTCAATACAAATAACACTAAACAATGTGACTGACCATTACTTTTTCTTTCTTTTTTTGAATAGATAACTACTTAGCTTACTTATAGTTCAAAGAAAAAAAGTTGCAAACAAACCCCCAAAAACACGCGCAACGACTGTAAGCTTTCAGCATGCAAGGAGACAAGAAAACGATGCAGGGGAAGGTGGGGCAGGTAGGAATGGTATGCTTAGGCCGAATCAATTTAGGTGGGGGGTTTTCACAATGAAGTCAAAGCGGGCCTTGATATGATTTTCTTCTCGTTGAAGATATGCTCCTGCTTGCAGCATGCAAGGAGACTGAACAATGTCGGGTAAGGTGGGGCAGGTATGGAATGGTATGCTTATTAGGCAACCCATTTCGTGGGGTTTTCTCACCGAACGATGAAGTCTGAGCGGGCTTCGATCATGATCTTCTTCTCATTGAAGATGTGCTCCTGCTGGCGGGTCTCCACGATGTGGTGCTTCTTCAGGATCTTCAGGGCGTATGTGCGGTTGGCCTCGTTCTTCACCTGCACCTGTTGTGTTGAGAGAGAGAGAGAGAGAGAGAGAGAGAGAGAGAGAGAGAGAGAGAGAGAGAGAGAGAGAGAGAGAGAGAGAGAGAGAGAGAGACTCAGAGAGAGAGAGAGAGACTCAGAGAGAGAGAGAGAGAGAGAGACTCAGAGAGAGAGAGAGAGAGAGAGAGAGAGAGAGAGAGAGAGAGAGAGAGAGAGAGAGAGAGAGAGAGAGAGAGAGAGAGAGAGAGAGAGAGAGAGAGAGAGAGAGAGAGAGAGAGAGAGGGAGAGAGAGAGAGAGAGATTCGGGACGTTTAATGATCCATGCCATGATGTCCATGCCATGGGGATTGGATCACATACAATAGGGAAGATTTAAAAAAATAAAAAACAGACTCAAAATCATAATTCAGTGAAAGAACCCACAAAGAAGGAAGATACTAGTTACTACAAAGCTTCTAGAAGGCGGGGGAGGTATTTGTACGAAAGATCCCCACGTATCCACGCGAGGGTGGGGGGGGGGGGGGGGGGGGGGGGGGGGGGGGGGGGGGGGGGGGGGGGGGGGGGGGGGGGGGGGGGGGGGGGGGGGGGGGGGGGGGGGGGGGGGGGGGGGGGGGGGGGGGGGGGGGGGGGGGGGGGGGGGGGGGAGGTAGTACTGTACTATAAACATCAACAAAAAGAGCACCCACCAGCTCCACGCGGCCAAATCCTCCCACCCCTAAGGTAGCCAGCATGCCCAGGTCTCCTAGCCTCAGCTTGGCAAACTCCGAGTCCACGCTGCAAGGCAGAAAAAAACACCATGCATGATGCAACAATACTCCTTTAAACAATTAAAGGGATCTCACAACCTCTATTCAGATGCCAAAACGATTTCTAAAACGTTTCAGATAGACTGAAAACTATGATTGTCGCTGTAAGTGTAACATACCTTTTATGTTACATTCTTCCAGATAAAGTGCGCACACACATTTTTTTTTCTTTTTCAACTCGCTCTCCTGGGGCAGATTTGCCGCCTGAATTCAGCCGCCATTGGATCTCGCAAAAACATGAGATTTGTGCGATAAGCATAGGTATACTTAAGTGTAAGTAAAAACCCTAGATCTGAAGTCTTACAATGACGTCAACATAAGACAAAGGCAAAGCACCTGCTGACCTAGCTGATTGTTCGGAGGCAACTGATCTTTAGCACCCATTTTTTTAAATTCATATAATAAAGTCCTTTAACAATTCTAGCAATGTAAACGATAATCACGAGTAGAACGTGTCAACACAGTCTAACAACCCCCCCCCCCCCCCCCACACACACACACACCCCAGTTAGCATTTCTTATTATGTTCTCTTTGTTTCCTTACGCTCTGTCTACCTGTCCTCTCTCTCTCTCTCTCTCCCTCCCTTCCCCTCTGTCTCTCTCTCTCCCTCCCACCCCCCCTCTCTCTTTCTCTCTGCCTCTCCGTCTTACTCCTGTCAAAGTTTGCCCTGCCCACTTGTCTCCGCCTTTTTGTGTGTAACCCTGAACCCCCCCTTACCCTGACCCCTCCACCTCCACCTCCTCCCTGCTCTCTCTCTCTCTCTCTCTCTCTCTCTCTCTCTCTCTCTCTCTCTCTCTCTCTCTCTCATATGTTATTAACTAATGTTACTATTATTCTATATCATTGTTATGAAACATGGTGTGTCAATGTGTTAATTTTTAATTTGTATTTTTACATGGTTTTATCAATGTTTGTAAAGCGCCGAGAGCTTGCTTTTAACATGATTTGTATCGCGCTATATAAGTTAAATTATTATTATTATTATTATTATTATTAAGAAGAAGAAGAACAAGGTGTATGATCGTCAGACAAGTAGCAAAACATGAGCGGTTTAACTTTTGGAAAAAAAGAAAAAAGATTGCACCCTAATTGTTTCAAAATGTTATTTTTATTACATTACTCCGGTCCTCTTGTATCCGTTTAAAAAACAAATTGTTTGTTTTGACAAACAGAGCAACAAAATACACTAGGCCTAATTCTGATCAGTGAACGAAAACATTCAATTAATAAGTAACTTTCATTCTATTAGGGGAAGACGGGGTAAAAAGCGCATGGGCGGGTAAGAAGCCCACCCCAATTATCTCATGAAATGAAGCAAATTTCAGTCTCATTTTGCCCATGAGACGAGCGTTAATGTCCAGCATTCGTCTCATGGGCAAATTTGACTGACATTTTCTTTATTTCATGAGATAATTGGGGTGGGCTTCTTACCCGCCCATGCGCTTTTTACCCCGTCTTCCCCTATATCAGTACATTCCACATACATGCTAGTTGTTTGTTTTAAAACAAATACGCAACTGAGTAATGTGAGTATAATTATAATTTCAATAGCACCCTAAAAACGCGTTGTTTAGGCATACGTTTAATTTATATTAAAAAAAAAACCTCCCTGGAACGTATATGCTTCGATAAAATGAACTAACAGCTCATAAATGGGTATTATTACAGTTCTTTTTAATTTGGTTGTATGGCAGGGTTGAAAAAAATCCTTAAACATACACGTTTAGTGATACAACTCATCTATCACCATTAACCCTTTCGCCGCCAGCCATTTTTCACCCCAAAAATACCATTAAACTTGATCGGGTAAAGAAAAAAATATACAAAATTGATAATTCCTGTGTGACATGTATTTATACATTAGGTCTATCCTTGCCTCCCAAAATTAAGAAAACAGGGTCTTCAGATAACAGGCTCTGATTTGATGCTTTTTAGTGACATGGGTGTTAAATCATTGTGTTGCTAAAATGCGACATTGGCGGTGAAAGGGTTAAACTGGCCTATATCTGAACATATATGCTCATATATGACTAAAATGGCAACAATAAAAAAGGAACAAAAGCAAATGAAAATGCCATTTAATGTAAACCCGAATTCTGATCAAAGTTTACATAAACCATAATTAGATACTAATATTCCATCCATGACCCCAGAGAAGACAATAAAGTCGAAATATTGGAAAGTTTTTATCCTGTGTGTATTGTTTTTAGTCTGAATGTGTTTGATACTGATAGTGATATATAATCTTAGGGCACCTAATCTTATCATAAATGGATGATACATTTGAAGCAAACCATGCAGACGTGCGTTGCACAAACACATACACATACACACATATATACCCCCCCCCCCCCCACACACACACACACACACACGCACGAGTAAAAAACCACTAGTTTCCCCAATCAGAAGTCTACCAAGGATATGGTCTCATACTGACAGAACAGAATTCCACGCTGCAGAATATAATGCCAAATGGGAAAGGAAATAGTAGGAATAGGGAATGGGCAGCCTACAGTAAGATTGAAGAACTTCACATACCATGGCTTTTTCTAAATTGATTGACACCAAAATGTAGAAAACAAAAAGTAACCATCACAAAGTATTAAAGGAATTAGAGCCGCATGCAACCACTGACAAGGAGAGAGAGAGGGGGAGAGAGAGAGAGGAGGAGAGAGAGAGAGGAGGGGGAGGAGGGATGGAAGGAATGGAGGCGGATAAAGAGGGTGGTGAGTGGTAAATTTATATTAGCAGAGTAGATGTGAAAATAGATTTGAAAAATATTGATGGTCTTTTTGCAGCGCAAATAAATAATCTTCTTTTTAAAAATTAATATATTCACCGATTGTTGCATACATCAGAAGGCCTACATATAAGGGTACTAATTTACCACAACATTTTGCGATATTCTCTTTCACTGACTTTTTCTCACCTCTGACCTTTAGCTTACCTTCTTTGTATACAGTATAATCATTTTTTTATTGTCACTCTTGCTTTTCTTTTTAAATAATGCGTTTTTCTATGTAAGCCTTGTTTTTGAAGTTTGGCTCAAGAATCTATGATATGATTTGAACTATTATAAAAAGTATTTATAAATGAAAACCATGTATAAAACGACACTAAGCATACTATACTGTACTTATTATTCTGCTTCTAGCATCAGCACTCTTTCTTCCCGAATGTTTCTATTATCAATAACGCACAGATACAGTGGAGAGTCTGAGAGCGGGGAATGGACAATGCAAGCAAATCACCACACGCCTGAGAGTCCCCGAAATACTTCCAAAGTCTTACAAGTTTGATCTCAAACTGAAGGGTTCCCAACGAATCACGTGCTTCTTTACGTCATTTCCTGTTGAAGCCCA
>CM065680.1:38488580-38491080 GCA_017654935.2 Phymorhynchus buccinoides | reverse complement strand
GTCGAAATACACGTCGTTACTTTTCGCACTTTTCCCTATGGCAGCACAGTAATATCATTAATAGAGTATTACTGTGTGGTCGAAATACACGTCGTTACTTTTCGCACTTTTCCCTATGGCAGCACAGTAATATCATTACTAGAGTATTACTGTGTAAAGGTCGAAATACACGTCGTTACTTTTCGCACTTTTCCCTATGGCAGCACAGTAATATCATTAATAGAGCATTACTGTGCAAAGGTCGAAATACACGTCGTTACTTTTCGCACTTTTCCCTATGGCAGCACAGTAATATCATTACTAGAGTATTACTGTGCAAAGGTCGAAATACACGTCGTTACTTTTCGCACTTTCTATGGCAGCACAGTAATATCATTACTAGAGTATTACTGTGGAAAGGTCGAAATACACGTCGTTACTTTTCGCACTTTCTATGGCAGCACAGTAATATCATTACTAGAGTATTACTGTGTAAAGGTCGAAATACACGTCGTTACTTTTCGCACTTTTCCCTATGGCAGCACAGTAATATCATTACTAGAGTATTACTGTGTAAAGGTCGAAATACACGTCGTTACTTTTCGCACTTTTCCCTATGGCAGCACAGTAATATCATTACTAGAGTATTACTGTGCAAAGGTCGAAATACACGTCGTTACTTTTCGCACTTTTCCCTATGGCAGCACAGCAATATCATTACTAGAGTATTACTGTGCAAAGGTCGAAATACACGTCGTTACTTTTCGCACTTTCTATGGCAGCACAGTAATATCATTACTAGAGTATTACTGTGCAAAGGTCGAAATACACGTCGTTACTTTTCGCACTTTTCCCTATGGCAGCACAGTAATATCATTACTAGAGTATTACTGTGTAAAGGTCGAAATACACGTCGTTACTTTTCGCACTTTTCCCTATGGCAGCACAGTAATATCATTACTAGAGTATTACTGTGTAAAGGTCGAAATACACGTCGTTACTTTTCGCACTTTTCCCTGTGGCAACACAGTAATATCATTACTAGAGCATCACAGTGTTGCCATGTGGAAGGAGTGTAAATTAACAACGTGTACTTCGACCATCAGGTTTGTTACAAATCCTGTCACTCATGTGTGTGCTCGTGTGTGCCATATTTGTGCACATGCGTGCGTATTTGTGTGTGTGTGTGTGTGTGCGTGTGTGTGCGTGCGTGTGTGTGCGCGCGCGCGTGTGTGTGCGCATTATGTGAGTGTACATGCGCGCGCGCGCGCGCGCGCGCGCGTGTGTGTGTGTGTGTGTGTGTGTGTGTGTGTGTGTGTGTGTGTGTGTAAGTGTGTGTAAGTGTGTGTAAGTGTGTGTGCAAGCGTATGTGTTTATGCATGTGTATGTATGCACAACCGCGTATTCAGAGGTATGCGCATAATTATGCATGTGTGTACAGGTGTGTGATGCGTGTGCGTGTTTATTTGTTTGTGTGTGTGTGTGTGTGTGTGTGTGTGTGTGTGTGTGTGTGTGTGTGTGTGTGTCTGTGTGTGTGTGTGTGTGTGTGTCAGCGAGCGCGCGCGTGCGCGTGTGTGTGTGTTAGTGTGCGTGTGTATATGTGTGTCTCTCTGTGTGGCCTGCCTCTCTCTCTCTCTCTCTCTCTCTCTCTCTCTCTCTCTCTCTCTCTCTCTCTCTCTCTCTCTCTCTCTGTGCCTATTTTCTTATTTTATTTTTTTCAGGTCCTATCCCTCTGTTCCCTTTGGACAAGGGCCCAGATCAAATAAACCATTTTCGAGTCTCTCTCTCTCTCTCTCTCTCTCTCTCTCTCTCTCTCTCTCTCTCTCTCTCTCTCTCTCTCTCTCTCTCTCTCTCTCTCATCCCTCCCTCCCTCTTTGAATAAACGAACGAAAGAATGAATGCGAAAATAACTGTGCGTATGCTTAATGTGGGTACTTAAGTAGGCCTTCTCCTGTTATTGTACGACATTTTAAACGGGCTTTGCGGTTTTTAAAATTTAACATAAATCGAAGAAATATGGCATCTCTGAGACGGGAAATGTATTATTCATCTCCACCAATCCTCCACCTTCGCCATTTCAGACTCTTCAAAACAAGAGAGTAGTAGGCGTAATGAAAATATGAATCAAGGATGTATATATAATATGTTACTTGTTGAATGTTGCAATGATGCTAAAATAGCTTACGTTGCGATTGAGAAAGTAAATAATTTATTTTAAAAAATGCATAGTGTATAATTATACACGTGCAATGATATTTCAATACATTGTTAATGATATTTCTTTATTAGCTGAAATAAATAAGGTGTGTGTGTGTGTGTGTGTGTGTGTGTGTGTGTGTGTGTGATATAATGGATGAACTGACGGGCAAACTGACAGACAGATGGATGTATCTCTCTCTCTCTCTCTCTCTCTCTCTCTCTCTCTCTCTCTCTCTCTCTCTCTCTCTCTCTCTCTCTCTCTCTCTCTCTCTCTCTCTCTCTCTCTTTCTCACTCTATCGCTCTCTGTAAGTATGTGTGTGT
>CM065680.1:38451080-38476080 GCA_017654935.2 Phymorhynchus buccinoides | reverse complement strand
AGAAGAAGAAGAAGAAGAAGAGGAGGAGGAGGAGGAGGAGGAGGAAGGAGAGGAGGAGGAGGAGGAGGAGGAGGAGGAGGAGGAGGAGAGAAGGAGAAGAAGAAGAAGAAGAAGAAGAGGAAGAAGAGGAGGAGGAGGAGGAGGAGGAGAAAGAAGAAGAAGAAGAAGAAGAAGATGAAGAAGAAGAAGAAGAAAGAAGAAGAAGAAGAAGAAGAAGAAGAGGAGGAAAAAGAAGAAGAAGAAGAAGAAGAAGAAGAAGAAGAAGAAGAAGAAGAAGAAGAAGAAGGAAGAAGAAGAAGAAGAAGAAGAAGAGGAGGAGAAGAGAAGAAGGAAGAAGAAGAAGAAGAAGAAGAAGAAGAAGAAGAAGAAGAAGAAAAGAAGAAGAAGAAGAAGAAGAAGAAGAGGAGAGAAGAAGAAGAAGAAGAAGAAGAAGAAGAAGAAGAAGAAGAAGAAGAAGAAGAGGAGGAGGAGGAGGAGGAGGAGGAGGAGGAGGAGGAGGAGGAGGAGGAGAAGAAGAAGAAGAAGAAGAAGAAGAGGAAGAAGAAAAGGAAGAAGAAGAAGAAGAAGAAGAAGAAGAAGAAGAAAGAAGAGAAGAAGAAGAAGAAGAAGAGAGAAGAAGAAGAAGAAGAAGAAGAAGAAGAAGAAGAAGAAAGAAGAAGAAGAAGAAAAAGAAGAAAAAGGAAAAGAAGAGAGAGAGAGAGTAAGAGAGAGAGAGAGAGAGTAAGAGAGAGAGAGAGAGAGAGAGAGAGAGAGAGAGAGAGAGAGAGTGTGTGTGTGTGAGAGAGAGAGAGAGAGAGAGAGTGAGAGAGAGAGAGAGAGAGAGAGAGAGAGAGAGAGAGAGAGAGAGAGAGAGAGAGAGAGAGAGAGAGAGAGAGAGAGAGAGAGAGAGAGAGAGAGAGAGAGAGAGAATAAGCAATAATAACAAAGAGAAAAGGACATGGGAACGGGACGGTTCCAATACAAACTCTACACCACCACCACCACAAAAAATCCTTTCTACGCTTTTTGACCACCACAAGATATTATTAAAATTAACCCTTTCACCGCCAAAGTCGCATTTTAGCACCACAGTGATTTAACACCTATGTCACTAAAAGGCATCAAATTGGGGTCTATTATCCAAAGACCCTAGTGTCTTAAATTTGGGAAGTAAGGGTAGACCTTATTTTATATGTCACAGAAGAATCCCCAATACTGCAGATGGATTTTGTTCTCTACCCAGGTCAATGTAATGGGAATTTTGGGCTGAAACATGGCTGGCGGTGAAAGGGTTAAAGCAAATGTAGGCTACTGGTTGCATACTCGCTCGCCAAAAATAAATCAACCTGATAACCCAATGCAGACGGCGTTTTCATGATGCAGATAACCCAGCAGGCTATCTTCTATTCTCCCAACTAATGTCAACACGAACATTATCAAGGGAATGCGACAATTATGGACCATATTTGATAAAGGAAATTGTAAGTCTAAGTCAGTTTTCCAACTTTTCACGAGTGCCTTCTTTCAAAGGCACTGGCTTATTACCAACCGTGATCGTAGAGAGCGGATTGGTAATATTTGCACTCGTGTCTGAGCGAGTGTGTATTTGTCAGTGTGTTTGCCCGTTTGTGTGTGTCAGTGTGTATGTGTGTCAGCGTGTGTGTCAGTGTGCATGTGTGTGTCAGTGTTTGTGTGTGTGTGTCAGTCTGTGTGTGTCAGTCAGTGTGTGTGTGCGCGCGCGCGCGCGCGCGCGTGTGTGTGTGTGTGTGTCTGTGGTGTGTCAGAGTACTGCTTGTTGGTGCACTTCCAACCGTGTGTACCTCTGTGCGTGTGTCTGTGTCTGAATCAGAATGCTGCTCGTTGGTGCACTGGTTTGTTTTCATACAACCAGATAACTGTGTGTGTGTGCGCGCGCACGTTTGTGTATGTGTGTGTGTGTGTGAATGTGTTCCCCCAGACCACTGCAAGCTGGAGGACTGTTTCTATTACAACCGGCCAACCCAGTCGTGCTGGAAGTTGCTGTGGGGCCAAGGGTCCCAAGTGGTGTCCAAAAGGTACAACTGGAACGACGCGAAGGAGGCCTGTGAGGCAGAGGGCGGCATGATGGCCAGCATAGACACGCTAGAAAAACTACGACAAGTCAGCCTGATGCTCCAGAACTTTCCATGTAAGTTACTTTAGAATGTATCGAACAACAGAGACAAGTGAGTCCAAATCTCCAGAACTTTCCATGTGTGATGGAATGTGTCACGCGCCCCACTTTCTGCTCTACACCCCACCCCCACCCCTTTACTATTCCCCCCGCCACTTTAATTGTGTCGGCCTGCCATCCTGTAACATCACAGAAGTCACCGCTCAGTAATCAGCACCTTGTGATCTCCATGTCATAGGGCGTTGACACGATGGGGCAATACAAGGCGGTGACGTCACTGACAGCTGAAGCGTTCTTTCTTGTCTACTAGTCAGCCAATGAGCGTCCACTATAGATTTGAAATCAAGTGGGAAAATGCATAGTGGGAGGCAAACCTTATAACCTTCTCTTATTCTAGTCACAAGCCAACTAAAACATGTCTGAGTCTACACTGTAGGAACAAACCCTCTGGTGTTACCTGCCAGTCATACTATAATAAAACTACTGGCAAAAAGTTAAGGGCCACTTCCAATGACGTCGCCCAGACCACAACACATTTCAAGAAAACCTGTTTCAGAATGATCAAAATTTATTCAACAACAAATTCATTTCAACATTGAACGAAATCAACAATTCGGACGCGAACAGTGAGCTTTAATGTCCAGTCATCCTCCTTCAGCAAAGTCACAAAAGCCACCGGTGAAAACTGCACCACTCAGTACCGCGTGTGGCCACCGTTTGCTGCCAGGCATTCAGCGCTAGCGCAGCATTGACGCATGGAGTCCACCACGGTCCGTAGAGTGTCCTGCGGTATGGCCTGCCACTCCTGCTGAAGGAAAAGAATGAGCTGGGCCACGTCAACAGGAGGGGGGTGGTTGTTGGCTACCCTCCGGCCAAGGACATCCCAAAGGTGCTCAATTGGAGCCAGATCAGGTGAACGAGATGACCACTGCATCCTGATGATCCCCTGTTGCTGTAGATAATCGTCCACGACACGTCCAGTCTGCACGGGCTCTGCGGTGACCTGGAGTTAGGGGTACTCGGACTGCTGTTCTCTCTCTCTCTCTCTCTCTCTCTCTCTCTCTCTCTCTCTCTCTCTCTATTTATCTCCCCTATCTCTCTCTCTCTC
This sequence comes from Phymorhynchus buccinoides, assembly GCA_017654935.2. NCBI lineage: Eukaryota > Metazoa > Mollusca > Gastropoda > Neogastropoda > Raphitomidae > Phymorhynchus > Phymorhynchus buccinoides. The sequence continues at coordinate 38,472,841 of CM065680.1, read as the reverse complement.
TCTCTCTCTCTCTCTCTCTCTCTATCCCCCCCCCTCTCTCTCTCTCTCTCTCTCTCTCTCTCTCTCTCTCTCTCTCTCTCTCTCTCTCTCTCTCTCCTCTCCTCTCCTCTTTCTCTCTCTCATCAACACTACATGACACCTTTTTGTGATTTGTTTGGCAGAATTTGAAAGGGTGTTTATTCTTCACAAGACAAGGTTGTACAACATCAAAGCGTATAACTTTGGAGGTGTTTTCTCCACACCTAGACACATAATACATACATTGAAGAACAACAACAGAAATACATTCACATAATTCACCCCTTTAAAGAACAAGGTTAGCCAGAAACATTTAATGAAAGGAAGAACATCTCATAAGGTTGTTGTGTAAGTAATTCCTTGCACAATTTCGTATTATCGGTAATTAGGGAAAAGAAACAGAGAAAATGGTCTATGTACATTGCGTCATATATATTTAGGCTACGGATTTGCAACAGACATCAGATTATGGTGGTTGTATGGGGACTTGGTGGTGGGGCATTAGAATTGCACAGAGGCGGTTGCTGCTAGTATATTTTCTGGCACTAAAGCATTGAGGAGATTACTACACATTTTAATCTTCCCTTGACAGACTCCGCCCTCTTTTTTCCTTCCAGCCACTGTTCAGACCCCCCCCCCCCCCCCCCCCTTGGTATCTCCCCTACCCCCCTTTCCATCCATCTCCTTTTGACCACTGACCTATCTTAATCGTTTGACCACTCTCTCTCTACCCTCTTTTATCACAGCAAGTGGTGACCATGGTCCCTCCTCTGATTCCCAACTTCAAGCCTATCATCTCTAGGCCTACAGGGGTAGAGCCGTTCCTTTTCTGATTCTTCCCTTTCATCCCTCTAACTCACTCACTCCTTCCCACCCTTGCTTACGTAACTATCCTTGCCGTTTAAATATAACATTTCATTCATTTCTTTCAAAGTTCAACATTAATATAGGGCCTACAGAACGCCGAATTGAGTTATCTTGTCGTTAGATTTCACACACATACTTACACACAAGCATGGACATATGCACGCACTCATGCGTAACACACACGCATCTATGAATAATCAAAGAAAATGTGAATATATTTTCAAGTGGAAAATAACAGAAATAAAAATACTTAAGTCTGTTAAAACACGTCAGATTGAATTTCCGCATTTATAGACAAAGTTGTTGGCTGTTGGGGTATGGGTGGGTGGTATTCTACGAGTAGCAATGCAAACGATTTAATGACATTTGGCAAAGGTGCAAATTGATACATACCCCCCCCCCCCCCCCCCCCCCCCCCCCCCCCCCCCCCCCCCCCACACACCCCCCCCCCCCCCCCCCCCCCCCCCCCCCCCTACCGTTTCCTCGGTTCTTTGTAAGGTTTTTTTTCAGTCTTGCCTTTTTTTGCAGATTGAGTACATAAGCCTCATTCGTTCCCAAAGATGTCTTTATTAATAGTAGAAAATAAAGGTGCAACTGAACAAAGCAATGAACCAAGACGCTGAGGGGGGTGTTGATCTGCATCTTAACCAAAAATAAATCTTATTGCAGTGTTCTTACGTGCGCACCACACACACATGCACATGCACACACACACACACACACACATAACATACACACATGCACACACACACACGCTCAAATAAAGATAATGTTGACATGACTTGACACACACACGACCGCACGGCTACGCGAGTACTTTGTATTGAGCTTAGATCTATTTATTGAACAAGTCGGAAAAGGTCAAGATGTGCCCCCCCATGTATCTCGGTTCATTCTATTTTTCCGTTATTGCCTTTCTTACCATACATAAAGCTGTATTTTAGGAACATTTTTTGCTAATAACCTTTTTGGAATACTAACCCTATCCCTAACCCTAAACCTAACCCTACCCCCCACCCTATAAGACGGAAAAACGCAACGAACCACAACTGTGACAAATCACGGTGTAGCCTACTGCAGTGGGGGGTAGGGTTAGTTTAGGGTTAGGGATAGGGTTAGTATTCCAAAAAGGTTATTAGCTGAAAATGTTCCTAAAATACAGCTTTAGGCATGGTAAGAAAGGCAAAAACGGAAAAATAGAATTAACCGAGAAATGCAGGGGGAGGGGGGGGGGTGGCACAAGTCACTTATTCATTCTGTTATTCCCTTTTTCTAGGCTCATCTACTCGTGTTTTCATTCTATCTCGTGGTTTCATTGAGCAGCACTTTTTTGATGCATTACCGATTTAGTAAAAGAATGAAATGCGATATCATAAATTGATGTCAAACACATACCTCATGAGACAAATGGTAGAAAAGAAAAAAACAAATAACACTTCAACCCGTTGGGTCTTTATTGCTAGGGCGAGTCCATTTGACACAGGTTAATTTGTTGCGAAGTGCACCAGCTTGCTTTAATATTTTACTTCAGTTTGCCATGTGCTTACTTTGTCTTTATTTTACTGTCTTTAGTTACTGTTTTAGTGTCCATAGTTTTTCATGGTTTTACAATACATCGAACGAGATAGCTGAATTTGGGTTTGATTTTGAGTTGTTGCAATTCAGTCACTCCTGCTCGTCCGTTCTATGGACTTATCAAGTGACGTCTTTATTTTATTACGTCATGAAAACGCGCAGAACACATTTGGAGAAAAACCGCCTGCTTCAAAATGCTTGCCTATGCTAAGCTGCTTCTATTTCTGCTCTTATTGTAAGTAAATCTACTGACTAATGTTTTTTGTTTGTTTTATAAGCACGTTATTTTAGCTAGACTAGACTAACTTTAACCAGAGATGGTCTTTCTTCTTTGACAAGTTATTATATCATCGATTTGTTTTAATCAAATTGAAGTAGATTCTAGTATATCAGATATAATATCTAGATCTAGGCTTCTAGTAGGTAGGGCCACGTCTCTAATGACGCTGTGAAACACTGTGCGACTGCTAAAAATTTCACTACTTTTCAACTTCTGATTTCTTACTGAGTACTCCATACATGCCAAAGAAACACATGTCGATAAATAAAACAATCTTTGCTGCTTACGTCGATTGGGATTCTGTGTGGAAGAATGTTGGTTACTTTGAACAACTAGCGATGACAGGAGACGGAGGTGACGATAAAAATCACGGCATGACCTAAGTTTTGACGCTACTATGCCCGTACCAGAAACGGCTTCTCCTGACAAACGGGTTTAGCGTTTTCGCTTGTGGACCAATGGAAATATCCGTTACGCCAACAGAAACTTAACGCTTTCCGCTATTAATCGATGTTCATATCAAAGAGATAGGGGTCGATTAAGACCGCAAGATCAAGGAATCAAAACATAGCAATGTGTTTCAAAGCCAATCGAAGATTCATTTCGAAAGAATACATTTTGAGAAGCACATGCTTAAAAGGTTCATTTTTTCCTCTTTTAAACGATGTACGGCATGACTAACCACCATTGTAAGCGAAATCGCTGTTTGAAGCAAAAGGTGGTAGACCGCATTCAGAGCTTGCCATTTTGGCTGACTTCGATGGAGGCCTTTTTCAATGATTAGAGTCTCAGACCAGTAAATGCTTTTTCATTCGTTATTTACTGAAACAAATATCATTATTTTGATCTAGATTTGTTCTGTGGAGTTTCGCGGAGTTAATAACAAGAAGAATATCGAAGTTTCTTTTTTTTAAAATACAATAAATGTATCGGAAGCAAAACAAGTAGATCTAGATCAATAAAACATTCGGAGATTCCCTGTAGGCCTATGCTAGGTCTGATAATCATCAAGATTTGTAGGTGTTTTTGAGGTATGGACCCGCTCTTGTCACTGAAGCAATTAACAGAATACTCACGTTTTTCGCCTATTTTTTTGTAGTGTGTCAGAGTTGATTGTATATATTTTGAAACAGTTTTTTACTTGGTCTAGATCTACCAAAGATACAGTCTTTGGATCTACTGGCTAGTCAAGAAACGGAACTAGGGACTTACGTCTGTAGGGCCTATATATAGTTCTGGCTCAGCTCAATAATATTTTGTCTCCTATACATCCCTGGTCTCGGGTAAAGAAGAAAATAAAACGAATTAAAAATCAATTAAATAGACAAACAAACAAACAGACAGACAAATAAATAAGTAGAGATCAGATAATGTTGTGGTAGTAAATATGCATAGGGTCTGAAACCACTTATGTGTTGGTATGATTTGTTTATGAATCAGGGAGACGAAGTAGGTCTGTGACTGTGAGACTGTGTGTGTGTGCGTGCGTGCGTGCGCGCGTGTGTATGTGTGTGTGACACTGTGTGTGTGTGCGCACGGGGGGTGGGGGGGGGGGGGACACGTGGATATGTGCGCGCGTGCGAGCGAGCAAAAAGTCTCTCTCGCTTTGTGTGTGTGTGTGTATGTCGGTGCGCACGCGCGCGCGTGTGTGTATATGTAAAGAGAAACAGAACAGCGTGTGTGTACGAGAGAAAGAGCGAGAGAGAGCGAGAGAGACTGTGTGTGTGTGTGTGCGTGTGCGCGCATATGTGTGTTGTTTGAGAAATTTATGTTGAAGTAAAATGTTCAGTCAGTTTGATTATAGTCGTGCGCACAGCACATTAGTTCTGTTGTGTAGTATTGTTATGCTTTATTCAGCCTTATGGCACGCTTGCACACTTAGGCCTATTGCAGTTTTACACGATGTGTGGGATTTAGTATCATGTATGCATGTGTTCCTGGATTATGAGAGTGCCTACACGATGGTGTATTTGTGTGAACACACACACAAAAAATGTTTTTAAATAGAAACAAAAAAGCAGAAGGGGGGGGGGGGGGGGGGGGGGGGGGGGCTGGGGGGGCGAGGGTTCCAGACCCCCTCTTTCTTAAAAATAATAAAACAGAGGGAAGAATAAGCGCATATGCACGCACACTCACACACCCATGCATGCATGCATTCACACACATGATGGTATCCAGTATTATAACTACACGTGCATTGCAAACTAAAACAAGGGTGTCTGAAGTACAAGTGTTGCCAATAAAAAATTTAAAGTACAAATGAAACTATCGCTAATGGATACAACTAAAAAAAATAAAAATAAAATTAAATGCCAGTGCTGAGAATCGGACCCCCCCCAAAAAAAACCCACCCCAACCCACAACAATTCATGTCGCTGAACGGCAGCTACATTTCCTAGCGGGCTATACCTAACACTCATTGGCACCACCAGTTGATAGAGTACTTCATGGTTCGAAACATGTTTCAATAGGGGTGTGAACAGTAATGGCATTAGTCCTTTTTCATGCCCGAATTGCACTATTTTGCTTCTCGGATTTAAATTGTTTCCTGGGGAGCTGCATGCACAGAATGCACACACTCCTAGCAGGATCATTGGGGAATTTCAGAAAAAGTGCCAAACAAGAGTGTCGCTGAACAGCAGAAATAATAGTAATAATAATAGCAGTGAAGGGGGGGGGGGGGGGGGGGGGGGTGGTATGTGTATGCCTATTTGTATGTGTGTAAGCGATTACATGTCTTTGTTGAATTTCTTGTTTTAAATTTTGGTGTTATTATTTAAGAATATTTATATAGCGCTTCACCTTTAAGCTCTACGCGCTTTACAATTGCACTAAAATTATTCACATTGAAAACAACCGTTTACATACCTTCCCACTATCCTTCATATTCACATACACACGCACGCGCGCGCACACACAAAAAATATGTACATATTTAACTAAAAATAGATAAATATATACATCATAAAATAACAATTTACAATCAGATTACATTGAAAAAAATCAATTTTCAATTTACACATTCACAATAACCGCAAAAGTAAAGTATACATATAGGTACACACAAGGTTCACAAACATTCAAAAATAAACAAACACGCTCATAAAAGCAAATTAAGACATACTCGTATTCACTGCACTCACGGGTTTAAAACCAACAAGAAAAAATAGATTTAATGTAAAATAAATTAAAAGAAAATGTATTCATATAATATCCCTTTCACAGATACAGACACACACACAACACACATACATACACACATACACGCGCGCAGAGAGAGAGAGAGAGAGAAAGAGAGAGAGAGAGAGAGGGACAGTTGTCAAAATAATGAGAGGAACTGACGTTATGAATCAAAACTACACACACACACACACACACACACACACACACACACACACACACACACACACACACACACACTACCATCACTACCACTCACCCCACCCAAAACAACAATACATAATGAAACAAACTAATGAATAAAGCCTCAACACTCTATCTCTCTCTCTCTCTTCTCTCTCTCTTTCTCTCTCTGCATTGATTTGGTGTGTTTTTTATTCCAATATTTCCTTCTTTGTTGTTGGCGAGATGTAAACAAGCGTGTATTGTGCTTATTCTTTTCCAACATTAAAAAAGATTTGTCCGTTCGTTCGTTCTCTCTCTCTCTCTCTCTCTCTCTCTCTCTCTCTCTCTCTCTCTCTCTCTCTCTCTCTCCTCTCTCTCTCTCTCTCTCTCTCTCTCCATATTCATATTCACATACACACGCATGCGCGCACACACACACACAAAAAGTACATATTTAACTAAAAATAGATAAAATATATACATCATAAAATAACAATTTACAATCAGATTACATTGAAAAAATCAATTTTCAATTTACACATTCACAATAACCGCAAAAGTAAAGTATACATATAGGTACACACAAGGTTCACAAACATTCAAAAATAGACAAACACGCTCATAAAAGCAAATTAAGACATACTCGTATTCACCGCACTCACGGGTTTAAAACCAACAAGAAAAAATAGATTTAATGTAAAATAAATTAAAAGAAAATGTATTCATATAATATCCCTTTCACAGATACAGACACACACACAACACACATACATACACATACACGCGCGCGCAGAGAGAGAGAGAGAGAGAGAGAGAGAGAAAGAGAGGACAGTTGTCAAAATAATGAGAGGAACTGACGTTATGAATCCAAACTACACACACACACACACACACACACACACACACACACACACACACACACACACACACACACACACACACCCCATTACCATCACTACCACTCACCCCACCCAAAACAACAATACATAATGAAACAAACTAATGAATAAAGCCTCAACATTATCTCTCTCTCTCTCTCTCTCTCTCTCTCTCTCTCTCTCTCATCTCTCTCTCTCTCTCTCTCTCTCTCCTCTCTCTCTCTCTCTCTCTCTCTCTCTCTCCTCTCTCTCTGTGTGCAGTGATTTGGTGTGTTTTTTATTCCAATATTTTCTTCTTTGTTGTTGGCGAGATGTAAACAAGCGTGTATTGTGCTTATTCTTTTCCAACATTAAAAAAGATTCGTCCGTTCGTTCGTTCGTTCTCTCCCCTTCTCTCTCTCTCTCTCTCTCTCTCTCTCTCTCTCTCTCTCTCTCTCTCTCTCTCTCTCTCTCTCTCTCTCTCTCTCTCTCTCTCTCTCTCTCTCTCTCTCTCTCTCTCTCAGCAAAGCTGACGCAGACAGTCAACACACAGTCAACTAACATAAGGGGTGTGTGGGACGGGGTAGGTGGGAATATAATCGAGAAGTGATGTGGCCTAAAGGTTGTGTTTTTTATTCCAATATTTTCTTCTTTGTTGTTGGCGAGATGTAAACAAGCGTGTATTGTGCTTATTCTTTTCCAACATTAAAAAAGATTCGTTCGTTCGTTCGTATTCGTTCGTTCTCTCTTCTCTCTCTCTCTCTCTCTCTCTCTCTCTCTCTCTCTCTCTCTCTCTCTCTCTCTCTCTCTCTCTCTCTCTCTCTCTCTCTCTCTCTCTCTCTCTCTCTCTCTCTCTCTCTCTCTCTCTCTCTCTCTCTCTCTCTCTCTCTCTCTCTCTCTCTCTCTCTCTCTCTCTCTCAGCAAAGCTGACGCAGACAGTCAACACACAGTCAACTAACATAAGGGGTGTGTGGGACGGGGTAGGTGGGAATATAATCGAGAAGTAATGTGGCCTAAAGGTTGTGATGTAGTTTGAATAGGTGGGTTTTGAGAGCTGATTTGAAAGATGGTTAGGATTGGATATGGCGAATTTCGCGTGGTAAGGAATTCCAAACTGATGGGGCCGAAAAGTAAAATGACCTTTAACCCATTGCCCATATCTTACTTCCTGGCCTTTTTGCATCCTTTCGAGAGATGCCGATTAAGGATTCATGGTTATAGGAACGTTGGCTAAATGGTCACTGCTCTGTTCTGACTTTGACCTTAAACTTGCCCAAGGTCAAGGTCACTAAGCTTCAAAATGTTCCCACTGGATGCTATAGAATGAATGGATGATATATATAGTTTTGGGGCTATAGAATGTTTTTAAATGACGAGGTCAAAAGTCAAGTTCAGAGACCATCAAGGTAATCATTACTGTGCGTCACGCATTACATTGAGTCAGTCTACTAATCTACCAAACGTCTGCAAAAAATGTTAAAGATATAGAGTTTTTAAAAAAAAAGAATAAATGTGAGGTTAAGGTCAAAGGTCAACAAGATAACCACTACCCAATATTCTGAAGGCCCTTAAGCAGACCTGTTTACTCTACTCTTTTCGAGTAGTATTCTACTCATTTTGGACCTCTACTACTCTACAAAACTGAAAATAATGCTCTTTAATTCTTGATTACTACTCATTTTCAGTGAACATTATTTGATGGTTTAAGTAATAAAACTACACATTTTGCACCCAATCTACTCATTTCAGCTATCCAAACTACTCAAGACTTGTGTAGTGGGTAAACAGGTCTGCTTAAGCCAGTATATCCACATACCAAGTTTCAAAACTGTATCTCCAACGACTTAAACATTATGGCCATCAGACCAAAAGAATCAAGTTTTCAAGGTCTAATTTCAAGGTCAAGGTCAGCGTGATTGTAAATTAGCCAATGAATGTCTTTTTGTCTTGGTAATACATCATTTCACAACATATGAAGCGACTTTGTTCAGCAATATGCTTGGGACAGACAGACAAACACAGACAAGAAAAAAACAAAATCAAATAGACCGCAACAAACATACTCCTATCGCACAATAGTGGGGCAAAGGACAATAAATCATCTTGCAAGACACTGTGGAGACGGTCAGCAGGTCTGGAGTACAAACATTCAAAAGATGTGTTGTTCTGGAGACAGGAAAACCACTTGATGTTGGAATATTTTATGGAGCAAGGAACTGTGATGGTTGCAGTGGTACTAATCTAAGGTACTTTTTAGCACCAGGGCTAATATTAGTTGTGTGTGCGAGTTACGGTTTGTTTATTTACCACAACTGTTAACGTTTTCGTATTCTTTAGTTCATGATGAATCCCTGCATACCAGTTATTTTGCTGTCGGTCCAGTAGTTTTAAAAATATTGTCATGTTAGTGTCAGTTGTGCTGAAATTTGCCTATTGGACAAAAGCGAAAATAGCGGTCTTAGCCATTTTTGCACCTCTGTATATCCTAAACTGCACATTTTGATTACATAGAAAAAAATTGGCATGTCGTATATGTTACCTACTATCACAAACTACAAGTTTCAACTTTTGAAAGTAATTAATCTTTGAGATATGCGACTTCAAAAACAGCCGTTTTTGCACTTTTCCAAAATAGCGCAAAATATTGGATATTTATAAGCAATTATTTTATCAACTATTGAAGAGATTTAACTGAAATTTTGCATGTGAGTTTCTATTACGGGTTTGTTTATGAATATGCATTTGGTTTGGGGCTACCTTGAATTTTGACCGTTTTTGTAGATATACCTACTTCTAGATCTTGATCTACTAACTAGTAAGTATATATCTTATTACTTATTATCGTCCGTCCGTTAATGGAATAATATGTGAGGTAAATTGTAAATTTGGGCTAAAGCATGCCCTTTGGCACACATGTACTTAAGACCCTTCTCAAACATAAAATCAAAATGATGGGAAACACCTTTGCAGGTGGTGGTTTCTGTGAGAAATAGGCCCCTTTGTGACGTCACCCTAAGACGGCTATTACCATTAATGAATCCAACTACATTAGCTTTTATTGGTTATCTAATGTACAGTTATGTCTAGTGAGGTCTGGAAATCTCCAACGTTAAAAATAACTGCCAACAACCGTTGTGCAAAGCCTGCCGTAGGCCTACATCCGAGTGATTGGACATAGCTGTGCTGAAATGCCTTCAAAAACCTTCAAGTAGGCCTACATGTTTCTAAAAGTTCGTTTTCCTTGATGCGGTCGTCAAACATCTTGTTATTATACTCTTTTGCAAGAGCTGCGTTTTGTCTACAAAGTTCAATTAAAACAGAGGTGCAAATCTGTCCTCAGATCTAACGATTTTTGGTCACACAAAGTTACCAGGGCATGTTTTTCACAATTTAGCAGACGACGTCATCGTCATGGCGCGTCGAGTCAAGTCAACAAACTAGTAGAAGGCAAAGAGAAAAACTGTAAATGTAGGTATGTCTTAATTGTAAAAAGATGTGTTATTATTTTGCATTAAATATATTAACTTTAGGTTTACATCATGCATCCATTGTTACTACTAATAGCGATCGAATAGCAAAGATGCTTGTTTGTGTATGATTACCTTTTAGGATTTATAACTATTTTCCTTATGTAAGTTTTGTTTTCTTTTTCATTAATTACCCCTCCACTCCCCAACCCTTCCGGTGTATGGCCGATGTGCAATTAAAAATATTGTGCCATTGCTCTCTCTCTCTCTCTCTCTCTCTCTCTCTCTCTCTCTCTCCCTCTCTTCCTCTCTCTCTCTCCTCTCCTCTCTCTCTCCTCTCCTCATCCTCTCTCTCTCTCTTTCTCCATATTAGATTTGTTGCTTAGTAGGATTCCACAGACATACAGAGGAACACTTAAAGAGAGAGACAAGAAAACAGACAATTAGATAGACTAGACAGACAAGGAGATAGGTAAGGGGGGGGGGGGGGGAGATAGAGAGATAGAGAGAGAGTTACGTGCAGAGACAGGCTGATATCAGTGATTAAGAGGCACTACAGCTGTTACGACTGGTGAAAATCTCCTCAGTCTGAATCTAGGTTCTGTCTCTTCCCCTTTGGGAGGAAAAGCAAAACAGCACTATTCACAGGGCTCCCAATCGTCCCGCAAAACAAGGGGTCCCAGGGACTCCTTCACTTACAGCACTGACGGTCCTGGAGGCGGGATAGAGGGTCCCAGTGGCATTGCGAATGCTAAAAAGAATTTTTTTTAGTGCATCCCTGGGACCCCCTGCACGTTCTTTTAGAGGGTCCTTTAGAATTTTAGTACTTCATAGACTCCCAAATGGGGGTCCCTGGGAGCCCTGATTCATTTCATTTTTATTTTCCTCTTTTAGAACACAGAACAAAACACAGTTAACGATAACCGAGTTTGTTTCTGAGGTTCACAAATACATAGTAAAAGTACAGACGTTGGACACATAAAGTTTTACCAAAGCAAAATATGTGTGCATGCTACAGTGCTAGCGGAAGCATACGTTTGTTACTACATACCACTAGTCCCACACACCGTTGCCTGTGTGTGTGTGTGTGTGCAGCGCACATATAGTTATATTCTGGATGGGCGTGTGCGTGCGTGCGTGCGTGCGTGCGTGCGCGCGCGTGTACATATATGTGTATGTGTGCTCGCGTATGCGTCAATGTGAGTTTGACATACACAAGCAGAGAGAGAGAGACATCTTGTGGGAATAGCGGTGTATGGGACTCGTATCATGGATGTAAAATAAAACTACAGTGTGGGACGAAGGGAATGTGGTAACACAAGTATGCTTCCGTGCCAGCTATCCAGAGCAGGCAACCAGCCAGACAGACATTCCAGAGTACGATTTCTGGGACGACAGCGTGTTCGACAACATCGAAAAGACCCGTATGAACGGCTTTGAACGCAACATTACCAACGAAACTACAACCGACGAGTGTGTGGGGATGTGCCTTGGGCAGCCCGACTGTGTCTCTCTGTTCTACAACCCCAAGACCTCAGTGTGTGAGACAGTGGGCACCAACCTGCTTGTGAATCACAAGAGCCAGGACTCGACTATCAGACCTGTGCCCAACAACAGGTACTACAGATATGTGCCGCCTGAAGCAGGTAGGTCTGTTCGTCCGTGTCACAGCAGTGATGTCCCGAGGTCCCGGTCATAGGCCATTGACCTATTAAAATCGAAAATGTATTTTTTCCTCTTTTTTTTATGAACTCCTCTTTCATCCTTCCTCTCAACAATTCCTTCATTCTCACACTTTCATATGTCAACCAACATGTCTTTTTGCATATAGGAAAAAGAAATAAGAATACAGGCTACAACATATGAAACAAGTATACATTAAAAACAGAAACATAAAAAACATTGTATGTCTTGTTTTTGTTATTACACACACACACACGCACGCTCGCGCACGCACACACACACACACACACACACACACACACAGAAATTGGGGAATTAATTTACAAGATACTCATATGAAAACCAGTTTTGCTGGAATTTTTCCGATGTGCCTGTTATTGTATTAATGTATCGTTCTGTAGCGTACCTATTTTTTAAGAAAACTAGAAACACTGTTACAAGTGGAACAGAACCGTTCCACTGAATGATGATCGGACCACTGAATGATCGGACCGATAACTTGGCAACACATCCATACCACTTGTTTCTGCCATCAAATTACTAGAAATTATGAAATAATCCAGGCGGCTTTGTTTGAATGAGTTAATTTTTCTCCAGGTATAGCCTGGTTTATCAGGATACGACTCACACCAGATGCCGACTAAGTCGAGATTATTTAGTTTTTCTAGTATAATTTGTCTGCTTCTAGGTCTACGATTGTAAATAGAATAATTTCGTGCATCTATCTGTGAATTTAAAACAACGTTCCAGTCACCACCAATAATTACATATTGATTATGAAACTGAGTAATAAAATGAAAAAAGTTTGTGAAGAAATCAGTCATCCCCATAGCTTGGGCCATACACATTAACTAGAGTTATTCTTTTGTTCATCATCGCAATGTCCAGTACGATATAGTGGCCATCAGGGTCTCTCTCCACACTGTAAACTTTATAATCAAAATTATTTTTTAATAAGATGGCTACTCCATTTTTGTTTGTATCAGAGCCAGCAAGGTAACAATCATAACCCCAACATGATCTTCCAAATTTCTCTGTCTGTGCAGGATGATGAGTTTCCTGAAGTAAAAATACATTACTATTTTCTAGATTTCTTTAACAAAATCAAACATATCCTTCCTTTTCTCGTTGTCATTAATACCATTACAGTTTAAGGTATAACTTTTTACCGCTTCGTTCATTTTGATTTGTTAATTTCATACATCACAAATCAGTAAGAGCAAACAAACAAAAACACAATAGCTTCGAAGAGCGTCGATAAACATCCTTTGCAAAATTCAACTCTTGCAACAAAAATCAACATCAGAACGCGACAAGAGAAAAGATTCATGGCCACAAAACACCAGTGAAAATAGCACAAAGGCAGCTAAACTCCTTCTTCCCAGTGGGCTTCCCCCATATCCTTACAACTCACGCACACACTCGCAAAAAATAATTCCCCTTTCACACCGCTTTCACTCTCAACCTTTCTTACCCCGAAATTCATGAACACTCGCTCTCCGGGGCATGAGAGCTGCAGCAACATATAACATAATAATAATATTAATAACTCTTATATAGCGCCGTTCTCCTGGCGCAGCAGGACTCACAGCTCTTTACAAAAAACATACATACAATAATCATGAAGAAAAACAACATAATTATATCAATGTAAACAATGTAACGATGTAAACAACATCAATGTAAACAAGAATGGAAAGGACAAACGGTAACATTAATGGAAAGAAAAAACAAGTACATGTAACAGTATCGTAAACTAATCACCTTGCAGCACTAATATGGTTCCATAAGTTTGCGCAAAAACTAAGAAAAATAAACCAGTAAACGCACATCCACACTTCCAGTTTATCATCTCATATTTGATAACCAACACATTTAAATAAATAAGTTAAACAAACAAAAATAGGAAGAAAAAAAAAGGAAAAGAGCAAACGAACATTATCAAACAAAATGTCTTATTGTGTTCTCCCCTGCCAGGACAAATGTCTGATTAAATTTTCTAACACTGGCACGCTTTGTCCTATTGATTTCTGGAAGAGCCAGGACATTGTCCTGTTGTAATTTATCTCGTCTCATGACAGTTTGTCCTATCACTTTTCGATCCTCCGAACATCACTGCGTGTGGGTGGGTGTTTTTGTTTTTTGTTAGTGTGTTTGATGGTGAGTACGTTTGTCAATATGTTTCACAGTCTGTGTGTTTATCAGTGTTTGACAGTTTGAGTATTGATCAGTGTGTTTGACGCTTTGTGTGTTTGTCTCTCTGTGTGTGTGTCACGTATGTGTGTGTGTTGTGTGTGTGTGGTGTGTGTGTGTGTGTGTGTGTGTGTGTGTGTGTGTGTGTGTGTGTGTGTGTGTGTGTGTGTGCTTGCCAGTGTGTGTTTGACACTTTGTCATTTTGCATGTGTGTGTGTTTGTCAGTTTGTGTGTATCTGTGTTTTTGTCAGTGGCTTGACAGTGTGTGTTTGTCCAGATGTGTTTGTTAGCGTGTATACTTTCCACATGTGTCTGTTTGTTAAATTAATGTGGTGTTTGTCAGTATGCATGCTTGTCAATGTGTTTGTCACTCTGTGTGTTTGTCCAGAACAAGTAGTTATGAAGCGGTTTGCATGACTGTCTGTGTGTTTGATGTCTGTCTGTCTGTCTGATTGTCTTTATGTGTGTTTTTGTCATTTGGTTTGTTTGTCCGACTTTCTGGACAGTGTCACATAACAGCATCGCATGCTGACTACAACAGATGTGGTCAACATGTCAGTAGAGGTGTGCGCGTATACATGCATATACGTGTAAGCATGCAGAGGCGCGCACGCGTGTATGTGTGTGTGTGCGTGCGTGTGTTGTGTGTGTGCGTGCGTGTGTGTGTGCGTGTGAGTGTTCCCCCAGAATACTGCAAGCTGGAGGACTGTTTCTATTACAACCGGCCAACCAATTCGTGCTGGAAGATGCTGTGGGGCCACGGGCCGCGGGACAACATGTACAACTGGCAAGACGCGAGGAAGGCCTGTGAGGCAGAGGGCGGCATGATGGCCAGTATGGACACGCTGGAAAAACTACAACAAGTCAGCCTGATGATCCGGAACTTTCCACGTAAGTTACCTTACAATGTATTAAACAATGGAGGCAAGTCGACCTGATGCTCCATAACTTTCTATGTATGTTACTTTACAATGTATTAAACAATGGAGGCAAGTCAGCCTGATGCTCCAAAACTTTCCATGTATGTTACTTTTACAATAGGTAGGGCCACGTCTCTAATGACGCTGTGAAACACTGTCCGACTGCTACAAATTTCACTACTTTTCAACTTCTGATTTCTTACTGAGTACTCCATACATGCCAAAGAAACACACGTCGGTAAATAAAACAATCTTTGCTGCTTACGTCGATAGGGATTCTGTGTGGAAGAATGTTGGTTACTTTGAACAATTAGCGATGACAGGAGACGGAGGTGACGATAAAAATCACGGCATGACCAAAGCTTTGACGCTCGCTATGCCCGTACTAGAAACGGCTTCTCTTGACAAACGGGTTTAGCGTTTTCGCTTGTGGACCAATGGAAATATCCCCGTTACACCAACAAACACCAACAGAAACTTAACGCTTTCCGCTATTAGTCGATGTTCATATCAAAGAGATAGGGGTCGATTAAGACCGCAAGATCAGGGATTCAAAACATAGCAATGTGTTTCAAAGCCAATCGAAGATTCATTTCGAAAGAATACATTTTGATGAGCACATGCTTACAAAGTTCATTTTTTCCTCTTTTAAACGATGTACTGCATGACTAACCACCATTGTAAGCGAAATCGCTGTTTGAAGCAAAAGGTGGTAGACCGCATTCAGAGTGGGGGGGGGGGGGGGGGGGGGTTGGTTCTGGACCCCCTCTTTCTTAAAAATAATAAAACAGAGGGAAGAATAAGCGCATATGCACGCACACACTCACACACACACCCATGCATGCATGCACTCACACACATGATTGTATCCAGTATTATAACTACACGTGCATTGCAAACTAAAACTAAGGGTTTCTAAAGTACAAGTGTTGCCAATAAAATTTTAAAGTACAAATGAAACTATCGGTAATGGATACAACTAAAAAAATAAAATAATTTAAAAAATGCCAGTGCTGAGAATCAATTTTCAATTTACACATTCACAATAACCGCAAAAGTAAAGTATACATATAGGTACAGGTACACACAGGGTTCACAAACATTCAAAAATAGACAAACACGCTCATAAAAGCAAATGAAGACATACTCGTATTCACCGCACTCACGGGTTTAAAAGACCAACAAGAAAAAATAGATTTAATGTAAAATGAGATTAAAGGAAAATGTATTCATATAATATCCCTTTCACAGATACAGACACACACACAGCACACATACACACACATACACGCACGCGCAGAGAGAGAGAGAGGACAGTTGTTAAAATAATGAGAGGAACGACGACGTTATGAATCAAAGCGTACACACACGCTCACACACACACACACACACACAACACACACACACACACACACACACACACACACCACACATACACTCACTCACACACACACACATACACACACACACACATCCACACACACCCACACACACAACACAACACACACACACACCACACACCATCACCATCACTACCACTCACCCCACCCAACAACAACAATACATAATGAAACAAACTGTTGAATGAAGCCTCAACATTCTCTATTCCTCTCTCTCCTTCTCTCACATCTCTCTCTCTCCTCTCTCTCCTCTCTCTCTCTCATCCTCTCTCTCTCTCTCGACTCTCTCTCCTCAGCATACTTCTCTCTCTCTCTCATTGATTTGGTGGTCTTTTCTTCTCATATTTTCTTCTTTGTTGTTGGCGAGATGTAAACAAGCGTGTATTGTGCTTCCAATCTTTTCCAACATTAAAAAAGATTCGTTCGTTCGCGTCGTCTCGTTTCTCTCTCTCACCCTTCTCTCTCTCTCTCTCTCTCTCTCTCTCTCTCTCTACTCTATCTCTCTCTCTCTCATACTCTTCTCTCTCTCTCTACTCTTCTCTCTCTCTCTCTCTCTCAGTACTTCAAAATCGTACAAGACAAAATATAATAATAATGATGGTAACTACAAGACCTCCCTTACTTAACTGTTTATTGCAAAATGAAAGTTGTTTAGTTACTAGAAACGTTGCTATGTTCATATACTATGCTCTAAAACAAAGGGAACAGTTTACAACACTCGTAAATCCTTAACTTGTTTTTGTGTTTGATGTAGTATCCGCATCATATATATATTCTATTGTTCTAATGATTGTGTTCTTTACCTTTTTGCTTTAGTTGTGTGCATATTAAGTGCACCTCCAAATGTGTATAGGTC
Organism: Phymorhynchus buccinoides; assembly: GCA_017654935.2. Lineage (NCBI taxonomy): Eukaryota > Metazoa > Mollusca > Gastropoda > Neogastropoda > Raphitomidae > Phymorhynchus > Phymorhynchus buccinoides. The sequence goes on along the minus strand of CM065680.1, from coordinate 38,455,380 downwards.
GGTGGCCTAACATTAAAAATTCATTGCGTCTCTCTCTCTCTCTCTCTCTCTCTCTCTCTCTCTCTCTCTACCTCTCTCTCTCTCTCTCTCTCCTTCTCTCTCTCTCTCTCTCTCTCTCTCTCTCTCTCGCGCAACAAAGCTGACGCAGACAGTCAACTAACATAAGGGGTGTGTGGGACGGGGTGGGTGGGATATAATCGAGAAGTAATGTCGGCCTAAAGGTTGTGATGTAGTTTGACTAGGTGGGTTTTGAGAGCTGATTTGAAAGATGGTTAGGATTGGATATGGCGAATTTCGCGTGGTAAGGAGTTCCAAACTGATGGGGCCGAAAAGGAAAAATGACCTTTATCCCATTGCCCATGCCACCATATCTTACTTCCTGGCCTATTTGCATCCTTTCAAGAGATGCCGATTAAGGATTCATGGTTATAGGAACGTTAGCTAAATGGTCACTGCTCTGTTCTGACTTTGACATTAAACTTGCCCAAGGTCACTAAGCTTCAAAATGTTCCCACTGGATGCCTTGGGTGTAACTGATTTGGAATATATAAGGTTGTATGTGTGTACTACGAATACTACAAAGACTACAGCCATAGGTCAAAGTTCAAGGTCAAGATCAACAAGATACAAAGTGACTCCAGGTACAATCCTTGGGTGGTACCTATTAAGAATTTATGTGATTATATAGATACATGACCTATGAGTCGCTGACTACAGCCACAAGGTCGAAGGTCGGGGTCATACTGACAAAGAATATATGTGGATATGTGGGTGTACGCCCAATGGTTTGGGGGCTATAGAATGTTTTAAATGACGAGGTCAAAAGTCAAGTTCAGAGACCATCACGCATTACATTGAGTCAGTCTACTAATCTACCAAGCGTGACATTTTTGACTGCAAAAAATGTTAAAGATATGGAGTTTAAAAAAAGAATAAATCTGAGGTCAAGGTCAAAGATCAACAAGATAACCACTACCCAATATTATGAAGGCCATTAAGCCAATAAATCCACATACCAAGTTTCAAAACTGTATCTCCAACGACTTAAACATTATGGCCATCAGACCAAAAGAATCAAGTTTTCAAGGTCTATTTCAAGGTCAAGGTCAGCGTGATTGTAAATTAGCCAATGAATGTCTTTTTGTCTTGGTAATACATCATCTCAAAACATATGAAGCGACTTTGTTCAGCAGCATGCTTGGGACAGACAGACAAACACAGACAAGAAAAGAACAAAATCAAATAGACCGCAACAAACATACTCCTATCCCACAATAGTGGGGCAAAGGACAATACATCATCTTGCAAGACACTGGAGACGGTCAGCAGTTCTGGAGTACAAACATTCAAAAGATGTGTTGTTCTGGAGACAGGAAAACCGCTTGATTTTGGAATATTGTATGGAACAAGGAACTTTGGTGGTTACAGTGGTACTAATCTAAGGTACTTTTTAGTACCAGGGCTAATATTAGTTGTGTGTGTGAGTTACAGTTTGTTTATTTTCCACAACTGTTAACGTTTTCTTATTCTTTAGTTCATGCTAAACCCCTGCATACCAGTTATTTTGCTGTCGGTCCAGTAGTTTTAGAAATATTGTCATGTTAGTGTCAGTTTTTCTGAAATTTGCCTATTGGACAAAAGCGAAAATAGCGGTTTTAAGCCCTTTTTGCACCTCTGTAATTTCTAAACTGCACATTTTCATTACTCAGAAAAAAAAATAGGCATGTCGTATATGTTGCCTACTATTACAAAATACAAGTTTCAACTTTTGAAAGTAATCAGTAATCTTTGAGATATGCGACTTCAAAAACAGCCGTTTTTGCACTTTTCCAAAATAGCGCAAAATATTGGATATTTATAAGCAATTATTTTATAAACTATTGAAGAGATTTAACTGAAATTTTGCATGTGAGTTTCTATTACGGGTTTGTTTATAAATATGCATTTGGTTTTTGGCTACCTTGAATTTTGACCGTTTTGTAGATATACCTACTTTACAATGTATTAAACAATGGAGGCAAGTCGGCCTGATGCTCCATAACTTTCCATGTATGGCATTCATCAGACAGTTTGTAAACTCAAGCAGTGCTTTGCTAATACAAGTATCAATCAAATTGGTGGCATATTCGATGTTGCAAGAGAACACATTAGTAGCTATGTTAACAATGAAAACATCATTTTTGTCTTTTCTCCAGACAGTAACTTTATTAGAATAGTTAGTAGCAGCATGAGGGGGGGGGGCGTCTGCCTGCAATTTATAACTTGATTGGCATATGTTCCGATTCAACCCTGCTACACACAGAAAAACGTTCAACATTGGCTAACAAGTCATTCGATATAAGAAAATAATTAATCACACTAGAACCATGAGCAGATATAAAGGTGAAGCCACAACTGTAGCTATCATGGTTATACCCGTTCAGAATGCAAAGGTCAAAACATGCACACAGATTTAAAAGGTGTTCACCAAAAGCATTTAGCGCTGTATCATTTGTTGCACGTTTTCTTGAATACGTTTGATGAGTGGACAGGATCACATTAAAAATAATATTCTGTGTTCCAATGGTTTTGGCGATGTGTGGATGTATGGTGAAGTTGGAAATGAGAAACTTTTTCTCCGGGTTTTTAAGGATCGCCTCATTAGCTGCTTCTGTCAGCGGTGGTACTCACATATGTCGGAGAGTAATCGTTTTGATCTTTATTATTCTTTCAAGAATATTTTTGAACGTGAAAAATATGTAGAATTTATTAACAACAGAATGTTTAAAACTGCCTTAGTACGCTTTAGGTTTGGAGTTTCAACCATACAAAGTCACTCTCTCCGATTCTTGCCAGCCGAACATCCTGTTTGTCCTTTATGTCACGCTGATTGTGAAGATGAATACCATGTTTTATTTGAATGTTCACGATACAATGACCTTAGAATTAAATATTCCATTAGGAGTTCAGGAAGTCATTTGTCCAAACACGAGCAATGTGCAAGAATTGTTTAGTGGTAACATCGATAGCCAACTTAAATTGTCTAAATTTAGTTTCCTATTTCTAAAGGTTAAGCGTAGAGAGAATGATGTAAACCTGATGTAAAGCGTAAAGAGAATGTTTGAGAAGCCTTTGTGCAGACAATTTCAGAAGTCGATTAGTCAATTGTGTATGTATGCCTATGTTTCTTGTATGCATGCGTACTATCTACTATCCCATGTTGTTTATATTTTTGGGATGTATGTTGTAAATGGGGTATGTGCGTTCGGTGCGCGCATCCTTGCATGTGTGTTGTGTGTGCGGGTGTCATGTATGCAATGTATGTATGTATGTATGCATGAATGTATGTATGCATGTGCATGTTTGTATTTGCTCATTGTTTCTTTGTGGCTTTTTAGTTGTTTTTTGCTTTTGTTACGATGACATTGTAACGTGTCAACAGGCCTCTACTGCAATTAAAATGCATTGGTCATATTGTCTCTCTGCCTAGCTCATTGTGTGTATGTGTGTGCACACGTGTGTGTCTGGCAATGGCTGTTTGTGAGTGAGTGAGTGCAAGTCTGTGTGTGGGGGTAGGACGTGCGTGCATGAGTGTTTGCAAGCGCAGGAGTTTATATATCTACACGTACGTATGAATGGTGTGCATAATTAAGCATGTGTGTAGGTAAATTAGTATGTATTTATGTTAATGTGTATGTATTAAAGTAGCATTTATATATGTTTTATTATTTTTAAATGTATGTATCCATTTGACTGTTTTCGACTGTTATACTTATTCATTTGCTTATGTTATTTTTGTCATGTAATGATAGGGGCTGTGGGCCTAACTCATTAAACATTTCAGAGTTCTGAGCTCTCTCTCTCTCTCGAGCTCTCTCTCTCCCTCTCTCTCTCTCGGTTTCCCCCCCTCCCTCCCCTTTCCCGTTCTCTCTCGTCTCTCTCTCTCTCTCCTCTCTCTCTCTCTCTCTTTCTGTTTCTCAGTAGCAATGAACCAGAATGGGTTGTGGTATAGGGTATACGTCGGTGCCATACTACAAGGGAGAGCGTCTGTCAGGAATTGGCTGAACGGAAATCCTGTATCCAATGACACCAGGTTCTACGTAGCCGATAAAATCCACTATCTGAAGAATAACAAGTTATATTGCTTTGTACTGGGTAGAGACGATCCCACCAACACTTATAGGCAAGTAACATCATTATTGTGTGTTTGTTTTCGAGGGTTAATTGCCTAAACGTGTTATCACAAGAGGTATAAATAAGGGTGATAACAACACGTGTAGGCAATTACCACTCACATGGTGTGTATGTTGCAGATTCATTA
>CM065680.1:38442099-38450580 GCA_017654935.2 Phymorhynchus buccinoides | reverse complement strand
GGATGATAGAGGTTTAGAGCAAAGGAGGACATAACTCTGGACCGGGTTTGCATTTCACAATTGCGTGCTGCCGCTCGGCCGATGCCCCTTGTTGTCATTACCACCGGGAGGAGGGAGAGAGAGAGAGGAGGTTAGTTAGTTAGTTAGTCTATATCGTCCCGTCAAAAGCTGTGGTTGTCTCAGGACTGTCACCCCCCCACGCGTAAGATTCGACCACGTATAGCAAAACACAAATCCATGAATTTAACACGGAACATAACCTGAAAAACTTAAAAGATATTTACAATTCAACAGCGACACTTTCCCTCATTGTAAATGTAGCATAATCCAGACAGTGCTGGAAAGAAGCCATTCCGCTCTATTTATCGAGTCCAGGTAAAAAAAAACAACCAGTAAAACAAGGATAACAAATACTACTAGTAAGCTAAGATACACATAAAAAGGAGAGAGAGAGAAGGAGAGAAGAGACAGACGAGAAAGAAGAGAGAGAGGAGAGAGAGAGAGAGACGAGGAGATGAGATGATTGGAGGAAGAATGAATCATGAATTTAAGAGATGGATAGAACGTGTTTGTTCTATGTATGGTGCGCGTGCGTGCGTGCGGACGTGCGTGTGCTGTGTGCGTGGGGCGGGTGTGTACATGTATGCATGGATAATGTATGTCTGAGTTTTCTGATTGCTAACGGTGATTTGCTTTTGTTTGTTTGTGTTCAGCGTGCCTACATCCAAGGGCTTCCAGAAGAAACACTCAGCAAAATTGCCGATGTTTTGGAAGAAGCTGAGTAAGCTTACACTTCGTGAGTGTGTGTGTGTAAATGTGTGTGATTGTGTGTGTGGTGTGTGTGTGTGTGTGCGTTGTGCGTGCGTGTGTGTGTGCGTGCGTGGGAGTGTGCGTGCGCGCGGCGTGTGACGTGTTGTGCGTGTGCGCGCGCGTGTGAGTGTGCATGAGTGCGGGCGTGCGTGCGTGTGTGTGTGTGTGCGGTGCGTGTAGCGCGTGGTGCGTGCGCGTGTGTGTTCGTGCATGTGCGTGTTGATGGTGATAATGATGATGATATCGTGAACGTAAATGATGATCATTTCTGTTAACGTTGTTTTGTACTTAAAGGGGACACAATGACGAGTGTTTATGCAAGAAAACACGTCGAGATCATCGGGGAAGTCAGCCTTTTCAAAAGATCGGAACTTCTCACTTGCTCTGGTTTCCTGAAATCACCGTCAAAACGGTGTTCCTCCTGGCAGAGTTGCCGGAGAGAGAGAGAAGCTATTTTGACGGGGTGGGTGGAGGCCACTCGAGGTTGAAGCTTTTTCTTCTTGTTGGCAGTTAAAACACCCCAAGAAGCATTTCTTTTGTTGTGAGCGAAACTCCTTTGGTAAACCGTAAAATAAAAAAGCTGTATTGTGGAAAATTTCGTCAGTGGTCTAAGCGATTCAGGCGGCCATTAGACAAGAGAAGGCGCAATGACTTCTCTTCATTGAAACAATATGACTCAGTATCGCCGCCATGGAGAACGGCCGACTTGACGATTGATTTCTATGAGGAAACCAGAGCAAAGTGGAGTGTTGTGATTCGTAAAGGGTGTTGTCCTGGTGATCTCGACGTGTTTTCCTTTTTACCAAAAGCTCATCCTCAGGATGCCTCTTCAACAGATTTTGTGTTGTTGCAATAATTGGCTGCAACGAAATAAAATACGCAATGTCAGGTGATGTACCAGAAGGTACTATCATCTCTTCTCGGGTATGAAAAGCCAGAAGATGCTATCACAAAGGTCAATAAGGAAAACTGATAGTAAAAACCTGGGCCTGTATTCACGTTGAGATAGCATGAGACTTACTCAACGTGAATACAGGCCCTGGTTTTGAACTGAAAGGAATGATGGTACTTTCTGTGGAGCCTCGATTTTACAAACACAATACCTTTCTCTCTCGAATGTTCGGGGAGCTATTGTTTTTGTCTTGTCCGTCCGTCCGGTGTCCGTCCGGCTAATCGTCCGTTTTTATCAAAAACTATTCAGTCTATCAACATCAAATTTTGTATACTAGTTCAAGTTGCCAATATGCAAGCTATCCACTGATCACTGATGTATTTAGTTTTACATTAAGGTCAAGGTCGCGCCAGTTACGGGTTCAAACCCCCAAAACACATAATCACTAATATCTCGCAAAGTTTTGCATGTACTTTAATGCAGTTTTTTACACAACATTTCTTGATGAATGGTCTAAAACACAGTTGTCATGAATTGTTCTGTTGCGCGCGTTTGCGCATGATCGCGCGCGCTCAAATCCGGTCCGAACCCAAAAGGCATATATAAAAAAATATTCGGTTTCGTGCTGTTTTAATGCGTTTTTATGTAGTTACGTGCTGTTTTGATGCGTTTTTATGTATGTTGTACAGCCGACACATTTCCGATTTCGGATAGCTCTGCGATGCTCGAGGGGACATTGCAGCCGCTCGGCGCGTTGCACTTGTTAAATTTTATTATTTTCCTTTTCTTCTATGTACCCCCAGGGCTTTTTGGAAATCAATAAACCTCGAAAGCTTGAAACCTTATTTTGTGCATGTGTGTACATATATAGGCGATACCTGTTGTATGGCAGTTTCGAAAGTGCGTGTTCGAAAAAGTTTGCATAGCAAATGCGGTTCTCTGCTACATAACAGGGGCCGAAATAATACATATTAACACTTATATTTTATGGGTGTGTGTGTGTGTGTGTGGTGTGTGTGTGTGGTGTGTGTGTGTGTGTGTGCCTGTGTGTTCGTGTGTGGGTGCATGTGTTTGTGTGTGTCGGTGTGTGTGTGTGTGCCGCGTGTTGTGCGTGTGGTGCCGAATGTGTGTGCTAATGTGCATTTGTGTGTTTGTGTGTGTGTGTGTGTAGTGGTGTGTGTGTGTGTGTGTGTGTTGTATGTGTGTGTGCCTCTGTGTGTGTGGGGTATGGCCACTGTGTGTTTTTGAAGTGTCAGGTAGCAACTAGATGGCATTCTAAGACCAAGGTTAAATCATATCTGTAGTAACGTCCGCTTATCATGCATTACCAAAATGATATATCCACGTATATAAAGCAAGGTCTCTATAGGTGAGTTTGCGTTTCTTTAGCTTACTTGTGCTTTTTTTTTAGTCCCGAGCGAAGGTCGGGAGCTATTGTTTTTTGTCTGTTCGCCGTCCGTCCGTCGTCCGGTGTCCGGCGTGCACTTCCGTCCGTCGGGCTATTGACGTCCGATTTCTCAAAAACTATTCAGTCTATCATCGTCAAATTTGGCATACTATTTTGCCAGATGCAAGCTATCCATTGAGGTATTCAGTTTACATTAGGTCAGGTCGCGCCAGTTACGGGGTTCAAACCGAAACTGGCGGACCCTTGACCTTATGAACACTAAATACATCAGTGGATAGCTTGCATCTTGGCACAACTAGTTATGCCAAATTTGACGATGAAGACTGAATAGTTTTAGAAAAAATCGGACGAATAGCCCGACGGCCGGAGGCACGCCGGACACCGGAGGACGGACGGACGGACGAACAAGACAAAACAATAGCTCCCGAACCTGCGGCTCGGGACTAAAAAAAAAGCACAAGTAGCAAGAAACGCACAACCTCACCTATAATTAGACTTTTTTTGCCTTTTTATATACGTGTGATAATTCATTTTGTAATGCATGATAAAGCGTACTTTACTACAGATACTGATTTACTGAGTCTAGAATGCCAATCTAGTTTGCTACACTGGACACTTCCCCCCCAAAAAACACACAACACACACACACACACAAAATAAAAAACACACACACACACACACACACCACACAAACACACAAACACACACACACACACAAACAACAATGCACCAATACACACACATTCGCACACACACGCACACACGCGCGCACAACACAACACACAACACACACACAAAACACATGCCCCCCACCCCCCCCCCCACACGAAAAACACACAGGCACACACACACACACACACACACACACACAAACACACACACACACACACAACACACACATTATAATGTTTAATATGTATTATTTCGGCCCCTGTTAGGGTACAGAGAACCGCATTTGCTATGCAAACTTTTTCGACACGCCCTTTCGAAAACCTGCCAATACAACATGTATCGGCCTATGATAATGTACACACATGCACAAAATAAGGTTTCAAGCTTTCGAGGTTTATTGATTTCCAAAAAGCCACTTGGGGGTACATAGAAGAAAAAGGGAATAATAATATTAATAATAACAAGTGCAACGCCGAGCTGCTGCAATGTCCCCTCGCAGCATCGCAGAGCTACTCCGAAATCGAATGGTGTCGGCTGTACACATACATAAAACGCATCAAAACAGCACGTAACCATAAAAACGCATGAAAACAGCACGAAACCGAATAATTATTTATATAATTATAGCCTTAGGGTTCGGACCCGTGATCTGAGCGCGCGCGCGATCATGCGCACACGCGCGCACAGAAACAATCCATGACAACTGTGTGTTATGACCATTCATCAAGAAATGTGAAAAAAAATCTGCATTAAAATACATGCCAAAACGTCGCGAGATATTAGCGGATTATGTGTTTCGGGGTTTGAACCCAATAACTGGCGCGACCTTGACCTTAATGTAAAAACTAAATACATCAGTGGATAGCTTGGCATCTTGGCAAACTAGTATACCAACTTTGATGATGATAGACGGAATAGTTTTTTTTAGAAAAACGGACGAATAGCCGGAAGGACGGACACCGGACGGACGGACACCGGACACCGGACGGACACCGAACGGACGGATCAGACAAAAACAATAGCTACCCGAAACTTCGAGCTCGGGGACTAACAATCTTCCATTCTCCGGAGGGGGTGGGGAGGGGGGGCTCTTCCTGTGACAACCTGACAAAACCAAGGGGGACATTCAATCCCTTCACTGTTCTACTGCTTGTCGTGTACTATGACTGCTGACTGGCTAACTGTTCCATCTCTGTCTCTCCGTCTCTATGTCTCTGTTTCGTCTCTCGTTTGTTTCTGTCTATCTCTCTGAGGTCTCCCCCCCCCACACACACACACCTCTCTACTCTCTCCCTCTGTCTCTCTGTCTCTTGTTTTCTGTCTCTTTGTCTCTGTTGTCTGTCTCTCGTTGTCTCTCTTCAACGCTCTTCTTTATCTCTCTCACTCTCTCTCTCTCTCTCTCTCCTTCTCTCTCTCTCTATCTCTCTATCTCTCAAAAACTCTTCAGACTTTGCTCTCACTCTCTCTGCTATCTCTCTTCTCTCTAGAAATCAATCCGTCAAGTCTGCCGTACCTCCACGGTGGCCTTACAGTAAACCATATGCAGTGTTCAGTTCAAGTGAAGTCAGTGTTCTCTATCTCTTTTCTACACAAACACGCACAATCACGTACGCCCGCGCACGCACGCGCGCACCACACGTTCTCCACCAAGCCTTTTCATCTACAGATTACCAAAAGATGTGCCGCTCCCCCCTGCATTTATAGGTTAATTGTATTTTTCCGTTTTTGCCCTTTCTTACCAAAAAAAAAGCTGTATGTTAGGAACGATTGTTAGCTAATAACCCATTTGGAATGGCTTCTCCTACTAGCGGCTTCTCCGCCAAGGAGGACCCACCGTTTGACTATGTGACTGCAGTACACCAGCGGATTTGTCACAGTTGTGGTTCATTGAAAAGTTTGTCTTCCGTCTTATATGGGGGGGGGGGGGGGTAGGGTTAGGGTAGGTGGGGGGTAGGGGTAGGGGTAGTGCCCCGGCTAGGGTTAGGGTTAGTATTCCAAAAAGATAATGATCATGAAAATGTTCCACGAAATACAGCTTTATTTATGGTCAGCAACAGGCACATGCAACGGAAAACTACAATTAATCGAGAAATCCACATCACGTTTACACGCACACGTTTTCGCATATGCACGTGCGGACACCGAGGAAGGTTTTACTACGTGGCACGTTTCTCGATCACTCTCTCACGCAAACACATCTCGCGCACGCACACAAAAAAGCACGCATCTTAGCAATCCTACGCAATAGTCATACATTCTACACAAAGGAGGGTGATGGTTATGCGACCAGAATATACACACACACTCGGTTATATATGTGTAAGCTGTCGTGTGTGTGTGTCCAAAACATGGTGCAATTGTGCTGAGTGTGTGTGTGTGTGTTTTTGTGTGCGTGTGCGTGTGCGTGCGTCGCGTGTGCGTGTGTGTATGTGACCTGTGTAGCAATGTGTGTGGTGTGGTGTGCGTGTGTGCGTGTGCGTGTGCGTGTTCACTTTCTGACCCTCCTTCTCTCCAGGATCCCTAGGCACGCAGGTTTCAACTGTTGGTCGGCGCTCTTTTAATTTGCTGTCTCAGGACCGACCTCCTCGAACAAACTCTCCTCTTTCCCTCAGTCAGCGACCGACTCTCTCTGCTTTCAAAGCTATCCTCAATACCCACCTGTTCCCCCGTCATTGAGGATCGACTCTCTAAAGTTCTCTCTCTCTCTTGCCCTTAGGTCTGTCTTGCTACTAGTATGCCATTGTATGTCATACGTGTGTGCTCGTAGTTTTTTTTAACCTGGACTCGATAAATAGAGTGGAATGGCTTGACGTTTCCAGCACTGTGGTGGACTTATGAGCTATATGGTATAATGAGGTATTGGGGTGGGTGGGGGTTCCATGCTATGAATTGTAATATCTTTTTAAGTTTTCAGGTTTTGTGTCCGTGTTAAGATTCATGGATTTGTGTTTTTGCTACACGTGCGGTCGAATCTGTACGCGGTGACAGTCCGTGAGATAACCATAGCTGTTGACGGGACTATAATAGACTAACTAACTACTGAACTCTCTCTCTCTCCTCCCTCCCTCCCGGTGGTAATGACAACAAGGGCATCGCCGAGCGGCAGCAACGCATTGTGACAATGCAAACCCGGGCATCAGAGTTATGTCCTAGTCCCCCCCCCCACACACCCCAATAAACACACCACATTCCACCCTTACAGTAACGCATAAAATACATAGCCCAAAATTTGAAGCGATTATGTTCAGTAGTTCACGAGAGACAGCTGAGCTTTTATGCAAACTTCCTGGCACCATGTCCTCTCCCCCAGAGACCACACCCCCCAATAAGCACACCACTTTCCGCCCCTTACAGAACGCAGAAAATACATAGACAAAAATTTGAAGCGATTCTGTGCAGAAGTTCACGAGATAAAGCTGAACTTTTATACAAACTTCCTTTGCACCATGTCTCTCCCCCACCCACCCCACCCCCAATAAAACACACCACTTTCCACCCTTACAGAACCCATAAAATACATAGCCCAAATTTGAAGCGATTCTGTTCACTAGTTCACGAGATACAGCTGAACTTTTATACAAACTTCCTTGCACCCCGACACCACACCAACCCCCCAAACCCCCCACCCCCCATAAACACACCACTTTCACCCCTTACAGAACGAATTCAAAATACATAGCCCAAAATTGAAGCGATTCTGTTCAGTAGTTCACGAGATACAGCTGAACTTTTATACAAACTTCCTTGCACCATGTCCTCTCCCCCACCCCCCACCCCACCCCCCAATAAACACACCCCTTTCCACCCTTACAGAACGCATAAAATACATTGCCCAAAATTTGAAGCGATTCTGTTCAGTAGTTCACGAGATACAGCTGAACTTTTATACAAACTTCCTTGCACCATGGTACACAACACCACACAAAATTTGAAGCGATTCTGTTCACCAGTTCACGAGATAAAGCTGGGGGAAAATTACATAGCCCAAAGAAGGACATTTCGGTTTTCAAGGTCAAACTTCAAGGTCAAGGTCAGCACGGTGTTGATTAACGAAAGGAAGCTTCCTTTTCAAGCTGTCTACCCCTCCACCAATTTTAATCAAAATACAAACAGTAGTTTTTAAGATAATCGATACACCCACACACACACACACACACCACCACACACTACACACACACACACCACACCACAGTTTGCACACAAACCGATCGCAATACCTCGGCCTCTGGCCGGGTAAAGAAAACAGTGTCAGTGTCAGTGTCAGTCGCCCTGGCACAGTCATGTCTCCTCTCGTGCGGCTACTCTCTCTCTCTTCTCTCCTCTCTCTCTCTCTCTCTCTCTCTCCCTTCTCTCTCTCTCTCTCTCTTCTCTCTCGTCTCTCTCTCTCTCTCTTTCAGCAGATGCTCGTGGCAGGCTGACATTTGTTTTAATAACCTAACTGAAATGTTATGGAATATACATAAGGCGCTAATCTTTAGGGAGATTCCGAACGCTTTCAGTGCTAGAAGAGCTAAAACTTTTCAGTCCAAGTCTGCTACTATTCTAGGTAACTGTCCAGTCACTCGAAGAATCATCTGGATTTGACACGCCTCTTAGCTAAAAGAGAGAGAGAGAGAGAGAGAGAGAACAGAGAGAGAGAGAGAGAGAGAGAGAGACGAGAGAGAGAGGTCGAGAGATAGAGATGAGAGAGAGAGAGAAT
>CM065680.1:38427099-38432099 GCA_017654935.2 Phymorhynchus buccinoides | reverse complement strand
CTACCCCCCTTTCCATCCATCTCCTTTTGACCACTGACCTATCTTAATCGTTTTACCACTCTCTCTCTACCCTCTTTTATCACAGCAAGTGGTGACCATGGTCCCTCCTCTGATTCCCAACTTCAAGCCTATCATCTCTAGGCCTACAGGGGTAGAGCCGTTCCTTTTCTGATTCTTCCCTTTCATCCCTCTAACTCACTCACTCCTTCCCACCCTTGCTTACGTAACTATCTTTGCCGTTTAATTATAACATTTCATTCATTTCTTTCAAAGTTCAACATTAATATAGGGCCTACAGAACGCCGAATTGAGTTATCTTGTCGTTAGATTTCACACACATACTTACACACAAGCATGGACATATGCACGCACTCATGCGTAACACACACGCATCTATGAGTAATAAAAGAAAATGTGAATATAATTTTCAAGTGGAAAATAACAGAAATAAAAATACTTAAGTCTGTTAAAACACGTCAGATTGAATTTCCGCATTTATAGACAAAGTTGTTGGCTGTTGGGGTATGGGTGGGTGGTATTCTACGAGTAGCAATGCAAACGATTTAATGACATTTGGCAAAGGTGCAAATTGATACATACCCCCCCCCCCCCCCCCCCCCCCCCCCCCCCCCCCCCCCCCCCCCCCCCCCCTACCCCCCCCCCCCCCCCCCCCCCCCTACCGTTTTCCTCGGTTCTTTGTAAGGTTTTTTTTCAGTCTTGCCTTTTTTTGCAGATTGAGTACATAAGCCTCATTCGTTCCCAAAGATGTCTTTATTAATAGTAGAAAATAAAGGCGCGACTGAACAAAGCAATGAACCAAGACGCTGAGGGGGGTGTTGATCTGCATCTTAACCAAAAATAAATCTTATTGCAGTGTTCTTACGTGCGCACCACAACACACATGCACATGCACACACACACACACACACACACATAACATACACACATGCACACACACACACGCTCAAATAAAGATAATGTTGACATGACTTGACACACACACGACCGCACGGCTACGCGAGTACTTTGTATTGAGCTTAGATCTATTTATTGAACAAGTCGGAAAAGGTCAAGATGTGCCCCCCCATACATATCTCGGTTAATTCTATTTTTCCGTTATTGCCTTTCTTACCATACATAAAGCTGTATTTTAGGAACATTTTTAGCTAATAACCTTTTTGGAATACTAACCCTATCCCTAACCCTAAACCTAACCCTAACCCCCCCCCCACCCTATAAGACGGAAAAACGCAACGAACCACAACTGTGACAAATCACGGTGTGTACTGCAGTGGGGGGTAGGGTTAGTTTAGGGTTAGGGATAGGGTTAGTATTCCAAAAAGGTTATTAGCTGAAAATGTTCCTAAAATACAGCTTTAGGCATGGTAAGAAAGGCAAAAACGGAAAAAATAGAATTAACCGAGAAATGCAGGGGGAGGGGGGGGGGGGCCCGGTGGCACAAGTCACTTATTCATTCTGTTATTCCCTTTTTCTAGGCTCATCTACTCGTGTTTTCATTCTATCTCGTGGTTTCATTGAGCAGCACTTTTTTGATGCATTACCGATTTAGTAAAAGAATGAAATGCGATATCATAAATTGATGTCAAACACATACCTCATGAGACACATGGTAGAAAAGAAAAAAAACAAATAACACTTCAACCCGTTGGGTCTTTATTGCTAGGGCGAGTCCATTTGACACAGGTTAATTTGTTGCGAAGTGCACCAGCTTGCTTTAATATTTTACTTCAGTTTGCCATGTGCTTACTTTGTCTTTATTTTACTGTCTTTAGTTACTGTTTTTTTCAGTGTCCATAGTTTTTCATGGTTTTACAATACATCGAACGAGATAGCTGAATTTGGGTTTGATTTTGAGTTGTTGCAATTCAGTCACTCCTGCTCGTCCGTTCTATGGACTTATCAAGTGACGTCTTTATTTTATTACGTCATGAAAACGCGCAGAACACATTTGGAGAAAAACCGCCTGCTTCAAAATGCTTGCCTATGCTAAGCTGCTTCTATTTCTGCTCTTATTGTAAGTAAATCTACTGACTAATGTTTTTTGTTTGTTTTATAAGCACGTTATTTTAGCTAGACTAGACTAACTTTAACCAGAGATGGTCTTTCTTCTTTGACAAGTTATTATATCATCGATTTGTTTTAATCAAATTGAAGTAGATTCTAGTATATCAGATATAATATCTAGATCTAGGCTTCTAGTAGGTAGGGCCACGTCTCTAATGACGCTGTGAAACACTGTGCCGACTGCTAAAAATTTCACTACTTTTCAACTTCTGATTTCTTACTGAGTACTCCATACATGCCAAAGAAACACATGTCGATAAATAAAACAATCTTTGCTGCTTACGTCGATTGGGATTCTGTGTGGAAGAATGTTGGTTACTTTGAACAACTAGCGATGACAGGAGACGGAGGTGACGATAAAAATCACGGCATGACCTAAGTTTTGACGCTCGCTATGCCCGTACCAGAAACGGCTTCTCTTGACAAACGGGTTTAGCGTTTTCGCTTGTGGACCAATGGAAATATCCGTTACGCCAACAGAAACTTAACGCTTTCCGCTATTAATCGATGTTCATATCAAAGAGATAGGGGTCGATTAAGACCGCAAGATCAAGGAATCAAAACATAGCAATGTGTTTCAAAGCAAATCGAAGATTCATTTCGAAAGAATACATTTTGAGAAGCACATGCTTAAAAAGTTCATTTTTTCCTCTTTTAAACGATGTACGGCATGACTAACCACCATTGTAAGCGAAATCGCTGTTTGAAGCAAAAGGTGGTAGACCGCATTCAGAGCTTGCCATTTTGGCTGACGTTCGATGGAGGCCTTTTTCAGTGATTAGAGTCTCAGACTCGGCCAGTAAATGCTTTTTCATTCGTTATTTACTGAAACAAATATCATTATTTTGATCTAGATTTGTTCTGTGGAGTTTCGCGGAGTTAATAACAAGAAGAATATCGAAGTTTCTTTTTTTTAAAATACAATAAATGTATCGGAAGCAAAACAAGTAGATCTAGATCTATAAAACATTCGGAGATTCCCTGTAGGCCTATGCTAGGTCTGATAATCATCAAGATTTGTAGGTGTTTTTGAGGTATGGACCCGCTCTTGTCACTGAAACAATTAACAGAATACTCACGTTTTTCGCCTATTTTTTTGTAGTGTGTCAGAGTTGATTTTATATATTTTGAAACAGTTTTTTACTTGGTCTAGATCTACCAAAGATACAGTCTTTGGATCTACTGGCTAGTCAAGAAACGGAACTAGGGACTTACGTCTGTATGGCCTATATATAGTTCTGGCTCAGCTCAATAATATTTTTGTCTCCTATACATCCCTGGTCTCGGGTAAAGAAAGAAAAATAAAACGAAATAAAAATCAATTAAATAGACAAACAAACAAACAGACAGACAAATAAATAAGTAGAGATCAGATAATGTTGTGGTAGTAAATATGCATAGGGTCTGAAACCACTTATGTGTTGGTATGATTTGTTTTATGAATCAGGGAGACGAAGTAGGTCCTGTGACTGTGAGACTGTGTTTGTGTGTGCGTGGCGTGGCGTGGCGCGCGTGTGTATGTGTGTGTGGGACACTGTGTGTGTGTGCGCACGGGGGGTGGGGGGGGGGGGGGGGGGCGAACACGTGGGATATGTGCGCGCGCGTGCGAGCGAGCAAAAGAGTCTCCTCTCGCTTTGTGTGTGTGTGTGGTTCGGTGCGCACGCGCGCGCGTTGTGTGTATAAAAAACAGAGAAACAGAACAGCGTGTGTGTACGAGAGAAAAGAGCGAGAGAGAGACTGTGTGTGTGTGTGTGTGCGTTTGTGCGCGCATATGTGTTTGGTTGAGAAATTTATGTTGAAGTAAAAATGTTCAGTCCAGTTTGATTATAGTCGTGCGCACAGCACATTAGTTCTGTTTGTGTAGTATTGTTATGCTTTATTTTCAGCCTTATGGCACGCTTGCACACTTAGGCCTATTGCAGTTTTTACACGATGTGTGGGATTTAGTATCATGTATGCATGTGTTTCCTGGATTATGAGAGTGCCTACACGATGGTGTATTTGTGTGAACACACACACAAAAAATGTTTTTAAATAGAAACAAAAAAGCAGAAGGGGGGGGGGGGGGGGGGGGGGGGGGGGGGGGCTTGGGGGGGGCTGGGTTTCCGAGGGTTCCAGACCCCCTCTTTCTTAAAAATAATAAAACAGAGGGAAAGAATAAGCGCATATGCAACGCACACACTTCACACACCCATGCATGCAATGCATTCACACACATGATGGTATCCAGTATTATAACTACACGTGCATTGCAAACTAAAACAAGGGGTGTCTGAAGTACAAGTGTTGCCAATAAAAAATTTTAAAGTACAAATGAAAATATCGCTAATGGATACAACTAAAAAAAAATAAAAAATAAAAATAAATGCCAGTGCTGAGAAATCGGACCCCCCCCCAAAAAAAACCCACCCCCACCCCACAAAAAACAATTCATGTCGCTGAACGGGGCAGCTACATTTCCTAGCGGGCTATACCTAACACTCATTGGCACCACCAGTTTGATAGAGTACTTCATGGTTCGAAACATGGTTTCAATAGGGGGTTTTTGGAACAGTAATGGCATTAGTCCTTTTTTTCATGCCCGAAATTGCCACTATTTTGCTTCTCGGATTTAAATTGTTTCCTGGGGAGCTGCATGCACAGAATGCACACACTCCTAGCAGGATCATTGGGGAATTTCAGAAAAAAAGTGCCAAACAAGAGTGTCGCTGAACAGCAGAAATAATAGTAATAATAATAGCAGTGAAGGGGGGGGGGGGTGGTGGGGGGGGGGGGGGGGGGGGGGGTATGTGTATGCCTATTTGTATGTGTTTGAAGCGAATTACATGTCTTTGTTTGTTGAATTCTTGTTTTTAAAAAAGTTTGGGGTTTATTATTTAAAGAATATTTATATAGCGCTTCACCCCGTTTAAGCT
>CM065680.1:38387099-38422099 GCA_017654935.2 Phymorhynchus buccinoides | reverse complement strand
TGTTTTTCACAATTTAGCAGACGACGTCATCGTCATGGCGCGTCGAGTCAAGTCAACAAACTAGTAGAAGGCAAAGAGAAAAACTGTAAATGTAGGTATGTCTTAATTGTAAAAAGATGTGTTATTATTTTGCATTAAATATATTAACTTTAGGTTTACATCATGCATCCATTGTTACTACTAATAGCGATCGAATAGCAAAGATGCTTGTTTGTGTATGATTACCTTTTAGGATTTATAACTATTTTCCTTATGTAAGTTTTGTTTTCTTTTTCATTAATTACCCCTCCACTCCCCAACCCTTCCGGTGTATGGCCGATGTGCAATTAAAATATTGTGCCATTGCTCTCTCTCTCTCTCTCTCTCTTCTCTCTCTCTCTCTTCTTCTCTCTCTCTCTCCGTCTCTCTCCTCTCTCTCTCTCTCTCCTCCTCTCTCTCTCTCTCTCTCTCTCTCTCTTCTCTTTCTCCATATTAGATTTGTTGCTTAGTAGGATTCCACAGACATACAGAGGAACACTTAAAGAGAGAGACAAGAAAACAGACAATTAGATAGACTAGACAGACAAGGGAGATAGGTAAGGGGGGGGGGGGGGGGGGGGGGGGTGGCGGGGGGGGGGGGGGTAGAGAGATAGAGAGAGAGTTACGTGCAGAGACAGGCTGATATCAGTGATTAAGAGGCACTACAGCTGTTACGACTGGTGAAAATCTCCTCAGTCTGAATCTAGGTTCTGTCTCTTCCCCTTTGGGAGGAAAAGCAAAACAGCACTATTCACAGGGCTCCCAATCATCCTGCAAAACAAGGGTTTCCCAGGGACTCCTTCACTTACAGCACTGACGGTCCTGGAGGCGGGATAGAGGGTCCCAGTGGCATTGCGAATGCTAAACAGATTTTTTCTCTAGTACATCCCTGGGAGCCCCTGCACGTTCTTTTAGAGGGTCCTTTAGAATTTTTAGTACTTCATAGACCCCCAAATGGGGGTCCCTGGGAGCCCTGATTCATTTCATTTTTATTTTCCTCTTTTAGAACACAGAACAAAACACAGTTAACGATAACCGAGTTTGTTTCTGAGGTTCACAAATACATAGTAAAAGTACAGACGTTGGACACATAAAGTTTTACCAAAGCAAAATATGTGTGCATGCTACAGTGCTAGCGGAAGCATACGTTTGTTACTACATACCACTAGTCCCACACACCGTTGCCTGTGTGTGTGTGTGTGTGCAGCGCACATATAGTTATATTCTGGATGGGCGTGTGCGTGCGTGCGTGCGTGCGTGCGTGCGCGCGTGTACATATATGTGTATGTGTGCTCGCGTATGCGTCAATGTGAGTTTGACATACACAAGCAGAGAGAGAGAGACATCTTGTGGGAATAGCGGTGTATGGGACTCGTATCATGGATGTAAAATAAAACTACAGTGTGGGACGAAGGGAATGTGGTAACACAAGTATGCTTCCGTGCCAGCTATCCAGAGCAGGCAACCAGCCAGACAGACATTCCAGAGTACGATTTCTGGGACGACAGCGTGTTCGACAACATCGAAAAGACCCGTATGAACGGCTTTGAACGCAACATTACCAACGAAACTACAACCGACGAGTGTGTGGGGATGTGCCTTGGGCAGCCCGACTGTGTCTCTCTGTTCTACAACCCCAAGACCTCAGTGTGTGAGACAGTGGGCACCAACCTGCTTGTGAATCACAAGAGCCAGGACTCGACTATCAGACCTGTGCCCAACAACAGGTACTACAGATATGTGCCGCCTGAAGCAGGTAGGTCTGTTCGTCCGTGTCACAGCAGTGATGTCCCGAGGTCCCGGTCATAGGCCATTGACCTATTAAAATCGAAAATGTATTTTTTCCTCTTTTTTTATGAACTCCTCTTTCATCCTTCCACTCAACAGTTCCTTCATTCTCACACACTTTCATATGTCAACCAACATGTCTTTTTGCATATAGGAAAAAGAAATAAGAATACAGGCTACAACATATGAAACAAGTATACATTAAAAACAGAAACATAAAAAACATTGTATGTCTTGTTTTTGTTATTACACACACACACACGCACGCTCGCGCGCACACACACACACACACACACACACACACACAGAAATTGGGGAATTAATTTACAAGATACTCATATGAAAACCAGTTTTGCTGGAATTTTTCCGATGTGCCTGTTATTGTATTAATGTATCGTTCTGTAGCGTACCTATTTTTTAAGAAAACTAGAAACACTGTTACAAGTGGAACAGAACCGTTCCACTGAATGATGATCGGACCACTGAATGATCGGACCGATAACTTGGCAACACATCCATACCACTTGTTTCTGCCATCAAATTACTAGAAATTATGAAATAATCCAGGCGGCTTTGTTTGAATGAGTTAATTTTTCTCCAGGTATAGCCTGGTTTATCAGGATACGACTCACACCAGATGCCGACTAAGTCGAGATTATTTAGTTTTTCTAGTATAATTTGTCTGCTTCTAGGTCTACGATTGTAAATAGAATAATTTCGTGCATCTATCTGTGAATTTAAAACAACGTTCCAGTCACCACCAATAATTACATATTGATTATGAAACTGAGTAATAAAATGAAAAAAGTTTGTGAAGAAATCAGTCATCCCCATAGCTTGGGCCATACACATTAACTAGAGTTATTCTTTTGTTCATCATCGCAATGTCCAGTACGATATAGTGGCCATCAGGGTCTCTCTCCACACTGTAAACTTTATAATCAAAATTATTTTTTAATAAGATGGCTACTCCATTTTTGTTTGTATCAGAGCCAGCAAGGTAACAATCATAACCCCAACATGATCTTCCAAATTTCTCTGTCTGTGCAGGATGATGAGTTTCCTGAAGTAAAAATACATTACTATTTTCTAGATTTCTTTAACAAAATCAAACATATCCTTCCTTTTCTCGTTGTCATTAATACCATTACAGTTTAAGGTATAACTTTTTACCGCTTCGTTCATTTTGATTTGTTAATTTCATACATCACAAATCAGTAAGAGCAAACAAACAAAAACACAATAGCTTCGAAGAGCGTCGATAAACATCCTTTGCAAAATTCAACTCTTGCAACAAAAATCAACATCAGAACGCGACAAGAGAAAAGATTCATGGCCACAAAACACCAGTGAAAATAGCACAAAGGCAGCTAAACTCCTTCTTCCCAGTGGGCTTCCCCCATATCCTTACAACTCACGCACACACTCGCAAAAAATAATTCCCCTTTCACACCGCTTTCACTCTCAACCTTTCTTACCCCGAAATTCATGAACACTCGCTCTCCGGGGCATGAGAGCTGCAGCAACATATAACATAATAATAATATTAATAACTCTTATATAGCGCCGTTCTCCTGGCGCAGCAGGACTCACAGCTCTTTACAAAAAACATACATACAATAATCATGAAGAAAAACAACATAATTATATCAATGTAAACAATGTAACGATGTAAACAACATCAATGTAAACAAGAATGGAAAGGACAAACGGTAACATTAATGGAAAGAAAAAACAAGTACATGTAACAGTATCGTAAACTAATCACCTTGCAGCACTAATATGGTTCCATAAGTTTGCGCAAAAACTAAGAAAAATAAACCAGTAAACGCACATCCACACTTCCAGTTTATCATCTCATATTTGATAACCAACACATTTAAATAAATAAGTTAAACAAACAAAAATAGGAAGAAAAAAAAAGGAAAAGAGCAAACGAACATTATCAAACAAAATGTCTTATTGTGTTCTCCCCTGTCAGGACAAATTAAATTTTCAACACTGGCACGCTTTGTCCTATTGATTTCTGCAAGAGCCAGGACATTGTCCTGTTGATTTATCTCTCGTCTCATGACAGTTTGTCCCTATCACTTTTCGATCCTCCGAACATCACTGCGTGTGGGTGGGTGTTTTTGTTTTTTGTTAGTGTGTTTGATGGTGAGTACATTTGTCAATATGTTTCACAGTCTGTGTGTTTATCAGTGTTTGACAGTTTGAGTATTGATCAGTGTGTTTGACGCTTTGTGTGTTTGTCTCTCTGTGTGTGTGTCACGTATGTGTGTGTGTGTGTGTGTGTGTGTGTGTGTGTGTGTGTGTGTGTGTGTGTGTGTGTGTGTGTGTGTGTGTGTGTGTGCTTGCCAGTGTGTGTTTGACACTTTGTCATTTTGCATGTGTGTGTGTTTTGTCAGTTTGTGTGTATCTGTGTTTTTGTCAGTGGCTTGACAGTGTGTGTTTGTCCAGATGTGTTTGTTAGCGTGTATACTTTCCACATGTGTCTGTTTGTTAAATTAATGTGGTGTTTGTCAGTATGCATGCTTGTCAATGTGTTTGTCACTCTGTGTGTTTGTCCAGAACAAGTAGTTATGAAGCGGTTTGCATGACTGTCTGTGTGTTTGATGTCTGTCTGTCTGTCTGATTGTCTTTATGTGTGTTTTTGTCATTTGGTTTGTTTGTTCGACTTTCTGGACAGTGTCACATAACAGCATCGCATGCTGACTACAACAGATGTGGTCAACATGTCAGTAGAGGTGTGCGCGTATACATGCATATACGTGTAAGCATGCAGAGGCGCGCACGCGTGTATGTGTGTGTGTGCGCGCGTGTGTGTGTGTGCGTGTGCGTGCGTGTGTTCCCCCAGAATACTGCAAGCTGGAGGACTGTTTCTATTACAACCGGCCAACCAATTCGTGCTGGAAGATGCTGTGGGGCCACGGGCCGCGGGACAACATGTACAACTGGCAAGACGCGAGGAAGGCCTGTGAGGCAGAGGGCGGCATGATGGCCAGTATGGACACGCTGGAAAAACTACAACAAGTCAGCCTGATGATCCGGAACTTTCCACGTAAGTTACCTTACAATGTATTAAACAATGGAGGCAAGTCGACCTGATGCTCCATAACTTTCTATGTATGTTACTTTACAATGTATTAAACAATGGAGGCAAGTCAGCCTGATGCTCCAAAACTTTCCATGTATGTTACTTTACAATAGGTAGGGCCACGTCTCTAATGACGCTGTGAAACACTGTCCGACTGCTACAAATTTCACTACTTTTCAACTTCTGATTTCTTACTGAGTACTCCATACATGCCAAAGAAACACATGTCGGTAAATAAAACAATCTTTGCTGCTTACGTCGATAGGGATTCTGTGTGGAAGAATGTTGGTTACTTTGAACAATTAGCGATGACAGGAGACGGAGGTGACGATAAAAATCACGGCATGACCAAAGCTTTGACGCTCGCTATGCCCGTACTAGAAACGGCTTCTCTTGACAAACGGGTTTAGCGTTTTCGCTTGTGGACCAATGGAAATATCCGTTACACCAACAGAAACTTAACGCTTTCCGCTATTAGTCGATGTTCATATCAAAGAGATAGGGGTCGATTAAGACCGCAAGATCAGGGATTCAAAACATAGCAATGTGTTTCAAAGCCAATCGAAGATTCATTTCGAAAGAATACATTTTGATGAGCACATGCTTACAAAGTTCATTTTTTCCTCTTTTAAACGATGTACTGCATGACTAACCACCATTGTAAGCGAAATCGCTGTTTGAAGCAAAAGGTGGTAGACCGCATTCAGAGTGGGGGGGGGGGGGGGTTGGGTTCTGGACCCCCTCTTTCTTAAAAATAATAAAACAGAGGGAAGAATAAGCGCATATGCACGCACACACTCACACACCCATGCATGCATGCACTCACACACATGATTGTATCCAGTATTATAACTACACGTGCATTGCAAACTAAAACTAAGGTGTCTGAAGTGCAAGTGTTGCCAATAAAATTTTAAAGTACAAATGAAACTATCGCTAATGGATACAACTAAAAAAATAAAATAATTTAAAAAATGCCAGTGCTGAGAATCAATTTTCAATTTACACATTCACAATAACCGCAAAAGTAAAGTATACATATAGGTACACACAAGGTTCACAAACATTCAAAAATAGACAAACACGCTCATAAAAGCAAATGAAGACATACTCGTATTCACCGCACTCACGGGTTTAAAACCAACAAGAAAAAATAGATTTAATGTAAAATAGATTAAAAGAAAATGTATTCATATAATATCCCTTTCACAGATACAGACACACACACAGCACACATACACACACATACACGCGCGCAGAGAGAGAGAGAGGACAGTTGTTAAAATAATGAGAGGAACTGACGTTATGAATCAAAGCTACACACACGCTCACACACACACACACACACACACACACACACACACACACACACACACACACCACACATACACTCACTCACACACACACACACACACACACACACACACACACACACACACACACACACACACACACACACACACACCATCACCATCACTACCACTCACCCCACCCAAAACAACAATACATAATGAAACAAACTGTTGAATGAAGCCTCAACATTCTCTCTTCCCCTCTCTCTCTCTCTCTCTCTCTCTCTCTCTCTCTCTCTCTCCTCTCTCTCTCTCTCTCTCTCTCTCTCTCTCTCTCTCTCTCTCTCTCTCTCTCTCTCTCTGCATTGATTTGGTGGTTTTTTCTTCTAATATTTTCTTCTTTGTTGTTGGCGAGATGTAAACAAGCGTGTATTGTGCTTATTCTTTTCCAACATTAAAAAAGATTCGTTCGTTCGTTCGTTCGTTCGTTCGTTCTCTCACCTTCTCTCTCTCTCTCTCTCTCTCTCTCTCTCTCTCTCTCTCTCTCTCTCTCTCTCTCTCTCTCTCTCTCTCTCTCTCTCTCTCTCCTCTCTGCTCTCTCTCTCTCAAAATACTTGTACAGACAAAATATAATAATGATGGTAACTACAAGACCTCCCTTACTTAACTGTTTATTGCAAAATGAAAGTTGTTTAGTTACTAGAAACGTTGCTATGTTCATATACTATGCTCTAAAACAAAGGGAACAGTTTACAACACTCGTAAATCCTTAACTTGTTTTTGTGTTTGATGTAGTATCCGCATCATGATATATTCTATTGTTCTAATGATTGTGTTCTTTACCTTTTTGCTTTAGTTGTGTGCATATTAAGTGCACCTCCAAATGTGTATAGGTCGGTGGCCTCACATTAAAAATTCATTGCGTCTCTCTCTCTCTCTCTCTCTCTCTCTCTCTCTCTCTCTCTCTCTCTCTCTCTCTCTCTCTCTCTCTCTCTCTCTCTCCTCTCTCTCTCTCTCTCTCTCTCTCGCGCAACAAAGCTGACGCAGACAGTCAACTAACATAAGGGGTGTGTGGGACGGGGTGGGTGGGATATAATCGAGAAGTAATGTGGCCTAAAGGTTGTGATGTAGTTTGACTAGGTGGGTTTTGAGAGCTGATTTGAAAGATGGTTAGGATTGGATATGGCGAATTTCGCGTGGTAAGGAGTTCCAAACTGATGGGGCCGAAAAGGAAAATGACCTTTATCCCATTGCCCATGCCACCATATCTTACTTCCTGGCCTATTTGCATCCTTTCAAGAGATGCCGATTAAGGATTCATGGTTATAGGAACGTTAGCTAAATGGTCACTGCTCTGTTCTGACTTTGACCTTAAACTTGCCCAAGGTCACTAAGCTTCAAAATGTTCCCACTGGATGCCTTGGGTGTAACTGATTTGGAATATATAAGGTTGTATGTGTGTACTACGAATACTACAAAGACTACAGCCATAGGTCAAAGTTCAAGGTCAAGATCAACAAGATACAAAGTGACTCCAGGTACAATCCTTGGGTGGTACCTATTAAGAATTTATGTGATTATATAGATACATGACCTATGAGTCGCTGACTACAGCCACAAGGTCGAAGGTCGGGGTCATACTGACCAAGAATATATGTGGATAAGTGGGTGTACGCCCAATGGTTTGGGGGCTATAGAATGTTTTAAATGACGAGGTCAAAAGTCAAGTTCAGAGACCATCACGCATTACATTGAGTCAGTCTACTAATCTACCAAGCGTGACATTTTTGACTGCCAAAAAATGTTAAAGATATGGAGTTTAAAAAAAGAATAAATCTGAGGTCAAGGTCAAAGGTCAACAAGATAACCACTACCCAATATTATGAAGGCCATTAAGCCAATATATCCACATACCAAGTTTCAAAACTGTATCTCCAACGACTTAAACATTATGGCCATCAGACCAAAAGAATCAAGTTTTCAAGGTCTATTTCAAGGTCAAGGTCAGCGTGATTGTAAATTAGCCAATGAATGTCTTTTTGTCTTGGTAATACATCATCTCACAACATATGAAGCGACTTTGTTCAGCAGCATGCTTGGGACAGACAGACAAACACAGACAAGAAAAGAACAAAATCAAATAGACCGCAACAAACATACTCCTATCCCACAATAGTGGGGCAAAGGACAATACATCATCTTGCAAGACACTGGAGACGGTCAGCAGTTCTGGAGTACAAACATTCAAAAGATGTGTTGTTCTGGAGACAGGAAAACCGCTTGATGTTGGAATATTGTATGGAACAAGGAACTGTGATGGTTGCAGTGGTACTAATCTAAGGTACTTTTTTAGCACCAGGGCTAATATTAGTTGTGTGTGTGAGTTACAATTTGTTTATTTTCCACAACTGTTAACGTTTTCTTATTCTTTAGTTCATGCTAAACCCCTGCATACCAGTTATTTTGCTGTCGGTCCAGTAGTTTTAGAAATATTGTCATGTTAGTGTCAGTTGTGCTGAAATTTGCCTATTGGACAAAAGCGAAAATAGCGGTTTTAAGCCCTTTTTGCACCTCTGTAATTTCTAAACTGCACATTTTCATTACTCAGAAAAAAATAGGCATGTCGTATATGTTGCCTACTATTACAAAATACAAGTTTCAACTTTTGAAAGTAATTAATCTTTGAGATATGCGACTTCAAAAACAGCCATTTTTGCACTTTTCCAAAATAGCGCAAAATATTGGATATTTATAAGCAATTATTTTATAAACTATTGAAGAGATTTAACTGAAATTTTGCATGTGAGTTTCTATTACGGGTTTGTTTATAAATATGCATTTGGTTTTTGGCTACCTTGAATTTTGACCGTTTTGTAGATATACCTACTTTACAATGTATTAAACAATGGAGGCAAGTCGGCCTGATGCTCCATAACTTTCCATGTATGGCATTCATCAGACAGTTTGTAAACTCAAGCAGTGCTTTGCTAATACAAGTATCAATCAAATTGGTGGCATATTCGATGTTGCAAGAGAACACATTAGTAGCTATGTTAACAATGAAAACATCATTTTTGTCTTTTCTCCAGACAGTAACTTTATTAGAATAGTTAGTAGCAGCATGAGGGGGGGGGGCGTCTGCCTGCAATTTATAACTTGATTGGCATATGTTCCGATTCAACCCTGCTACACACAGAAAAACGTTCAACATTGGCTAACAAGTCATTCGATATAAGAAAATAATTAATCACACTAGAACCATGAGCAGATATAAAGGTGAAGCCACAACTGTAGCTATCATGGTTATACCCGTTCAGAATGCAAAGGTCAAAACATGCACACAGATTTAAAAGGTGTTCACCAAAAGCATTTAGCGCTGTATCATTTGTTGCACGTTTTCTTGAATACGTTTGATGAGTGGACAGGATCACATTAAAAAAAATATTCTGTGTTCCAATGGTTTTGGCGATGTGTGGATGTATGGTGAAGTTGGAAATGAGAAACTTTTTCTCCGGGTTTTTAAGGATCGCCTCATTAGCTGCTTCTGTCAGCGGTGGTACTCACATATGTCGGAGAGTAATCGTTTTGATCTTTATTATTCTTTCAAGAATATTTTTGAACGTGAAAAATATGTAGAATTTATTAACAACAGAATGTTTAAAACTGCCTTAGTACGCTTTAGGTTTGGAGTTTCAACCATACAAAGTCACTCTCTCCGATTCTTGCCAGCCGAACATCCTGTTTGTCCTTTATGTCACGCTGAATGTGAAGATGAATTCCATGTTCTATTTGAATGCTCACGATACAATGACCTTAGAATTAAATATTCCATTAGGAGCTCAGGAAGTCATTTGTCCAAACACGAGCAATGAGCAAGAATGTTTAGTGGTAACATCGATAGCCAACTTAAATTGTCTAAATTTAGTTTCCTATTTCTAAAGGTTAAGCGTAGAGAGAATGATGTAAACCTGATGTAAAGCGTAAAGAGAATGTTTGAGAAGCCTTTGTGCAGACACCTTCAGAAGTCGATTAGTCAATTGTGTATGTATGCCTATGTTTCTTGTATGCATGCGTACTATCTACTATCCCATGTTGTTTATATTTTTGGGATGTATGTATGTGTGTGCGTTCGTGCGCGCATCCTTGCATGTGTGTGTGTGTGCGGGTGTATGTATGCATGTATGTATGTATGTATGCATGAATGTATGCATGCATGTGTTTATTTGCTCATTGTTTCTTTGTGCTTTTTAGTTGTTTTTTGCTTTTGTTACGATGACATTGTAACGGGTCACAGGCCTATATGCAATTAAATCATTGTCAATTGTCTCTCTCTCGCTCTTGTGTGTATGTGTGTGCACACGTGTGTGTGTGCATGCGTTTGTGAGTGAGTGAGTGCAAGTCTGTGTGTGGGGGTAGGACGTGCGTGCATGAGTGTTTGCAAGCGCAGGAGTTTATATATCTACACGTACGTATGAATGGTGTGCATAATTAAGCATGTGTGTAGGTAAATTAGTATGTATTTATGTTAATGTGTATGTATTAAAGTAGCATTTATATATGTTTTATTATTTTTAAATGTATGTATCCATTTGACTGTTTTCGACTGTTATACTTATTCATTTGCTTATGTTATTTTTGTCATGTAATGATAGGGGCTGTGGGCCTAAATCATTAAAACATTTCAGAGTTCTGAGCTCTCTCTCTCTCTCTCTCTCTCTCTCTCTCTCTCTCTCTCTCTCTCTCTCTCTCTCTCTCTCTCTCTCTCTCTCTCTCTCTCTCTCTTTCTGTTTCTCAGTAGCAATGAACCAGAATGGGTTGTGGTATAGGGTATACGTCGGTGCCATACTACAAGGGAGAGCGTCTGTCAGGAATTGGCTGAACGGAAATCCTGTATCCAATGACACCAGGTTCTACGTAGCCGATAAAATCCACTATCTGAAGAATAACAAGTTATATTGCTTTGTACTGGGTAGAGACGATCCCACCAACACTTATAGGCAAGTAACATCATTATTGTGTGTTATGTTTAATCGAGGGGTACTTGCCTAAACGTGTTATCACAAGAGGTATAAATAAGGGTGATAACAACACGTGTAGGCAATTACCACTCACATGGTGTGTATGTTGCAGATTTCATTCTTAATTATCCTGACTATATACCATTGCATACAGTGTTTACTGTTGTTAATATTGTACCTATTATGTACTATTGTATGTTTACTTTAATCGTGTTGGTCTACGATTTAATTTTTTTAATTCTATTTGCTCTCACATACAATATTTTA
Organism: Phymorhynchus buccinoides; assembly: GCA_017654935.2. Taxonomy (NCBI): domain Eukaryota; kingdom Metazoa; phylum Mollusca; class Gastropoda; order Neogastropoda; family Raphitomidae; genus Phymorhynchus; species Phymorhynchus buccinoides. The sequence goes on along the minus strand of CM065680.1, from coordinate 38,410,619 downwards.
GTTATGTTGCAACCACTTTTACATATGATGCACTATTTTTATGCTTTGTTTACTTTAATCATGCTGGTTTAGGTGTGTGTGGGGGGAGGGGGGGGGGGGTATGCATACATGTGCATCTGAAGGTTAAGTGTTGCAACATTTGCTTTGCTTTTCATAGAATATGCCTTGTTTACTTATACATTATTTTTTAGTTACATAATGTGTTGGCCCCCATTTGGAGAGAGTGGGTGGGGTAAATGTGTGTGCGAGGGGGTGGGGTGGGGGTGGGGCGGGGGGGTGTATGTTGGGGTGTGTGGAGGGGTAAGTGTGTGGGGGGGTGGGGGTGTTTGTGACTGTGAGTGTATGGCAATATTTTGCTATTATTATTATATTATTATATAAGTGATGTAATCTGTTATTTTAGCATAGGGGATCTTATAATATGCTCGGTGTGTATGTGTGTGAGTGGGGTCGGGGGAGGGGACGGGTGTGTGGGCGAGTGTGCATACTCAAGTGATAGCCATACTGCTTTGTGATATTGTTAATTGTTATTGTTTTATGTGTTACATGTTATCATTATTAGTGTTATGTTATTATTATCTGTGGATATTACTTGCAGCATCTAAGGGGATCGATCATTGGATGCTCAGTGTACTTTTTAGGTGTGTGTGTGTGTGTGTGTGCATGCGCGCGCGTGTGTTTGTGATTATGTGTGTGTGTGTGTGTGTGTGTGTGTGTGTGTGTGTGTGTGTGTGTGTGTGTGTGTGTGTTTGATAACTATATTTTATGTAATTTACACGTGCTTTTATGTTATTTTACAAATGTCTCATCTGTTAGGTTCTAACAATGTCTTATTTTGTCCTCATTTTTATGTGCATGCCGAAAAACAAATTTCTTCACTTGTTTGGAGACAATAAAATTGTTGAATTGAATTGAATTGATTGTACAGTAGGCCTATGTCACAGTGTAGTGTTCAGTGAGTTAGGATACCACATTGGGGTCTACCATTGGTGGATGCATTGCACAGTGTCTAGAGCATGGTATATTATGTAGCTGATTAAGTCTTGATTACATTACTGTTACTGTTAGAATATCATTATGCCTATATTAGACATGCCTACTCGATCATTAACATGCTTTATTAATGTATTTTGATTTCAGACTGTTCTGGGACAGTTGCTCAGCACAGAGACTAGGAACAGTGTGTGAAAAAGTGCCACCTCCATAACCCATCAACACCTAGACATGATGGTATTCGGTTGTGTGTTTTGTTGTATGTGGTATATTCTAGTTACTATCAGTTATTAGGGCTTTGGAGTTGGATATTGCTTTTATCCTATCTCTCGAGCCTTGCTGTAGACCAAGTGTGATAAACAGCAAGGCTCGAGAGATAGGATAAAAGCAATATCAGTATAATTCGGTTTTAAAAGACTTTAGAGAACAGTTAAAGACGGTTGTTTTGTTTTTTACCAAAGATAAACACAGCTTTGAAGAATGTCTTGATGAAAATGATGTTGTCGAATCAAAAGAAGAAAAAGAAAAAATTAAACAAAAGCTAAGAAAAGAGAAATTCTGTAAATTAGTGTTAAAAACAGATTTTCCTAGTCAGTACAAATGTTTGTGAAAACAACAACAACAAAATTCATTAAGAAAACCACTTAAAAAACTTTAAAATAACTTTAAAAAAGCTAATAGAAAGACAATCAGACAGACGGACAAAATCCACAAGAAACCAACGAATCAAAATAGCAGCGGTAGAATTCCTCTAATTAGGGTATTACCCGTGCTGACTGTTCGGTGACTGAAACCCTATAGGAGTAATTATTGTCCTGCCCTTACCATGTTCAACGCTTCTTAAGTCTTAGTGGTTATTTGCATACCAGTTAATTATGCGTAAACCGAGTTAGCTGTCCGTTAATTATGCATAACAAATTACGCATATTATGTAGGTTGGTATCTCATAAAGTTGTATGCATTCAGGTCGCTACCTAATACAAACTGTATGCATCTAGGTAGCTATCTCATAAGAAGTCAATGCATTGTAGGTCATTCTTTGGTTAACATAATGGAGAAAAAAAAGAAGAATTTTTTTACAAAAAAAATTTAAAAAAAAATTTATGGGAATTTTTCTTCTTTTTTTTTCTTTTTTTTTTTCATTAAAAAACAATTAAATCACGCTGTTTTCAGGAGTAAACCCGATTGAATCGCACTGTTTTCGAGAATAAAAAACGCAATAAAACGATTAAATCACGCCTTTTTGGGGGGGTTAAAAAGCATAAGAAAAAGGCGTGATTTTAGCCGGTTTTTTAATAAATGGAGGAGTGAAACCGAAACCGAAACCGATACTGAGCCAGAGACCCCCTTCTTACGTTCTCTACTCCAGACCTGCTGACCGTATCCACAGTGTCTTGCAAGATGATTTATTGTCCTTTGCCTCACTATTGTGCGATAGGAGTATGTTTGTTGCGGTCTATTTGATTTTGTTTTTTTCTTGTCTGTGTTTGTCTGTCTGTCCCAAGCATGCTGCTGAACAAAGTCGCTTCATATGTTGTGAAATGATGTATTACCAAGACAAAAAGACATTCATTGGCTAATTTACAATCACGCTGACCTTGACCTTGAAATTAGACCTTGAAAACTTGATTCTTTTGGTCTGATGGCCATAATGTTTAAGTCGTTGGAGATACAGTTTTGAAACTTGGTATGTGGATATATTGGCTTAAGCAGACCTGCTTACCCACGACACAAGTCTTGAGTAGTCTGGATAGCTGAAATGAGTAGTTTGGGTGCAAAATGTGTAGTTTTATTACTTAAACCATCAAATAATGTTCACTGAAAATGAGTAGTAATCAAGAATTAAAGAGCATTATTTTCAGTTTTGTAGAGTAGTAGAGGTCCAAATTGAGTAGAATACTACTCGAAAAGAGTAGAGTAAACAGGTCTGCTTAAGGGCCTTCAGAATATTGGGTAGTGGTTATCTTGTTGACCTTTGACCTTGACCTCACATTTATTCTTTTTTTTAAAACTCTATATCTTTTTAAAAAAATTGCAGACGTTTGGTAGATTAGTAGACTGACTCAATGTAATGCGTGACGCACAGTAATGATTACCTTGATGGTCTCTGAACTTGACTTTTGACCTCGTCATTTAAAAACATTCTATAGCCCTAAAACTATATATATCATCCATTCATTCTATAGCATCCAGTGGGAACATTTTGAAGCTTAGTGACCTTGACCTTGGGCAAGTTTAAGGTCAAAGTCAGAACAGAGCAGTGACCATTTAGCCAACGTTCCTATAACCATGAATCCTTAATCGGCATCTCTCGAAAGGATGCAAAAAGGCCAGGAAGTAAGATATGGGCAATGGGTTAAAGGTCATTTTACTTTTCGGCCCCATCAGTTTGGAATTCCTTACCACGCGAAATTCGCCATATGCAATCCTAACCATCTTTCAAATCAGCTCTCAAAACCCACCTAGTCAAACTACATCACAACCTTTAGGCCACATTACTTCTCGATTATATTCCCACCTACCCCGTCCCACACACCCCTTATGTTAGTTGACTGTGGGTTGACTGTCTGCGTCAGCTTTGCTGAGAGAGAGAGAGAGAGAGAGAGAGAGAGAGAGAGAGTGGAGAGAACGAACGGACGAATCTTTTTTAATGTTGGAAAAGAATAAGCACAATACACGCTTGTGTACATCTTGCCAACAAAGAAGAAAATATTGGAATAAAAAACACACCAAATCACTGCACAGAGAGAGAGAGAGAGAGAGAGAGAGAGAGAGAGAGAGAGAGAGAGAGAGAGAGAGAGATAATGTTGAGGCTTTATTCATTAGTTTGTTTCATTATGTATTGCTGTTTTGGGTGGGGTGAGTGGTAGTGATGGTAATGGTGTGTGTGTGTGTGTGTGTGTGTGTGTGTGTGTGTGTAGTTTTGATTCATAACGTCAGTTCCTCTCATTATTTTGACAACTGTCCTCTCTCTCTCTCTCTCTCTCTCTCTCTCTCTCTCTCTCTCTCTCTCTCTCTCTCTCTCTCTCTCTCTCTGCGCGCGTGTATGTGTATGTATGTGTGTTGTGTGTGTGTCTGTATCTGTGAAAGGGATATTATATGAATACATTTTCTTTTAATTTATTTTACATTAAATCTATTTTTTCTTGTTGGTTTTAAACCCGTGAGTGCGGTGAATACGAGTATGTCTTAATTTGCTTTTATGAGCGTGTTTGTCTATTTTTGAATGTTTGTGAACCTTGTGTGTACCTATATGTATACTTTACTTTTGCGGTTATTGCGAATGTGTAAATTGAAAATTGATTTTTTCAATGTAATCTGATTGTAAATTGTTATTTTATGATGTATATATTTATCTATTTTTAGTTAAATATGTACATATTTTGTGTGTGTGTGCGCGCACGCGTGTGTATGTGAATATGAAGGATAGTGGGAAGGTATGTAAGCGGTTGTTTTCAATGTGAATAATTTTAGTGCAATTGTAAAGCGCGTAGAGCTTAAAGGTGAAGCGCTATATAAATTTTCTTAAATAATAACAACACAAAAATTTAAAACAAGAAATTCAACAAAGACATGTAATCGCTTACACACATACAAATAGGCATACCCCCCCCCCCCCCCCCCCCCCCCCCCCCCCCCCCCCCCCCCCCCCCCCCCCCCCCCCCCCCCCCCCCCCCCCCCCCCCCCCCCCCACCCGCCGCCCCCCCCCCCCCCCCCCCCCCCCACCCCCCCCCCACCCCCACCCCCCCCCCCCCCCACCCCCCCCCCCTCCCCCCACCCCCCCCCCCCACCCCCCCCCCCCCCCCCCCCCCCCCCCCCCCCCCCCCCATACCCCCCCCCCCCCCCCCCCCCCCCCCCCACTTCACTGCTATTATTATTACTATTATTTCTGCTGTTCAGCGACACTCTTGTTTGGCACTTTTTCTGAAATTCCTCAATGATCCTGCTAGGAGTGTGTGTATTCTGTGCATGCAGCTCCCCAGGAAACAATTTAAATCCGAGAAGCAAAATAGTGCAATTCGGGCATGAAAAAGGACTAATGCCATTACTGTTCACACCCCTATTGAAACATGTTTCGAACCATGAAGTACCTATCAACTGGTGGTGCTAATGAGTGCTAGGTATAGCCCGCTAGGAAATGTAGCTGCCGTTCAGCGACATGAATTGTTGTTGTGGTTTGTTTGGGGGTGGTTTTTTTGGGGGGGAGGGGGGGGGGGGGGGGTCCGATTCTCATCACTGGCATTTTTTAAATTATTTAATTTTTTTAGTTGTATCCATTAGCGATAGTTTCATTTGTACTTTAAAATTTTATTGGCAACACTTGTACTTCAGACACCCTTGTTTTAGTTTGCAATGCACGTGTAGTTATAATACTGGATACAATCATGTGTGTGAGTGCATGGGTGTGTGAGTGTGCGTGCATATGCGCTTATTCTTCCCTCTGTTTTATTATTTTTAAGAAAGAGGGGGTCTGGAACCCTCGGCTTTTTTGTTTCTATTTAAAAACATTTTTGTGTGTGTGTTCACACAAATACACCATCGTGTAGGCACTCTCATAATCCAGGAACACATGCATACATGATACTAAATCCCACACATCGTGTAAAACTGCAATAGGCCTAAGTGTGCAAGCGTGCCATAAGGCTGAATAAAGCATAACAATACTACACAACAGAACTAATGTGCTGTGCGCACGACTATAATCAAACTGACTGAACATTTTACGTTAACATAAATTTCTCAACCAACACATATGCGCGCGCGCACACACGCACACACACACAGTCTCTCTCTCTCTCGCTCTCTCTCTCTCTCGTACACACACGCTGTTCTGTTTCTCTTTCATACACACACGCGCGCGCGTGCGCACCCACATACACACACACACACAAAGCGAGAGAGACTTTTTGCTCGCTCGCACGCACACACATATCCACGTGTCCCCCCCCCTCCCCGTCCGTGCGCACACACACACAGTGTCACACACACATACACACGCGCGCACGCACACACGCACACACACACACAGTCTCACAGTCACAGGCCTACTTCGTCTACCTGATTCATAAACAAATCATACCAACACATAAGTGGTTTCAGACCCTATGCATATTTACTACCACAACATTATCTGATCTCTACTTATTTATTTGTCTGTCTGTTTGTTTGTTTGTCTATTTAATTGATTTTTATTTCGTTTTATTTTCTTCTTTACCCGAGAGCTGAGCTGAGCTGAGCCAGAACTATATATAGGCCCTACAGACGTAAGTCCCTAGTTCCGTTTCTTGATTAGCCAGGAGATCTAGACCAAGTAAAAAAACTTTCAAAATATATACAATCAACTCTGACACACTACAAAAAAATAGGCGAAAAACGTGAGTATTCTGTAAATTGCTTCAGTGACAAGAGCGGGTCCATACCTCAAAAACACCTACAAATCTTGATGATTATCAGACCAAGCATAGACCTACAGGGAATCTCCGAATGTTTTATAGATCTAGATCTACTTGTTTTGCTTCCGATACATTTATTGTATTTAACAAAAAAGAAACTTCGATATTCTTGTTGTTATTAACTCCGCGAAACTCCACAGAACAAATCTAGATCAAAATAATGATATTTGTTTCAGTAAATAACGAATGAAAAAGCATTTACTGGCCGAGTCTGAGACTCTAATCATTGAAAAAGGCCTCCATCGAACGTCAGCCAAAATGACAAGCTCTGAATGCGGTCTACCACCTTTTGCTTCAAACAGCGATTTCGCTTAAAATGGTGGTTAGTCATGCCGTACATCGTTTAAAAGAGGAAAAAATGAACTTTTTAGGCATGTGCTTCTCAAAATGTATTCTTTCGAAATGAATCTTCGATTGGCTTTGAAACACATTGCTATGTTTTGATTCCTTGATCTTGCGGTCTTAATCGACCCCTATCTCTTTGATATGAACATCGATTAATAGCGGAAAGCGTTAAGTTTCTGTTGGCGTAACGGATATTTCCATTGGTCCACAAGCGAAAACGCTAAACCCGTTTGTCAGGAGAAGCCGTTTCTGGTACGGGCATAGTAGCGTCAAAACTTAGGTCATGCCGTGATTTTTATCGTCACCTCCGTCTCCTGTCATCGCTAGTTGTTCAAAGTAACCAACTTTCTTCCACACATAATCCCAATCGACGTAAGCAGCAAAGATTGTTTTATTTATTGACATGTGTTTCTTTGGCATGTATGGAGTACTCAGTAAGAAATCAGAAGTTGAAAAGTAGTGACATTTTTAGCAGTCGGACAGTGTTTCACAGCGTCATTAGAGACGTGGCCCTACCTACCTCAACGTCACAATTCAACATCAATCTAGCAACTCAGAATGAACACATTTATCTACATCATTATAAATTTGGACATCACCTTGGCCAGCGGGGAAAAATCGTGGTCAAGCATGAAAGCATTAGGCGATCAGCAGCTGCATGTACAGTGATTGAATAAAGTTCACAGAAACGAGCGAATAATATCGACTCGTCCCATGTTTATTCCAGCAAAATGCTGTCCACTATGAGCGTCCAATAAAAGAACTAATGAATCCAATTTTCAACAAACACCAGGCAATCTAATAGATTTCATTTCCTCAACCGCCCTTTTTGGCTCATTCGTGTTAACAAAGTGAGCCTATGTTCTCATCAGTGTTCGGTTGTGTCCGTGTATGTGTGTATGTATGTGTTGCGTCTGTGGTACAAACTTTAATGTTGGCTTTTTTTTCGGGAACTAGAAGGCGTACATTGTTCAAACTTTGCATACACATATTATGTTATGCAAGCTTTCAAGAAAGATGATTTGCATAACAAGATGAGCCAATGACCTTGACCTTTGACCTTCAACATGCACTTTTTGTCTTGGCCATATCTGTTACATGTTTACAGTTACAGTCCCCAAATTTGGCATGTTGGTGTATTTTTTTACTCTATTAACCTTGAACATCGTCAATCATTTGTTTGGGGCATATCTTTTAAATTAGGGCAGATACAGTTTCCAAATTTGACAAGTAGGTAGACTAGCTTTAGATCATACGGAAAGCTAAGCATTGTTGACCTCGGAGACCTTGATGATCTTCACCTTTGACCTTGGATTGTTGTTTGTTGCAATATCGCATGAACTGCAGAATATAATCGCTTAAAACTTTGTATGATGGTATACCACATCAAGCTAGTGTGTCCACTCCAGTATATGCAAGGTGACTTTTACCCTATTAACGCTAGCATTAACCTTTGACCTTGAACATTGTCAATTATTTGTTTTGGCCATATCTTTTACATTATGGCAGATACTTTCTAAATTTGGCAAGTAGGTAGACTAGCCTTAGATCATATGAAATGCTAGGTATTGTTGACCTCGGTGACCTTGATTACCTTGACCTTTGACCTTGGATTTTTGTCTTGTAAACATATCACATGAAATGCTGTGCAGAATCGCTTAAAAATTGCACAGTGGTATACTACATTAAGCTCAGTATAGAAATTGTACCCTTTGACCTTGACCTTTGGAGTGTGTTTGAAAGTGAGCATCTGGCATTTAGATATATCTCCCAAAACATAAAGTGAGAACACATATTAACCAATTCATTTGCGTCCCGTGTCCTTTATATATAATTATGATTTACAGAATATGCAAATTGACGTTTTTCTGTTATTGGTATGACATTTATGTGAAACTACACAATCTGGCATTTAGATCTAGCTTCAAAAACACAAAGCGAGTGAACCTTGAAGGCTTTTCCTTTTATTTCCTACATTCTCTTCCTTTTCTCTCTTTCTCCCCTACAATGAGATTTGTGCACGTCGAATGCATTGCGCTGTAGAACAGAATATAGATGGAAGGGAGATAGCTGCTGTCGTCAGAGAGCTACAGTTGATTTCTGCTGATGCCCCCTGCTTCATCGTTGGTGACTTTAATCACTGTGACTTGCGTAAAACTCTACCCTCTTTTAAACAGTATGTGACATGTTTTACTCGTCAGAAGAAGACTATTGACTTATGTTACGGCAATATTCCCAATGCATATAGATCTCTACCTCTACCACCAGTGGGTGCTTCCGACCACGACACCGTGCAACTTATCCCTGCCTACAGACCCAAAATACAAACTGAACCTGTGGTGAAAAAGAGCGTGAAAGAGTGGGACGACCGAGAGTGTGGATGAATTGAGGGGTTGTTTTGAATGTACTGACTGGAGTGTGCTGACTGATTCCTGTGAAACTGTGCATGAAGCTGCTGATGTTGTTACGTCTTACATTAATTTTTGTGAAGATATGATCATTCCATCAAAGACTATAAAGATTTTTCCCAACAACAAACCGTGGATTTCCAAGTCTATTAAATCAGTTTTAAATGAGAAGAAAGTAGCCTTTCAAACAGGAGATAAAAGAGAAAGAAAAGTGGTTCAAATTAAACTTAGAGGGGAGTTAAGGAAGGGGCAGAGGGAGTATAAGGATAAAGTAGAACAGCAGTTTCAGACAGGCAGAATCTTAGATGCATGGGATGGGCTTCGAACTCTAACCGGCCAATCAAAAAAACGAACAGCAAATTGCCAAATGACCAGAGAAGAACAGAAGGATTTTTCTAATGAGCTAAATGACTTTTATTGTCGGTTTGAAAGAAATGATCTAGAGGGAGATCTAAACGGGGTAACATCACAGTTAAGAGAAAAAATTATCAATGCAAATGAAGATCATGAATTTGAGGTTCAAGAAAGAGATGTTCAGTCCATATTTCAGAAACTAAATGTGAGGAAAGCTGTGGGACCAGATAATGTGTGTGGAAGATTGTTGAAAGCATGCTGTTCTCAATTGTGTGGTGTGTTTTGTTCTCTATTTAACTGGTCTTTACGTGATTGTGTTGTACCATGTATCTGGAAAAATTCTACAGTTACTCCTGTCCCTAAGAAAAAGAACCCTGCCACACTGAACGATTACCGCCCTGTTGCCTTAACGTCTATTGCCATGAAATGTTTTGAAAAGATCGTCCTTCATCGCCTTCTTTCTTTTACTAACCTACTCCTTGACCCCTTTCAGTTTGCCTACAAACGGTGTAGAGGAACAGACGATGCCTTACTGACCCTTCTTCACAATGCCTTTCTTCACTTAAATACCCCCAACTCTTTTGTTCGTATTTTATTCATCGATTTCTCCTCTGCCTTCAATACAATACAGCCCCATTTACTGGCCCAGAAACTACTAGACCTGAATGTTAACCCCAAGCTCATTCTCTGGATAACCAATTTCCTACGCAATAGAACTCAGTCTGTCCGCTTTCAATCTGCAATCTCCTCAGAACGTTCGACTTCTACAGGTGCCCCCCAAGGAACAGTTTTGTCCCCAGTTCTTTTTACATTGTACACAAACGACTGTAGAGGCACTGAAGAAACACCTGTCATTAAATACTCAGATGATTCTGCCATCGAAGATTTGTCAAACTCTGATTCTGTGTACTTCAGTGAAGTCAAAAGGTTTTGTTCATGGTGCAAAGATAATTATCTGGATTTAAATGTTGTTAAAACAAAAGAACTGCTTGTAGATTTTCGTAGAAACCCAGTGCCAGTGCCACATTTGGAAATTGATGGTGAAACGGTTGAAAGAATTGATGAGTACAAATACCTAGGCACAGTTTTAGACAAGAAACTTACTTTTGATAAACACATTGAGCATATACATAAGAAGAGTCAGTCCAGGATCTTTTGTTTACAGAGGCTAAGGAATATTGGTGTCTGTTCAGATATTCTTCAAACCTACTACCGATGTTGCATTGAATCTGTTCTTACTGTGTCATTTATCTGTTGGTATGGAAGCTTGAGTGTAAAAAGTAAGCGTGTGTTGAGTGATATGGTGAATGTGTGCAGTAAAGTTGTGGGTGCAAGGCAGAGTGGTATGCAAGAGTTGTATGACAGACAAGTAGTCAAGAAAGCCAGGAAAGTTCTTAATGATAACAGTCATGTTCTGGCAAAATACTATGAAGTATTACCATCGGGCCGTCGATACAGAACTCTAAAACTGAAAATAAGAGCACAGAAAACTTTCTTACCAAGATCAATTCATCTGTTGAACTCTTAATGCACTGCATCGAGTGATTGTTTTGCTGAGCAGCCTGTCCATCTCCTTGGGATTGAATTTGTATTCGTATTCGTCCAGTTTGTTAACTACAATATTGCAGTGTTATTAGTTATTAGTTTATATTCTTTAATTGTTGATAAATGTGTTTATTGTTGTGGTTTTTGTTGTTGTTGATAAATGTGTTTATTGTTGCTGTTTTTCTTATGTGCACCTGGCTGCAATTTCTCAGTTATGAGATAATAAAGATGATTTGATTTGATTTGATTTGATTTGATTTGATATGGCCCCTGAGTCAGAAGATGAAATTATGTTAGGCCTTTGTGCAACATGCGTTACATTTCCATCTGATCATACTCTGGTGGCATTGCAGGATAATTCCTCCCCAATTCTGGCACATAATAATTCTAAAAATCTACAACATGACCGTAGGCCATCAAACTTGGTTGCTTTCTTTTATCAAACGGATAATATAGAGGGAAAGAAGATGGCATTCCTTCCTGGTATCGATAGAAATTGCTTCCTTGAATTTCTTTTGTGTGGTACAAACAAAGAAGAAAAGAGATAGTGAAGTGAACGTACTTACGGACGAAAGAAAGGATGAATAGGAAGGAAGAAAGGAATGAAAGAAAGAGGTACCTGGTAGGCAGAGAAGAAAACGAAAAAGAGGAAGAGGAAAAAAGAAGTAGAAGAAAGGGCAAAGAAAGAAGGGGAGGATAAGAAACGAGAAGCAGGATGAGAAAGAGGATGGCAAAAAGAAGGAGGAATAGGAGGAGAAGGACGCGGAAGAAGTGGAGGCGTAGGAGGAAAAGTGGTGGTGGTGGAAGGCACGATTGGAATAGTCCCTTCCAGTGACGTATGTTCTGTATCTTTCCCCTGACCGGCCCTGTAACTTCCTCACACTCCAACTACCTAGTATAGATAGAACCACGGAAGGCACCATTGGAATAGTTCCTTCCAGTGACGTATGTTCTGTGTCTTTCCCCTGACCGGCCCTGTAACTTCCTCACACTCCAACTACCTAGTATAGATAGAACCACGGAAGGCACCATTGGAATAGTTCCTTCCAGTGACGTATGTTCTGTGTCTTTCCCCTGACCGGCCCTGTAACTTCCTCACACTCCAACTACCTAGTATAGATAGAACCACGGAAGGCACCATTGGAATAGTTCCTTCCAGTGACGTATGTTCTGTATCTTTCCCCTGACCGGCCCTGTAACTTCCTCACACTCCAACTACCTGGTATAGATAGAACCACGGAAGGCACCATTGGAATAGTTCCTTCCAGTGACGTATGTTCTGTGTCTTTCCCCTGACCGGCCCTGTAACTTCCTCACACTCCAACTACCTAGTATAGATAGAACCACGGAAGGCACCATTGGAATAGTTCCTTCCAGTGACGTATGTTCTGTATCGTTCCCTTGAACCAACTTCCTCACACTCCAAATACCTGGTGGTACGCAACTGTTATGATTTCCCACTTTCCAGAATGAATTAATAATACAGGTGAGCCATGCCCCAGTGAGAGAAACAGGATAGATAGAACCACGGATAAGGGCCAACGAACTAAGAGAAATAACGGGGAAGAAAGAACAAGAAATAAGAGCAGCAACGGAGATAATAATAATTATACGAAAAACAGTAGAACCAGCACAAGACCGGGAAAGGAGAGGGGGTGATGGGAACACAGTGAAAAAGACATAGACAGAATGAGAGAGAAATTGAATGTAAAAGTGAATAGGCGTACAATAATGCAATTAAGTTATTTGGTATGTCACAGAGGTGTCTCTGTGAAATTCGGGTTGCTGGAGAGCGCGTCGCAGCCAGAGGCGCGCCACATTTATAAAAAAAAATATTATTTGCCTGCGATTTTTGTGTGACCGATGAGGAAGGAAAGGGGTGGGGGTGGGGGTAAATGTTGACCAAATGACTTTTTCGTTGCCACTGGGTTTAACGCGTGCTAATAAATGCATGGGCACCTCGGTTTATCGTCTCATCCGAAAGACTCCACGTTCAGACCGTAAGGCCTAGTGCAGAGCGAGAAGAAACATTCCCACAGTACCCAGGTACGAACTCGTGTTTGTTGCATGCGAGGCAAACGCGTTACCTCTGTGCCACTCTACGCCTGCTAAGGCCATTGCATCAAACTGAAGGCGTGGACTCAAACCGGAAGGAAATGAAACACCCCCACCCCCACATACACAATCAAAATTGAAACATAGAGAGAGAAGGGTGGTGGGGTGGGGGTGTTTGTCTTCAGCTACATTTTGTATCTTCAAAGGGGGAAATGAATGAGGTCATCAAATAAATCCATCAAGCCCACCCGTAAACATTAATGTTGATGCACGGAGGACTGCTAAGTGATAGCGCTAGCCATGATTGTAGCAATTAAAAAACATCTTTTCTTTTTTCTTTATTTTTTTTAATATTTTAACCCTTTCACCGCCAGCCATATTTCAGCTAAAAATTTCCATTACATTCACCTGGGTAGAGAGCAAAATCCATCTGCAGTATTGGGGATTCTTCAGTGACAAATATAAAATTTAAGGTATAACCTTACTTCGCAAAACTAAGACGATAGGGTCTTTGGATAATAGACCCCAATTTGATGCCTTTTAGTGACATAGGTGTTAGATCACTGTGGTGCTAAAATGTGACTTTGGCGGTGAAAGGGTTAAACAGATCTGGAAATCCCAACACACACGTAGGCCTCATTTCAAACTTAGTTTTGTTTTGCTACCTTCACCAAGGAGGTTATGTTGTGTGGTTTTTTTTTCGTTTTTTCTTTGCGTTTGTCTGTCTGTTTTATAAGAATTATGTCCTCTCGTTATGTTCTCTATTTATTTTCTGTCTCTGCTCGTCCCTATCTCCTCTTTTTTCCATCTTTCTCTCTCTCACACACACACACACACACACGCACACGTACACGATCGGACACACACACACACACACACACACACACACACACACACACACACACACACACACACACACACACGCACGCACACACACACACACACACACACACACACACACACACACACACACACACACACAATCAAACACACACCAATTATCTATTTCTCTGTGCTGTCTTCTGCACGAGTTCCTAATGTATTTCTGTTGAATGCATTGTGATCACTACAAAATAATTTGGACTCAAATGGTTTTTAATTGTAACTGAATCGTTTTCTATGGCATGCAGCTACTCGCTTGGGAAAAATCGGAATTCCGAATTTTCCAGGGAAGATTCTGAATGTTCCCGGATTCCAAATTTTCAAATGACAATGACATTTCAATGTTGGCGCTCAGAAAAAGCCATTCAAAAAGTAGTCAGTTAGCATAATTATCAGACAACAGGATGAGTGTGTTCGGTGTACGCGCGCGCACGTACAAATACATGATACACACACAGACACACACCTTACTGCTCTGTCTGTCCGTGTGACTGCTGTTTCTGTTGTGCTATGTTTGCTGATTAATTGTTTGTCTGTGTTGATAAAGGCACATTCGCCGAAATATCCAGTAGTTTTGCTTTGTCTCTTGTGAATAAAATAACGTCACTTTACACATGTCCTGTAGTTGTTTGTTTGTTGTATGTTCCAGTGACGTTGCAGTCTGTTTCAGGGTTTTTTCCTTCCCACTTTAGACATTAGACTGTCAAAGCCTGGCAGCTGTAAGCTTGCCGTGAAAAATCATCTGCCATAACCGTCCCTGGCTATAGGTGAGAAGAGCAGAGAGAAAACACTAACAATACTCATCACTCCTGTCCGTCTGTATGGCTCTCTGACTATCGGTGAGAAGAGCAGAGAGCGAACACTAACAATACTCATCACTCCTGTCCGTCTGTGTGGCTCTCTGACTATCGGTGAGAAGAGCAGAGAGCGAACACTAACAATACTCATCACTCCTGTCCGTCTGTGTGGCTCTCTGACTATCGGTGAGAAGAGCAGAGAGCGAACACTAACAATACTCATCACTCCTGTCCGTCTGTGTGGCTCTCTGACTATCCACTATCGGTGAGAAGAGCAGAGAGCGAACACTAACAATACTCATCACTCCTGTCCGTCTGTGTGGCTCTCTGACTATCGGTGAGAAGAGCAGAGAGCGAACACTAACAATACTCATCACTCCTGTCCGTCTGTGTGGCTCTCTGTCTATCGGTGAGAAGAGCAGAGAGCGAACACTAACAATAATCACTAATCACTCCTGTCCGTCTGTATGGCTCTCTGTCTATCGGTGAGAAGAGCAGAGAGCGAACACTAACAATAATCACTCATCACCCCTGTCAGTCTGTATTGCTCTCTGTCTATTGGTGAGAAGAGCAGAGAGCGAACACTAACAATAATCACTCATCACCCCTGTCAGTCTGTATTGCTCTCTGTCTATCGGTGAGAAGAGCAGAGAGCGAACACTAACAATACTCATCACTCCTGTCCGTCTGTGTGGCTCTCTGACTATCGGTGAGAAGAGCAGAGAGCGAACACTAACAATACTCATCACTCCTGTCCGTCTGTGTGGCTCTCTGTCTATCGGTGAGAAGAGCAGAGAGCGAACACTAACAATAATCACTAATCACTCCTGTCCGTCTGTATGGCTCTCTGACTATCGGTGAGAAGAGCAGAGAGCGAACACTAACAATAATCACTCATCACCCCTGTCAGTCTGTATTGCTCTCTGTCTATCGGTGAGAAGAGCAGAGAGCGAACACTAACAATAATCACTCATCACTCCTGTCCGTCTGTGTGGCTCTCTGACTATCGGTGAGAAGAGCAGAGAGCGAACACTAGGGGAAGACGGGGTAAAAAGCGCATGGGTGGGTAAGAAGCCCACCCCAATTATCTCATGAAATGAAGCAAATTTCAGTCTCATTTTGCCCATGAGACGAGCGTTAATGTTTAGCATTCGTCTCATGGGCAAATTTGACTGAAATTTTCCTTATTTCATGAGATAATTGGGGTGGGCTTCTTACCCGCCCATGCGCTTTTTACCCCGTCTTCCCCTAACAATAATCACTCATCACTCCTGTCCGTCTGTGTGGCTCTCTGTCTATCGGTGAGAAGAGCAGAGAGCGAACACTAACAATAATCACTCATCACCCCTGTCAGTCTGTATTGCTCTCTGTCTATCGGTGAGAAGAGCAGAGAGCGAACACTAACAATAATCACTCATCACCCCTGTCAGTCTGTATGGTTCTCTGTCTATCGGTGAGAAGAGCAGAGAGCGAACACTAACAATAATCACTCATCACTCCTGTCCGTCTGTGTGGCTCTCTGACTATCGGTGAGAAGAGCAGAGAGCGAACACTAGGGGAAGACGGGGTAAAAAGCGCATGGGTGGGTAAGAAGCCCACCCCAATTATCTCATGAAATGAAGCAAATTTCAGTCTCATTTTGCCCATGAGACGAGCGTTAATGTTTAGCATTCGTCTCATGGGCAAATTTGACTGAAATTTTCTTTATTTCATGAGATAATTGGGGTGGGCTTCTTACCCGCCCATGCGCTTTTTACCCCGTCTTCCCCTAACAATAATCACTCATCACTCCTGTCCGTCTGTGTGGCTCTCTGTCTATCGGTGAGAAGAGCAGAGAGCGAACACTAACAATAATCACTCATCACTCCTGTCAGTCTGTATTGCTCTCTGTCTATCGGTGAGAAGAGCAGAGAGCGAACACTAACAATAATCACTCATCACCCCTGTCAGTCTGTATTGCTCTCTGTCTATCGGTGAGAAGAGCAGAGAGCGAACACTAACAATAATCACTCATCACCCCTGTCAGTCTGTATTGCTCTCTGTCTATCGGTGAGAAGAGCAGAGAGCGAACACTAACAATAATCACTCATCACTCCTGTCCGTCTGTGTGGCTCTCTGACTATCGGTGAGAAGAGCAGAGAGCGAACACTAGGGGAAGACGGGGTAAAAAGCGCATATTTCATGAGATAATTGGGGTGGGCTTCTTACCCGCCCATGCGCTTTTTACCCCGTCTTCCCCTAACAATAATCACTCATCACTCCTGTCCGTCTGTGTGGCTCTCTGTCTATCGGTGAGAAGAGCAGAGAGCGAACACTAACAATAATCACTCATCACCCCTGTCAGTCTGTATGGTTCTCTGTCTATCGGTGAGAAGAGCAGAGAGCGAACACTAACAATAATCACTCATCACTCCTGTCAGTCTGTATTGCTCTCTGTCTATCGGTGAGAAGAGCAGAGAGCGAACACTAACAATAATCACTCATCACCCCTGTCAGTCTGTATTGCTCTCTGTCTATCGGTGAGAAGAGCAGAGAGCGAACACTAACAATAATCACTCATCACTCCTGTCAGTCTGTGTGGCTCTCTGTCTGTCTGTTTGTCTGTCTGTGGACCTGTCTTCCACCAGCACTTTTCGGTAATTAGCCTTACTGCTCTGTCTGTCCGTGTGTCTGTGCTTTTGTGAGTGAATGCAGGGGCCGACCTATGGGGGGAGGGGGGGTCCAGGGTTTCCGGACCTCCACCCCCACCCCGGCAAAAAAAAAAGGAGGACCCCCTCCCCCCTGTACCCCATGATGTACCTTATAGAAGGGTGAAACAAAGCAAAATGCCAAAGTAGCGCCCCGCGAATAGTGTGTTTGAGTGTTAGAATGCAAGATAGACCGTGAAATGAGTCCCCACCCCCCCTCTGCACCCAGGATGTACCTTATAGAAGGTTCAGCGGCCCGCACTAGGTGTGTTTGAGGGCAAGTGGGCCGTGAAATGATTAAAATTAATTCTCTTTCGTGCTCAAGAGATGCCCCCCCCCCCCCCCCCCCTCCAAACAAAAGTTCAGACGGTGGTGGAAAATCCTGGTTGAAGGATGTCTTGGCCGGTAACATATATGCATATAGATTTCTAAAGTGCATGCAGTGTAACAGCATCTGCTTTCATTTCATTTGGATTTGATCTATACGAATTTACTTTAGTTAAAAAACAAAAACAAAACCCAGACCAGAAGGCACTATTACAAGCTCTCATCTATCATACACGTTGGCAGATAAGTGTTAACTGCCCCAACAAGAAGATTCACACCATCGCTTATGACTGGGTTAATAAGAAAACATGAACTGTCAATTTGACAGATGATTCTTTTACAGTTTGCACTGTCTGTAAGTCAGCTTCCTGCAGTCTTCTTCACTTCTTTCCCCCAGTTTCTTCTTCTTCTTCTTCTTCTTCTTCTTTTTTTCTTCTTCTACTTCTTCTTCTTCTAATATTCGATGCAAGCAATGTAGAAGATGGGGAGAAAATGTGCCCGTTCAGGAGCATTTCATTCAAGAATACTTTGATGGCTAAAAAAAAAAAGCTTAAACTGTTCTGTAGGCAAGTCTGTTTTATAGCATTCAGTTGTGTTTTCTTCCCCCAAAAAAGAGGCAAGGAAATAGAAAACAAACAAACAAACACATGGAGACAAAGGCGAGGCGGGTGCAACTAATAAGAGAAGAAACTTTTTATAACTTCATCTTGCCTGAAGAGAGATTTAAAAAAAAAAAATACAACTTACAAAATACGCGGCATAACGTAGACCTGCCTATCCCAAGAACGAATTAAATCAATTTCAACCTCTAATGGGTAATTTTCTAACAATGCTTTCCTTTCCAACTGTCCACAAAAGTTCGTGAAATAATTTGTATTCATGAGCAATCTACACACAAAAAAGCTTGACAAATGCCGGCAATTGAGCGACTTAGCGGGATTTTTGGACCACCAGGGTGCATAGCGCTCGAGTGGGGCTAATCCTCTATATTCTTAGTTGGGGATAAAGAGAGAGAGAGAGAGAGAGGGAGGAGTCTCTCTCTCTCTCTCTCTCTCTCTCTCTCTCTCTCTCTCTCTCTCTCTCTCTCTCTCTCTCTCTGCCTAACTAAGAAAATCGCGTGATAAGCCCCTAGTGGATTGACTGCCCCCTGGCGGTCAAATAATCGCCATAAGTCGACCATTACAAAAAGATCCTTTTCCAGAATATCAATAAAAACCAGCGCGCTGGTTTCTGAGTGGATGTCGTTTGTCGGTGGGCTCCGTAGTCATGAAAAACAGGCTTGGGGGGGGGGGGGGGGGGGGGGGCATTTCGCAAGGATTCCTCTGCATCGTATCCGACGGTCACCAAGCTGGGAGTAGCTATGTGCCCCATGTATACTTAATGGAATGCCCCAAGTGTGCCTGCTCCCCAGTAACATAACACGGACTTCCAGGGCTGGAGCAGGGCTGCTCTCGTGTTGATAGCACCTTCGGATGTTTCTTTTTCATTTCTTCATCCTTTTCCAGAACATAAATCAAGATTGAACTTTAATGTTTAACAGAATATTTTTTATCTTAAATACCAAAAATCTTTCCACAAAATCCCATAAACATCTGTTGATAACTTTCGTTTTTTACTGGTGTCGATAATATAAAAGCTAATGGTCTGTGTATATGCTACCAATATTCACAAAATATATATTTCCCCATTGCAACACAGTGCTAGGTCTCTGTACACGTTAACGTTATTTTTTAATTTATAAATATAGCTACTTCTCCATGCCAACACAGTGAGTTATAACTCATATTATGAGGGGCCTAACACTGTGTTGCCATGGGGAAATAGAGATATTTTGTGAATATGTTAACGTGTGCACAGACCTTAATATTATGACTTACAACTCACTGTGTTGTCATGGGAAAATAGTGATATTTTGTGAATAATGCTAACGTGTACACGGACCTTAAAAAAACTGACCGACAAATCACAAAAGACAAAGACAACAGGTAAGCAAAGAAGAAGAAGAAGAAGATGATGATGATAATGATGACGATGACGATGACGAAGAAGAAGAAGAAGAAGAAGAAGAGACATTCACAACCACCTGGACCATCCAGATGATTGCCACAGACGCTTCCAGAGAATTCCACTTTCTTACTACCTCAGGTAGCATTTTTCACTGTGAAGAAGTGATTTACCAAAACACTACCCCCAACACCCTTTCAGCGATATTAAGCCTACATTGTTTTCTACGTCGAGTGTTCCTGTAGAGAGAAGCTTTGAGGCATGTCTAGAAAGTTTGAAGTGTCAAGCTGCTGATGAGCCGAGAACAAAGTGAGGGGATCCGGGATGAGAGTAGACATTGTGGGAAGGTGGGCGGTTCGAAAGAGGGAAGGAAAGGATAAAAAAGATGAAAAAACAACAACCCACCTTCAGTTTCAAATTAGTTTTCGAAATTGAAAGTAAACGTCACACTCATTCACAAGCAAGAGCTAGTATGTGTGCGTGTGGGTGTGGGTGTCTGTCTGTCTGTCCTTCTACCTGTCTCTATGTATATCGGTATGTCTGTCCATTCCCCCTCCCTCCTCCCATCTTTAAACAAAAATTCAATTGTTATGGATCAGTGGTCCCACAATTAAACCATTTTTTTAATTTTTGAATTAGACTTTCTTCCCTACCCCCAACCCAGTCTCTCTCTCCCTCTCTCTCTCTCCCTCTCTCTCTCTCTCTCTCTCTCTCTCTCTCTCTCTCTCTCTCTCTCTCTCTCTCTCTCTCTCACACTCCCCCTCTCTCTCCCTCTCTCTCTCTCTCTCTCTCTCCCTCTCTCTCTCTCTCTCTCTCTCTCTCTCTCTCTCTCTCTCTCTCTCTCTCTCTCTCTCTCTCTCTCTCTCTCTCTCTCTCTCTCTCTTTCTCTCACTCTGGCATTTGTCAATGTCCACGCAATAGGTTGGGTTTGGGGCACTGGGATTTGTCAAGTTATTATCCACTTCAGTACCACTTTCTATCCTCCACACCCAAAGCAAGGAAGCACAAATTTTAAAAAAAGCCTAGAGCACCATCCTCATCACGACAAATGCCGTTTACCTTTTTTACGGTCATACCCTCTCATCACCATCTCGAGTTCTACTACTCACTATCTAAGGTCATACGCTCTAATCACTATCTCAAGATCTAATATTCACTATCCAAGGTCATACTCTCATCACTATCTCAAGATCTACTGCTCACCAACGTCCTGCACTCTAATCACTATCTCAAGATCTACTACTCACTATCTAACGTCCTACGCTCTCATCACTATCTCAAGATCTACTGCTCACCAACGTCCTGCACTCTAATCACTATCTCAAGATCTACTACTCACTATCTAACGTCCTACGCTCTCATCACTATCTCAAGATCTACTGCTCACCAACGTCCTGCACTCTAATCACTATCTCAAGATCTACTACTCACTATCTAAGGTCCTACGCTCTCATCACTATCTCAAGATCTACTGCTCACCAACGTCCTGCACTCTAATCACTATCTCAAGATCTACTACTCACTATCTAAGGTCCTACGCTCTCATCACTATCTCAAGATCTACTACTCACTAACGTCCTACGCTCTCATCACTATCTCAAGATCTACTACTCACTAACGTCCTACGCTCTCATCACTATCTCAAGATCTACTACTCACTAACGTCCTACGCTCTCATCACTATCTCAAGATCTACTGTTCACTAACGTCCTACGCTCTAATCACTATCTCAAGTTCTTCTGCTCACCGGTGAAGGAGTAATTGACACACACCTGGCTTACATCCTCTCTTCCACATTACAGGCTTGGGGTGTGCTTATAAAGAAAGTAATCTCAAGATCTACTACTCACAGGCGAAGGAGTAATTGACACACCTTGTTTACATCCTCTCTTCCACATTACAGGCTTGGGGTGTGCTTATAAAGAAAGTAATCTCAAGATCTACTACTCACAGGCGAAGGAGTAATTGACACACCTGGCTTACATCCTCTCTTCCACATTACAGGCGTGGGGTGTGCTTATAAAGAAAGTAATCTCAAGATCTACTACTCACAGGCGAAGGAGTAGTTGACACACCTTGTTTACATCCTCTCTTCCACATTACAGGCGTGGGGTGTGCTTATAAAGAAAGTAATCTCAAGATCTACTACTCACAGGCGAAGGAGTAATTGACACACCTGGCTTACATCCTCTCTTCCACATTACAGGCGTGGGGTGTGCTTATAAAGAAAGTAATCTCAAGATCTACTACTCACAGGCGAAGGAGTAATTGACACACCTTGTTTACATCCTCTCTTCCACATTACAGGCGTGGGGTGTGCTTACAAAGAAAGTAATCGGCGGAAGAGGATGTTCTGGAGGGGAAGGAGGAGAAAGAGAATATAATAAAGTAAGGAGAGCTTCAGAAGGAAGAAGAAAAGGGGAGAGAATTAAGAGAGAAGATTTTAGAGAAGGACATACATGTATTTCGATTGTAAGGAAAGGCATGGTGTGTGTGTGTGTGTGTGTGTGTGTGTGTGTGTGTGTGTGTGTGTGTGTGTGTGTGTGTGTGTGTGTGTGTGTGTGTGTGTGTGTGTGTATGTGTGTGTGTGTGTGTGTGTGTGTGTGTGTGTGTGTGTGTGTGTGTTTGTGTGTATGTTTGTGTGTGTGTGTTGTGTGTGTGTGTGTGTTTGTTTGTAAGTGTGTGTGTGTTTGTGTGTGTGTGTACGTGTGTGTGCGTGTGTGTTTGTTTGTGAGTGTGTGTGTGTGTTTGTGTTTGTTTGTAAGTGTGTGTTTGTGTGTGCGTGCGCGCGCGCGCGCGCGCGCGCGCGTTTGTGTGCGTGTGCGTGTGTGTGCGTGCGTGCGTGTGTTGTGTGTGTGTGTGTGTGTGTGTGTCTGTGTGTCTGTGTGTGTGTGTGTGTGTGTGTGTGTGTGTGTGTGTGTGTGTGTGTGTGTGTGTGTGTACCATCAATAGCGCATTTTATGCAATCAATAGTGCGCACACAGACTCAAACATAACAACCATCAACCTCTGCTTTCACACAGACATGGGTCTACAATGTCTGTACATACATGCACGTAGCCTACAAATACAGTGGCACCTCCCTTGTAAGACCTCCAAAAATCATCCAAAATGAGGTCTTATAAGGGAGGGGTCTTATAAGGGAGGGGTCTTATAGGGAGGTAATTTTAATACTTACAAAGAAGAGTAATGTCTCAGAGAAGTAGGTCTTATGTGGGAGGGAGTCTTATAATGGGAGGTCTTATAAGGGAGGATCCACTGTAGCAGCACACACGTAAGGCATATTGTCAACTATTTCTGAAACATACAGACCACGTAATACTTATAAAGCAGACAACATTTCACAGACCAAACACACAAAGATACGTTAAATGTAGAAATAAGCAAGCAAAAGTGTGTATATTTACTCCCTTGAACTCAGGGCTGGCAGAAAAGCTGATCTGCCAGCATGACAGATCATCGCAGCCGACGTAAGATCCTATATCAAGACCATTCAATCTATCCTTCCCTGACTCCATTTCCGTGCACGATGGATTTTCTGACATTCAGTGCACGCAACGCGACAGGCCTGGTTTCAGTAGAAAAGGGAGAACATTGGGTAAATCTGGAAGCGTATCATTCACGTTGCCTTACGAGATTTCGGTTTAAAGACACACTGACGCACCACGAT
>CM065680.1:38372099-38382099 GCA_017654935.2 Phymorhynchus buccinoides | reverse complement strand
TGCTCTTATTCGGAAAAAATTTCAGTTCTCATAATTGTTTCCCTTTTTTTTCGCAATAATTCAAACCACCAATTTAAGTTCACCATTGCTCATTGTTATCCGTGTTTGCTTTAATTACCATTTTGATTCGTTTTCAAGTATTTCATACTATGCCATTTTGGGGTCTTTTTGTTTCATTTTCTTGACTTGGTTGCTTTTATGTCAAAAATTTATGTGCCTTGATGCATGGTGTGAGTGTGTGAGTGAGAGCGCAAGTTGCAAAGAAGCTATTGTAGCTTATCCTTTTTACCCTCAATAAACTTTCGTATTTGTATTCGCATTCTCTCTTTCTCATCTCTTCTCTCTTAAGAAATTTATTTTTTCTTACGATTGTCTTCGTACGCTGTTTTAACATTCCTCTAAGAAGCTGCTGTTCCTTTTTTTCAAATTCTCTTTCTTAGTCTACAGTGTTTGCAATGGGAGGGGTATTCGTATTCGGGGGGGGGCATTTTTCTCACTCTCATCTTTTCACTAAGTTTCAGTCGCTATTACGCTTTCCTCGTCATTCTCGTCTCATTTTTCTTCCTTTTCACATTGAATCTACATTCGACGTCTTTCTAACAAAAGCCAAAATACAAAGGCTTGCGAATGGACAGTTTGATTAATAAGTTTCAGAACAATGAACAAATAGTAAACTGTAAAAAAGGAAAACTTTCCCATTGTACTTCTGCCATGGTTCCTTTAGACAGAGAGATTACAGTGTTAGTCTGGTATAGATGTTTGTTCCGTAGTCTGTCTCGCTGGTAAAAGTAATGCATTCTCAAACTCTGTTGACTTTGTCTGCCCTGTATGGAGACTTGTCTACAACCACCCAACGCTTTTGGCGGTGGTCATCATGTCAGAATAACTATGCTACTGTCGCTTGTTGGGCTTGGTGTACAGTTCCTAGATACATGCCATTCACAAGAATAACTAAATAACTATTTTCACACCCACACATGCAGGGATCTCCCCGCGTTGTAGACAGTGTGCATTGTCAGTGATTTCTGATTTAAACTATCAAACATATTGCAGTAATTGGTGAGAACATGCTCCTGAATGGTCTGATTCGAATGCATAAATACACTCATTTAACACGATCTGCAAAGCTTGTGTTGACAATGAGTTCACACACACACACACACACACACACACACACACACACACACACACACACACACACACACACACACACACACACACACTTAGTACTACTTTGACAGAGTGACATTGTTCCGAATCCTTATCCTACTCCAAACCCTGGCGGGATGTCCCCAGATTCATTGTCAAACAAGCCAGCAAGGGACATCACTCCGCCATTAGTCATTAAGCACTTGCATCAAAAAACACTCACTTAAGTTGACCGTGAGAAATCAGACTGAAAAGTTTCTGAAACGGGAAGCACGGGACATTTTGCATTGTTTGGACACAAGACACCATTTGGGCGGGAAACTCGAAAAAGGTTTCCGCTGTTTTGACGTCAAAACAATGGGGTGCGTCAAAACAGTTTTCGGGCGGGGAAAAACTCACGACAATTTTGAGTTCCTTTATCGTCATTAAAGATCATTTTGACTTGACACTTGACTTGACTTCACACACACACACACACACACACACACGCGCGCGCGCGCGCGCGCGCGCACGCACGCACGCACCCCAAAACATACGGAAGTTAAGGATGCAAATCCTCCCCCACATAGCCCATTTACTTGCAATAAATAGGATGATAATATCAATAGTAGCGTATACCTTCAACAACTGGAAGTAAATGGACTAATCGTGTTATACGACCCTATGCAAGGGCATGGCGGAAACATGCACATGTTGCCTTTCACTTGATAGGATATTGGGTTTTTTATGATGCTAGTTAAAACGCTATTCATGTAGCTGCACCACCAAACAAAAAACAAAAAGAACCATTAAACGCACAGCCGGCATATATAAAGCTTTCACGCGAGGCGCGCGCCATCATTTCAATCGCTGCCCCGCGACAGAGACGGTTCACCCGTTCTTTTCTCCCTGTTGACCGAGCCACTGCGAGGCAGAACTTTCGCAGCGACTAGCCTAGCAGTCTAGACCAGATCCCTGGGATCGGTTGTTTTGCCTTTAAGCACCCCTCTCCCCTCTCTCTTTCTCTGTTTGTCTGTCTGCTGTCTCTGTCTCTATATCATTCCTTCTCACTCTGCTTTTGTGTATATATGTGTGCGTGCAAGAGTGCATGTGCGAGTTGGTGTTTAATTGTGCGTGCGTGCGCGTGCGTACCTGCGCACAGTACGTGGCCGCGCGCGCGCGCGCGCGTGTGTGTGTGTGTGTGTGTGTGTGTGTGTGTGTGTGTGTGTGTGTGTGTGTGTGTGTGTGTGTGTGTGTGTGTGTGTGTGTGTGTGAGAGAGAGAGAGAGAGAGAGAGAGAGAGAGAGAGAGAGAGAGAGAGAGAGAGAGAGAGTAGCACTGACAGCCATTCATATGACGATTCTGTAAAACACAAATTCCATGGTTAAATAATAGCACAAAGACAAAACGCACCACGGTCCAGGCCTTAAAACAATATGAGATTTCACAAAAGGACACCTGAGTACAAACCGATTCAATACTAAAATACGTTTGAAACCGTTAAATACCAAAATGTTGGGTAATCCCAAAACAACCTACGACCATTTTCACACATTGACATTGCACGTATGCGCCAAGTAATCAAACTATGACAGCATAAAACCACCAAACAGCCTCGTATCAAACTATGCGATAATTATTATGAAACCCCTAAAAGTCAACAATGATATAACATTATATACAAGCCATGTAGGCCTACTAAGCAATCCAGCATTGCGGTAATGTAAAAGTACCAAAACCCGCGTTCTTGTTGACCCAGCGATGTGAAAATGGTGAAAACTGTTTTGAACAACATCACCCCCAACGTTCTGGGGTATCCAATAATTGTAAAATGCCACGCAAGTACAGATTATTCTGACAAAAAGATAATATAATTTAAAAACATCACAAAGAAGCCAAATGCTCGGTAATCATTATCACCTGATCAGAGAGATCATCAGTCAAATGCAATTGTGATTACTGTACGCTTGACCTTCAATTCTCTCTACACACACTAAACGAATTCACGTATGTAGGGTAAGACGGGGTAAAAAGCCCATGGGCGGTTAAGAAGCCCATGCCAATTATCTCATGAAATAAAGAACATTTCAGTAACATTTGCCCATGAGACGAATGATTCTTTTTTGTGATAGGTACTTTGCTTGCAGGGCACTTCCTCGAAATGGAGTGCGTTGACCCCGCCACCAAAGTAAATCATGCTACTTACAGCTTAGCCCCCTCG
This sequence comes from Phymorhynchus buccinoides, assembly GCA_017654935.2. NCBI lineage: Eukaryota > Metazoa > Mollusca > Gastropoda > Neogastropoda > Raphitomidae > Phymorhynchus > Phymorhynchus buccinoides. Next base: position 38,378,751 of record CM065680.1, on the reverse strand, counting down.
CCTACCATTAGCAATCAATCTTCGGGTCGAACTAGTCTGTCATCTTTACTATTTGATAGGTACTTCTTGCAGGCATTCCCGAAATGGAGTGCGTTGACCACCACCACGTAAATCATGCTACTTACAGCTAGCCCTGTCTACCATAGCCACTTGAAGAACCATGATTTATCACCATCATCATGGATAAGACATGTGCATCCCGAAACTGTTCGGAGATGTCCATTGACATCCTGAACGGTTTGGACGCCCTTGTTGGCATCGTACCAGATCAAACCATTCACTGAAATTCCAACAAATATCGACCAGGACAAACGCATTCAAGAACAGTTTTTCCCCCAGGGTCATTCCTGTGTGGAACTCCCTTCCAGCTTCAGCAGCTGAGGCTCCCTCCTTGGTATAATTCAAGAGCGAGCTCAATAACATGCCATTCTAAATTCAAGATAGGGTTAGGGGGCCATAGATCAAAGTAGTGGTAAATGAATGGAAGGAGCTGTGCCGGTCGGGGCTTGCCCTCGGGGACCGCTACGGTAGCCGGATTGGTCTTACCTGGATACTGCGAAATAAAGTCTATGGTCCTTAAATTCACACACACACACACGCACGCACGCACGCACGCACGCACGCACGCACACACACACACACGCACACACACACACACACACACACACACACACACACACACACACACACACTGTAAGATAGGACAGTGTTTTTTTGTTTTTTGTTTGTTTTTAAGTAGTATTATACGCATTGCGCAGCCTCCAAGTCACTAATAGTCTAATTAGACGGCGTGATCAAAACATTTGAAGATTGAAGAGTGGACATGAAATCATCGATCAGTCAGTCTGTCAGCTCTATAGCACGAGGGTTGTATTAATGAGCCACGATCTCTGTCCATGCCCTCTGTTGCAATTACAAGTGACTCGTTCAAAGTCAGACTCGTGCACTTCTTCTTCTTCTTCTTCTTCCAGCAATGTCCACCTGCCATTTATCGGCAATTATTGACATGATATACAGGGGTTCAAAGACGAAGATGCGCAGCACGGGATGAGATAGGATTTGTAACATATTTTAGGTAATAGAAAAGCGTTGAAATCCAAAATCCAAAATCCATTTGCCGATGATACCGGTGTTTCAGTTATGTCTGATAGCCTTACCTTCTGCTTCATCAGAATGGTGGCGTTTTAGGCGGGTCTTTTGTCAGGTGAAGGCGATCAAATGATACGGCAATGCCGTTTCAGTTTTATTTCTGTTTGGTTTCTTTTGTGATTTTTTAATGCATTAATATTTGACATTATTCCTCCGTTTTTCCTTTAACCCTTTCACCGCCAATGTCGCATTTTAGCACCACAATGGTTTTTAACAGGCATCAAATCAGGGTCTGTTATCCAAAGACCCTATTTGAGGTAAGGATAGGCCTAATGTTATGCATGTCACAGAGGAATTAGCAATATTGCAGATTTTTTTTTCTCTACCCAGTTAAGCTTAAAAAAAAATGGCTGGCGGCGAATCATACGTACTGTAATGTCCTCCGTGACGATAGGAAATGTGTTAAGCGTACCCTATTCTCTTTTGTCCATCTCTATTATGTCCGTGGTTTACGAAATAAAGAGAAAGATTAACAGAACTTATACAACGTATGCTGACACCCCCTGCCCCCCCCCCCCCCCCCCAACTCCCCTCCCCCCCTTCCCTCTGCGCCATTCTATGAAATGAATTCGATTCCTAAATTGACATTCCACGGGGTTGAATTATGTATAATTGTTAATTCAATGGATTGAATGTGCATAATAATTGTCATAACAGGATGGCCTTTTTCACCGCCAAAGTAGCATTTTAGCACCACAGTGATTTAACACCCATGTCACTAAAAGGCATCAAATTGGGGTCTATTATCCAAAGACCCTATTGTCTTAGTTTTGGGAAGTAAGGATAGACCTTATTTTATATATTTCACAGAAGAATCCCCAATACTGCAGATGGATTTTGTTCTCTACCCAGGTAAATGTAATGGACATTTTTGGCTGAAATATGGCTGCCAGTGAAAGGGTTAAGTATACACTCAACGTCACACACACTTAAAAAACTAAATGTGTATTGATCTTCAAAATGCGAGAAACACGGAGGTCATCATTTGGTATCACGCATACTGGAATATACGCATCATGATATTACAAATAACAAGGGCATCGCCGAGCGGCAGCAACGCATTGTAAGTGCATCGCCGAGCGGCAGCAAGGCATTGTGACAATGCAAACCCGGCCAGAGTTATGTCCTCCCCCCCCACCCCCCAATAAACACACCACTTTCCACCCTTACAGAACGCATAAAATATATAGCCCAAAAGTTGAAGCGATTCTGTTCACTAGTTCACGAGATACAGCTGAACTTTTATACAAACTTCCTTGCACCATGGTACACCACCACACACAATTTGAAGCGATTCTGTTCACTAGTTCACGAAATAAAGCTGGGGGAAATGGTCAAACTTCAAGGTCAAGGTCAGCACGGTGTTGATTAACGAAAGGAAGCTTCCTTTTCAAGCTGTCTACCCCTCTGCCAATTTTAATCAAAGTCCAAACAGTAGTTTTTAAGATAATCGATACACACACACACACACACACACACGCACACACACACACACACACACACACACACACACACACACACACACACACACACACACACACACACACACACACACGCACACACCACGCATGGCGCTGAATTACACGCACACGCCACACACATTTCACACACACACACAATCACACACACACACACACACACAATCGCAAAAACCGGCCTCTGGCCGGGTAATAAAGTGCACCCGTTCACCAAAAGAGAACACGACATCTAACTGACTGTCGAATGGACAAATCATGTAAATATTACTCGTGAAATGGATGGACGAGGAGTGCAAACCGACCGTGACTTGAACTAATAACCAGAGTAGTTGTGGCAGCTTTCCCATGTAATGCTAATAAGGGTGAAGAGTGAGTGTCAGCAATTTTTGCATCCTTTTTAGTCCCCGAGCCGAAGGTTCGGGGAAAAGCTATTGCTTCAAACGGGTCTAGTCCGTCATCAGGCGTGCCTCCGTCCGTCCGGCTATTAGTCCGTTTTTCTCATAAAACGAAATAGTCTATCATCATCATTTGCATTTGGGACATACTAGTTTGCCAAGATGCAAGCTATCCACTGATGTATTTAGTACTTGGTTATTAGATATGGAACCATCAAGATTTTTGCGCCAGTTACGGGAATCAAACCCCGAAACACATAATCGCTACATATCTCGCGAAGTTTTGCATGCATTTTAATGCAGTTTTTGTCACAACATTTCTTGTTTCTGATTTAGTCTGAAAATAGTGCGAATCCGTAATTAACTTGCAAATGTGATGTCTGTTGTTTTGGGGCATTCTTATTGATAGTTGTACTTGATCATAGCCGGGTTTTATTCAAGAAGTGTTTTATATATGCTTGGAATATGTTGAAATTGTGTTTTTTAAAGGGCTTGTTAAAAATCACAATTCAGCTATGAAAACGCAAACAAAAACACAACGGGAGGCGTACGGAGGGATACATAAAGAAACAGAGGTGAACAGAGATAGGGGGGAAGGGGAGAGGGGAGAGAGAGAGAGAGAACTAATAGCCAGAGTAGTTGAGAGAGAGAGTAGAGGGAGAGAGAGAGGGATTTTTGCAAGAGAGAGAGGGAGAGTCTGAGAGAGAGAGAGTAGAACTTGCAAAGTGATGAGAGTTTTGGGGCATTCTTATTGATAGTTGTAGATCATAGCCGGGTTTTATTCAAGAAGTGTTTTAGATATGAGAGATGTTGAAATTGGTTTTTTTAAAAAGGGCTTGTTAAACATCACAATTCAGATGAAAACGCAGACAAACAGAACGGGAGAAGAAGGAGGGATATAGAGAGAGAGAGAGAGAGAGGGAGATAGAGGGAAAGGGGAGAGGGGAGAGAGAGAGAGAGAGAGAGAGAGAGAGAGAGAGAGAGAGAGAGAGAGAGAGAGAGGAGGGGGGGGGAGAGAGAGAGAGAGAGAGAGAGAGAGAGAGAGAGAGAGAGAGAGAGAGAGAGAGAGAGAGAGAGAGAGACCGATTAGATACAGTTTTGTGCAGGCCTCCTTTCCCGTGTTGACAGACCTTATCGTATTACATACCAGCACCCAGCACCACGGAAGGGACATTAAGTGTCAAACTGACCATTCTGAGAAACTTATACAATTGCAAACTTCAGACAATTCTCTTTCACAACGATACAAGAACCATTCTTGTATCTTTTCCCCGTTCCAGAGGTATGAGCATTTAAAGTTAGTAGGGTGAGCGTCGGCCATTTTGAGAAAACAGTCTAAAGTCTAGCCTAGCTGAAGAAAATGCATTGACCTACCCGTTTTGAAGCGCTTAGAGACCATAGTAAAGATTATCCTTTATAAATATGAAAGATAAGATGTCAGAGAACACAAAAATACCCATAAATCAACATTAACCAAAAATGATATTTTTGACTTTGCAAGCCTGTTGTGAGAAACTAAGAGAGAGAGCGACTTAATGTCCCTTTCGTGGTGCTGGGTCGCATTTGCTATCTTTTGTTCCTCTTTCTATTATCCCAATCTGTTCATATTTGTTTATTTTCAAGTCTTTTTTATTAAAAAAAAACAAGCGCGAAATCGCAATAGTTTGTGGCACGCGGTCTATATTTACCACTCCAATCATGAGTTACCTCCCCAGGCTTTTCAATAATTTTAATCTGTAAACCAGAATGTTATCTCTGCACCATTTCGTAACTTTTTATATCTTTTGGAAAACATTTAAAACTATGTATTCTACTTATACTCATCGAAAGAAGCACATTGCATACTCGTCGTGTCTGTTGTAGTGTCTGTATTACGTATGTTTATTATTTTGTACGCTTTTAAAATACAAGATTTTAAAGAGCAAAAATCAATTAATTTTGAAGCGTAGCCTCGACTTTGAAGTGCGACAATTTAGTCAAAATGTGCGACAATTTTGGAACGACAGACCGACCGACAGACCGACCGACCGACAAAGTGAGTTATAGGTTTGTGGCTTGAGCCACAAACAAAAATACTCGAGGCATGTAAACATAATGCAGGTTATCTTGGTTTAAACAAGTTTGTATTGATCATTGACATACACTGACAAGAACATACAACACAGTACAGGAAACACAAAAGCAACGCTTAATTAAAGTGTCACCTGCAAAGAGAGGCCAAAGAGGGCCAGTGCAATGAAGCATCAAATTATACAAATAATGAAGGAAATACTCGAGGGGGAGAGAGAGAGAGAGAGAGAGAGAGAGAGAGAGAGAGAGAGAGAGGGGAGAGAGAGTTATAGTATGCTGAGTAGAGAAGTTAGGCAAGATAAGAAGCAAAGGCAACTACAAAAAATAAAAAAAAAAAATAAAAAGTGCAAGATAAGAGGCAAAGCGGCTGCAAAGTCCCCTCGCAGCATCGCCGAGCTACTCCGAAATCGGAATGTGTCGATTGCACACATACATAAAAACGGATCAAAACAGCACGTAACTACATAAAAACGCATCAACACAGCACGTAACTGAATAGTTTTTTTTATATATAGCCTTGGGGTTCGGACCCATGACCCGGGAAAAAAATTCATGACAACTATGTTATAGACCATTCATCAAGAAATGTTGTGGATAAAACCTGCATTGAAATACATGCAAAACTTCGCGAGATATTAGCGATTATGTGTTTTGGGGTTTGAGCCCCGTAACTGGCGCGACCTTGATCTTAATGTAAAACTAAATACATCAGTGGATAGCTTGCATCTTGGCAAACTAGTATACCAAATTTGATGACGATAGACTGAATAGTTTTTGAGAAAAACGGACGAATAGCCGGACGGACGGACGGAGGCACGCCGCCGGACGGACCAGACAGAAACAATAGCTCCCCGAACCTTCGGCTCGGGGACTAAAAAAAAGAACGAACTGCGGGAGAGCAGAGCACCCCGACACATGTTTTTTTACAGCCACATTGAGAACCACCCCAATGCGTCTGTGGATGGGTAGTGGGGTGGCTTTCTCATACTGTCCAATGAGAGACTTAGTGCAGCCAGAGGGGACGCTCGTGTGGGGCTAATCCTCTCTATATTATTAGTTGGGGGTAAAGAAAGAGAGAGAGACAGTGAGTGGTGCTACCATCACTCTCTCTCTCACTACGCCCAAGTAAGAAAATCGCGTGATAAGCCCCTAGTGCATTGACTGCCCTCTGGCGTGAAAAATATCGCCATAGGTTGACCATTCAGAAGGGGAAAAAACGGTTGAGATTGTCCCACTACCAAACAAACGATCAGCAAAACTTGAGTTGAATAACACTCACAAGACTATAGTGAAGTAAGGAAGGGTAAGGCCGGGTTCACATTAGACGCGTAAGTTCCGTACGGAAAACCCTAAATAAGTGGAAGAAAGAAGGTTCAAATTTTACGCATATAGGGGAAATTCGGACACGTGCGCAAATCTTTTCCCTTCTTTGTTTCACTTATTTATGGATTGCGCACATGTTTCCGCACGGAATATCCGCTTATGTGTGTACACGGCCTAACTCTCTCTGTAATTAACTCCCTTCACCAAAGTTATTTTCGGCACCAATTCGCCTAGCAA
>CM065680.1:38364599-38367099 GCA_017654935.2 Phymorhynchus buccinoides | reverse complement strand
GTTATTTCGTCTACACGCTGTTCTGTTATCTGCGTGGTGCATCCAATGTTTGCATGACGTTATTTCGTCTACACGCTGTTCTGTTATCTGCGTGGTGCATCCAATGTTTGCATGACGTTATTTCGTCTACACGCTGTTCTGTTATCTGCGTGGTGCATCCAATGTTTGCATGACGTTATTTCGTCTACACGCTGTTCTGTTATCTGCGTGGTGCATCCAATGTTTGCATGACGTTATTTCGTCTACACGCTGTTCTGTTATCTGCGTGGTGCATCCAATGTTTGCATAACGTTATTTCGTCTACACGCTGTTCTGTTATCTGCGTGGTGCATCCAATGTTTGCACGACGTTATTTCGTCTACACGCTGTTCTGTTATCTGCGTGGTGCATCCAATGTTTGCACGACGTTATTTCGTCTACACGCTGTTCTGTTATCTGCGTGGTGCATCCAATGTTTGCACGACGTTATTTCGTCTACACGCTGTTCTGTTATCTGCGTGGTGCATCCAATGTTTGCACGACGTTATTTCGTCTACACGCTGTTCTGTTATCTGCGTGGTGCATCCAATGTTTGCACGACGTTATTTCGTCTACACGCTGTTCTGTTATCTGCGTGGTGCATCCAATGTTTGCACGACGTTATTTCGTCTACACGCTGTTCTGTTATCTGCGTGGTGCATCCAATGTTTGCACGACGTTATTTCGTCTACACGCTGTTCTGTTATCTGCGTGGTGCATCCAATGTTTGCACGACGTTATTTCGTCTACACGCTGTTCTGTTATCTGCGTGGTGCATCCAATGTTTGCACGACGTTATTTCGTCTACACGCTGTTCTGTTATCTGCGTGGTGCATCCAATGTTTGCACGACGTTATTTCGTCTACACGCTGTTCTGTTATCTGCGTGGTGCATCCAATGTTTGCATGACGTTATTTCGTCTACACGCTGTTCTGTTATCTGCGTGGTGCATCCAATGTTTGCACGACGTTATTTCGTCTACACGCTGTTCTGTTATCTGCGTGGTGCATCCAATGTTTGCATGACGTTATTTCGTCTACACGCTGTTCTGTTATCTGCGTGGTGCATCCAATGTTTGCACGACGTTATTTCGTCTACACGCTGTTCTGTTATCTGCGTGGTGCATCCAATGTTTGCACGACGTTATTTCGTCTACACACTGTTCTGTTATCTGCGTGGTGCATCCAATGTTTGCACGACGTTATTTCGTCTACACGCTGTTCTGTTATCTGCGTGGTGCATCCAATGTTTGCACGACGTTATTTCGTCTACACGCTGTTCTGTTATCTGCGTGGTGCATCCAATGTTTGCACGACGTTATTTCGTCTACACGCTGTTCTGTTATCTGCGTGGTGCATCCAATGTTTGCATGACGTTATTTCGTCTACACGCTGTTCTGTTATCTGCGTGGTGCATCCAATGTTTGCACGACGTTATTTCGTCTACACGCTGTTCTGTTATCTGCGTGGTGCATCCAATGTTTGCACGACGTTATTTCGTCTACACGCTGTTCTGTTATCTGCGTGGTGCATCCAATGTTTGCATGACGTTATTTCGTCTACACGCTGTTCTGTTATCTGCGTGGTGCATCCAATGTTTGCACGACGTTATTTCGTCTACACGCTGTTCTGTTATCTGCGTGGTGCATCCAATGTTTGCATGACGTTATTTCGTCTACACGCTGTTCTGTTATCTGCGTGGTGCATCCAATGTTTGCACGACGTTATTTCGTCTACACGCTGTTCTGTTATCTGCGTGGTGCATCCAATGTTTGCACGACGTTATTTCGTCTACACGCTGTTCTGTTATCTGCGTGGTGCATCCAATGTTTGCAAGACGTTATTTCGTCTACACGCTGTTCTGTTATCTGCGTGGTGCATCCAATGTTTGCACGACGTTATTTCGTCTACACGCTGTTCTGTTATCTGCGTGGTGCATCCAATGTTTGCACGACGTTATTTCGTCTACACGCTGTTCTGTTATCTGCGTGGTGCATCCAATGTTTGCACGACGTTATTTCGTCTACACGCTGTTCTGTTATCTGCGTGGTGCATCCAATGTTTGCACGACGTTATTTCGTCTACACGCTGTTCTGTTATCTGCGTGGTGCATCCAATGTTTGCACGACGTTATTTCGTCTACACGCTGTTCTGTTATCTGCGTGGTGCATCCAATGTTTGCACGACGTTATTTCGTCTACACGCTGTTCTGTTATCTGCGTGGTGCATCCAATGTTTGCACGACGTTATTTCGTCTACACGCTGTTCTGTTATCTGCGTGGTGCATCCAATGTTTGCACGACGTTATTTCGTCTACACGCTGTTCTGTTATCTGCGTGGTGCATCCAATGTTTGCACGACGTTATTTCGTCTACACGCTGTTCTGTTATCTGCGTGGTGCATCCAATGTTTGCACGACGTTATTTCGTCTACACGCTGTTCTGTTATCTGCGTGGTGCATCCAATGTTTGCATGACGTTATT
>CM065680.1:38352099-38357099 GCA_017654935.2 Phymorhynchus buccinoides | reverse complement strand
ATCAGCAGTTAACATGCCATTTGAGAGAGAGAGAGAGAGAGAGAGAGAGAGAGAGAGAGAGAGAGAGAGAGAGAGAGAGAGAGAGAGAGAGAGAGAGAGAGAGAGAGAGAGAGAGAGAGAGAGAGAGAGAGAGAGAGGAGAGAGAGAGAGAGAGAGAGAGAGAGAGAGAGAGAGTACACAGAAAGACACACAGACAGACAGACAGTCATATTTAAAGTCAGACCGATAAGCACAGAAACAGAAAGACAGACACAACACTGGAAAACGTCCCATGGTGATCATCGTCTTAGATCTTCTTGTCCAAATCAACAGCAAGCAACAATCGGCAATGCTTCCAGGGCTCGCCCATCCTTCAGAAAGTCAATATACGAACATTAATTTTGAAAAAATCAGCTTTGGGGAATTGAGTTTCTGTTTTGTTCTTTTTTGTTGCGTTGTGTTGTTTGCTTGTTTGTTGTTCTTTGTTTTTCTTTAATAATCAATCTTTCAGCTGGTCTTATAAGGTCCATTTGACTTCCAGAGATAATTCATCCCTCACACCGCAACACCGTCCATTCACGTTTGTTGTACCTCAGTTCTATCAGAACGGGGGTGGGGGGGGGGGGGGGGGGGGGTGTGGGGGGGGGGGGGGGGTGCATTATTGAAGACAGGGTCAGACAGAGACAGAAAGAATAACAAGATGAACTCAAAAGAAAACGTTTCATAGCGTGCCTTGCCAATAGAAACAAACAACAGCGAGCTGCGGCAACTGTAACTGTGGGTCGAATAAGGTCCATTCAACTTCTGGAGAATTCGTCAATCACACCACAGCCTGAAGATTTATAGGCTCTTCTCACACCGCAGCACAAGTCACGTTCTTGTCATCCCCAGGGCATTGGAGAAACACATACAGACAGAGATAGACAGACATAAAAAAAAATTCCTTTCTGGCAAGGAATCGAGATGTGAAGGTTTTTAATATTTTGTAGAAGTGGAGAGCAGCCTATACCGGGCATACACTCTAGATAACTTAATCTCTAACCCGGAAGTGTCGATAAAACGTTTGCGCTACGTAGCCTCTGCCTTTTCACATTCGACTGCAGACCAAGCAGGTTGTATCGTAAAGCGCACATTAATAGCTGAATTAATCCAAGTCTTTTTGTTGAACTGATTTATATGTCTAAGTTGGTTGCGCAAAAGGCAAGGAAGCAAGTAAGAATCTTCAGTACGATGAATGTGGAAGATCAAACGATCACAACGTCTACCCAGCCACGTTATTCTTGCACTAGCTGCAACAATCATGAATAACAAATTAACAGAGATCTTCGATTGTCACCCTCAATGAATTAAAATAGGACGTTTTGTCAATAATTATGTGTTTCGTTTATGTCCATGAATGGATGCCGGTACCCATCAATGATTGACTTGGATCCGTGATAGTAATAATAATTTTCCCTTCTCAGTCAAAATATCAGTGCTATGCAATCAATGAATCATGCATCAGAATCGTCAACAAGATGACAGAGGATGCCTCAAGATGGAAGAAGAGAGTAACAGTGAGTGAAACTTGTTTCACTTTAAGTCAGTGCAATGATCGTAATCTCTTCTCATCCCATTCTTTTAAAAAAAAATCATTCATATAGAGTACCAACAGGTCTGCGCGTTGGTTAGTATACGTGACCCCCACTTGAAATCGTAGAGATTGTAGATAAATCATGTCATGCTTGCGTCATTGTTTGCATCATTTTGAGGGGTAGCCCCCCCCCCCCCCCCCCCCCCTCCCCCCCCCCCCCCCCCTCCCCATACTCTAAGTAATAGTGTGAGTCATGGGATATTATCACTGTGTGTAGGGGAAGACGGGGTAAAAAGCGCATGGGCGGGTAAGACGCCCACCCCAATTATCTCATGAAATAAAGAAAATTTCAGTCAAATTTGCCCATGAGACGAATGCTAGACATTAACGCTCGTCTCATGGGCAAAATGAGACTGAAATTTGCTTCATTTCATGAGATAATTGGGGTGGGCTTCTTACCCGCCCATGCGCTTTTTACCCCGTCTTCCCCTAATCATATATCAGCACTATAATTTAGTGAGCAATGAGTCATTGCAAATCGGCACTGGATTCCATGCCAGTGTAAGTGTGCTTTGTTTCAGAGTGCCTGTGTTGGTGCACATGAGTGATGAGTCATCACATTTTTTAGTGAGCGATGAGTCATCAGCATGGGGCTGCTGACAGCCGAATATTTATACTGCACTATAATATCTGGTGGGTCACACCATGTTGAGTAACATATTCTGCTGCCAGCGGTGGCGGACAATCCTCATACATGTTCAATAGAATCATCTTAGACTGGGTGCACTGTGTTGATCATTTCAATGAGAACTGTATTCCCTAAAGGTGTGTGCCTTACAGTGTATGTTAAGAAGTTTTTATATTCTGTTGCTCTGTAAAGGTTTTGTGTGGATGCAAGAAACACAAATTTCCTTTTTGGCAAGGAATCGAGATGTGAAGGTTTATAATTTTTTTTAGAAGTAGAGTGCAGCCTATACCGGGCATACACTCTAGATAACTTAATCTCTAACCCGAAAGTGTCGATAAAACGTTTGCGCTACGTAGCCTCTGCCTTTTCACATTCGACTGCAGACCAAGCAGGTTGTATCGTAAAGCGCACATTAATAGCTGAATTAATCCAAGTCTTTTTGTTGAACTGATTTATATGTCTAAGTTGGTTGCGCAAAAGGCAAGGAAGCAAGTAAGAATCTTCAGTACGATGAATGTGGAAGATCAAACGATCACAACGTCTACCCAGCCACGTTATTCTTGCACTAGCTGCAACAATCATGAATAACAAATTAACAGAGATCTTCGATTGTCACCCTCAATGAATTAAAATAGGACGTTTTGTCAATAATTATGTGTTTCGTTTATGTCCATGAATGGATGCCGGTACCCATCAATGATTGACTTGGATCCGTGATAGTAATAATAATTTTCCCTTCTCAGTCAAAATATCAGTGCTATGCAATCAATGAATCATGCATCAGAATCGTCAACAAGATGACAGAGGATGCCTCAAGATGGAAGAAGAGAGTAACAGTGAGAGAAACTTGTTTCACTTTAAGTCAGTGCAATGATCGTAATCTCTTCTCATCCCATTCTTTTAAAAAAAAAATCATTCATATAGAGTACCAACAGGTCTGCGCGTTGGTTAGTATGCGTGACCCCCACTTGAAATCGTAGAGATTGTAGATAAATCATGTCATGCTTGCGTCATTGTTTGCATCATTTTGAGGGGTAGCCCCCCCCCCCCCCCTGGTACTCTAAGTAATAGTGTGAGTCATGGGATATTATCACTGTGTGTAATCATATATCAGCACTAAAATTTAGTGAGCAATGAGTCATTGCAAATCGGCACTGGATTCCATGCCAGTGTAAGTGTGCTTTGTTTCAGAGTGCCTGTGTTGGTGCACATGAGTGATGAGTCATCACATTTTTTAGTGAGCGATGAGTCATCATCATGGGGCTGCTGACAGCCGAATATTTATACTACACTATAATATCTGGTGGGTCACACCATGTTGAGTAACATATTCTGCTGCCAGCGGTGGCGGACAACCCTCATACATGTTCAATAGAATCATCTTAGACTGGGTGCACTGTGTTGATCATTTCAATGAGAACTGTATTCCCTAAAAGTGTGTGCCTTACAGTGTATGTTAAGAAGTTTTTATATTCTGTTGCTCTGTAAAGGTTTTGTGTGGATGCAAGAAACACAAATTTCCTTTTTGGCAAGGAATCGAGATGTGAAGGTTTATAATATTTTTTAGAAGTAGAGTGCAGCCTATACCGGGCATACACTCTAGATAACTTAATCTCTAACCCGAAAGTGTCGATAAAACGTTTGCGCTACGTAGCCTCTGCCTTTTCACATTCGACTGCAGACCAAGCAGGTTGTATCGTAAAGCGCATATTAATAGCTGAATTAATCCAGCTTGTATCGTAAAGCGCACATTAATAGCTGAATTAATCGAAGTCTTTTTGTTGAACTGATTTATCCCTCCTGCCACCCCATCACCTCCATCTAGTAGTTCAATTTGTGTGTGTATCCCTAATACATGTTCAATAGAATCATCTTAGATTGGGTGCACTGTGTTGATCATTTCAATGAGAACTGTATTCCCTAAAAGTGTGTGTTTTACAGAAAATGTCCACAATGGTTACTTTTGGTCCAATAAGGTTCTTTCAGCCACTGTGGATTCATCACTGTAGGGCCAACCACACGTCCACTAAAATCGCACGACTGTACGATACGATTCCATCACGTGATCTCCAAGAACAAATGTGATCGGCGCATCGCGATCACGTGATCAGCTAGAGGGGAAATGTTCTTAGCGTACCTTGTATTGTTGACAGAAAGTGTGGGCAATGGCAACGCTACTGTTGGTCTGATAAGGTTCTTATGACCCCAGTAAATTCATCACTTTCACCGTAGCACCATTCAAGTTTCCGTACACTCTTTTATTTATATATTTATATAATAACTGAGATACATACGAAATGGAACGAGGATCTGTGCATTTCTCTAATTCATTCTCCCTGTCTCTGTCTCTGTCTCTGTCTCTCCCCCTCTCTCTCTCTCTCTCTCTCTCTCTCTCTCTCTCTCTCTCTCTCTCTCTCTCTCTCTCTCTCTCTCTCTCTCTCTCTCTCTCTCTCTCTCTCTCTCTCTCTCTCTCGCACTCTGAGGGGGTGGAGAGGGGAGCAGGTAGGTGTGTCCATATCGCTTACCAAACTCCACATCCTTAACTACAGAATCAATCATAATGAAAATGGGCAGAATTGACAACGAAACCCGTTATGTCAAATCATCTTACACCCCAAGGATCAGAACACTCACTTTGCTCTGGTTTCATATAAATTAAACCGTCAAAACAGCGATTCTTCCTTGGCGGAGTTGCCGGAGTAGCCATATTGGATGGGGTGGGTGGAGGTCACTCATTGTGGTCGAAGCATTTTCTTTTTT
>CM065680.1:38332099-38342099 GCA_017654935.2 Phymorhynchus buccinoides | reverse complement strand
TTGAACAAACATTACGAATTACTACCTTCTAGACGCCGCTACAAAACTTTTATGAAGTCAACTCCAGGGCACAGAAATCCTTCATCCCCAGATCCATCCACCTCCTAAACTCATGATCCTTTTAGGCTTAAATGTGTGTTCATCGTGTTAAAGGAAACTATGCATGCTTATCCTTAGACTTGTAGGGGAAGACGGGGTAAAAAGCGCATGGGCGGGTAAGAAGCCCACCCCAATTATCTCATGAAATAAAGAAAATTTCAGTCAAATTTGCCCATGAGACGAATGCTAGACATTAACGCTCGTCTCATGGGCAAAATGAGACTGAAATTTGCTTCATTTCATGAGATAATTGGGGTGGGCTTCTTACCCGCCCATGCGCTTTTTACCCCGTCTTCCCCTATGCATCCACAATCCACATGTAATGTGTATCTTTAAGCGTGTATTACTTGTAACCTTAAAATATGTACATTATACTCAAGCATGCTAAATGTCTATGTCCGTATACATTTTATGCATATTTGTTTTTACTCATGTGGCTTTGTTTAAGTCCAAATGTGCACTTATATTCATGCATGCTGAATGTCGATGTCTCTGTATTCTGCACCTGAACACAATTTCTCCTTGGGAGATAATAACGTGAGTTTGATTTGATTTGATTTGAAGTATGGCTGGCCCTTTAGACCTTGCCATCTGAAATAACACGAATGCACTGTTAGCTTACATTAAAGCAACATGAAACTTACTACATGTATTAGATAGGTAAACAGACAGACAGACAGACGGACAGCTCTACCTGCCCCCAGTGCGAGGCCGCTTTTGTGGTTTCGTCTCCTCCACTTTGCCCTCTAAACTAAAAAAACAACGACAAAGCAAATGTATTGTTAGCTTGGTCGTGGTCTCCAAGAACAAATGTGATTCGCGCTTCGAGACCACGTGATCGAATCGTATCGTTCAGTCGTGCGATTTTAGTGGACGTGTGGCAGGCCCTTTTAGAGGAAGGCAATCTTAGATGGATAGACAAATGGACGGACGGACAGACACAAATGGACACGAGAATGTATCTGCCCACTTGATCTCCAACACGACAAAAGATTGCTCTACGATTTGTTTTTTTTATACTCTACTCAGTCAAAGATATTCTAAAAGGGACACCAGAGAGAAAAGTGGGTTCCAGGGACAGGGTGCCATTTTTCCTGTTCCCAGGGACAAATACCCCTCAGGGGGGACGGTAGGCAGCCCTGTGTCAACAAGCTCCTAGTCAAGGTTGTCAAAGGCTTCGTCTCCTGGCAGCAAAAAAACCCGTTATTATATATATGGTAGTAACCCCACTTGTGATGTGTAATCTGACAGTGTACCGGCAGTGGATGAGATGACCGTGTCGTTCTTTGCCAATTGAATGGGTGTTTCTGCAGACAGGGGGGGGGTCTTGACACTTTTGATGGTGAACGTGTATTGATTTTGTTCGTTGAAGATGTTCACGGTTATATAACATAACATGAATAATAAAGATTGTGTCATTTATCATTCTCGTGCCGCCACAAATGATATTTCCAAATTGTTTTTGGACAATACATTGTATGACTTGTGACTTGTAAAAAGACGAATTCTGGAATATCGTTTTAGCCCTAAGAAGTGTTTACTTTAGATAATAAAATGTGTCTCCCCCCCCCCTCTCTCTCTCTCTCTCTCTCTCTCTCTCTCTCTCTCTCTCTCTCTCTCTCTCTCTCTCTCTCTCTCTCTCTCTCTCTCTCCCATCGTCTGTATCTATCTCTACCTCTCGCTCTGATTCTGTTTGTCTCTCTGTATCTCTCTCTCTTTCTGCCTCTGTCTCTGTCTCTGTCTGTTTGTCTGCCTGTCTCTCTCTCTGTATCTGTATCTCTCTCTCTCTCTCTCTCTCTCTCTCTCTCTCTCTCTCTCTCTCTCTCTCTCTCTCTCTCTCTCTCGCTCCCACTGTCTGTATCTATCTCTACCTCTCGCTCTGATTCTGTCTGTCTCTCTGTATCTCTCTCTCTTTCTGTCTCTGTCTCTGTCTGTCTGTCTCCCTGTCTCTCTCTCTGTGTATCTCTCTCTCTCTCTCTCTCTCTCTCTCTCTCTCTCTCTCTCTCTCTCTCTCTCTCTCTCTCTCTCTCTCTCTCTCTCTCTCTCTCTCTCTCTCTCTCTCTCTCTCTCTCTCTCTCCCCACACCACAATCAATAATAAGCAGACAAAATGAATCCTGACTTCTGCAACGGACAGAGAGTATTGCACATATAGAATTCGGAAAATACAGGAAAGGGTATGGGCTTTGAGTGTGGGTGGGTGGGGGTGGGGTGGGGGGGGGGGGGGGCGTGGTGGTGATCAATGGGGTAAGAAAGGGTTCAGAGGTGGGAAGAAGGAGGAAGAAGAAGGGAGGAGGGGGCAAGAATGGAAGTAGACTGGGGGCAAAAAGAAAAATGAAGGGAAAGGTGAGACAGAAAGAGTAGAGTTGGGATGGAACAGTGGGGCTGAGATTGACAGAGATGATCCCAGATCAGAGGTTAAGATGGCTGTATTGAGAGCCCTCGCCCTCGCCCGAGTCTGAATTAATGAGAAGATATAAAGGTGGAATACTTTCATTTAGGGATTTTTTGTTCTTGTTGCAGTCCCCTACCCTATACTACCCCTTCTTTCACTTTTACAACAACAGTAGAACCTTGTGCGTGCGTGCGTGCGTGCGTGTGTGTGTGCGTGCGTGCGTGCGTGCGTGCGTGTGTGTGCGTGCGTGCGTGTGTGTGTGTGTGTGTGTGTGTGTGCGTGTGCGTGTGTGTGTGTGCGTGCGTGTGTGTGTGTGTGCGTGCGTGTGTGTGTGTGTGTGCGTGTGTGTGTGTGTGTGTGTGTGTGTGTGTGTGTGTGTGTGTGTGTGTGTGTGCGTGTGTGTGCGTGTGCGTGCGTGCGTGCGTGCGTGCGTGCGTGCGTGCGTGCGTGTGTGTGTGTGTGCGTGCGTGTGCGTGCGCGTGCGCGTGCGTGCGTGTGCGTGTGCGTGCGCGCGCGCGTGCGTGTCTGTGTGTGTGTGCGTGTGTGTGTGTGTGTGTGCGTTTGCGCGCGCGCGCGTGCGTGTGTGTGTGTTTGTTGCAACCTTGTTTGTCTATTTATCTGTCAGTGTAGGTGTCCCAGTCATCTCAGCTTAACCACACTCAAGTGAACAGAAAATGGCACAATGATGTCCGAGGTCCAACTAAAGAGCCAGCCGCACGTCCACTAAAACCGCACGACTGTACGATACGATTCGGTCACGTGATCTCGATGCGCCAATCACATTTGTTATTGGAGACCACGTGAATCGAATCGTATCGTATAGTCGTGCGATTTTAGGGGACGTGTGGCTGGCCCTTAACTGTTGGAAAAAGTCTTACTCTGTGAGCATTTTGTCGTACTTGCTGTTAAAGTTTTGAGCATTAATGTCGTGTGAGTAGTGATCATAATATAGTATGTCGTCACGCCGTACATTTCATATACTATTATTATAATAATAACGCAGGAGATAATAATAATAATAATAATAATAATAATAATAATAATAATAATAATAATAACACATTTATATAGCGCTTTACCTCAAATGAGCCCAAAGCGCTTTACAATCAAATGCTCATCAACAAGTATAGACAACAATGGCTTCTCACACACTAAACTCAACTGAGCAAAACACCGGCAGATTAAAATGCGTTTTACATGCTGCAATTATATAGGCCAAATTAACTGGCCTGGCCTAGGACATTAATTTTTCGTACATCAAATTATCGTTTCTTTTTAACCAGCATCGCTCATATCACAGTGTTATCCTGAACAGCCATACAGGGGGGTGAGCAAAGATAAGCTGGTTTCTTAGCAACATACGGATGTACAGACATGATTGTGTCATACAATAAAAAATATTAGGGGAAGACGGGGTAAAAAGCGCATGGGCGGGTAAGAAGCCCACCCCAATTATCTCATGAAATGAAGCAAATTTCAGTCTCATTTTGCCCATGAGACGAGCCTTAATGTCTAGCATTCGTCTCATGGGCAACTTTGACTGAAATTTTCTTTATTTCATGAGATAATTGGGGTGGGCTTCTTACCCGCCCATGCGCTTTTTACCCCGTCTTGCCCATAGGTATTAGGTATTATGTACTTTATAGTCACAGAGGCGTCTCTGTGAAATTCTGGTTGCTCCCACTTGGGCGGGTAAGAAGCCCACCCCAATTATCTCATGAAATGAAGCAAATTTCAGTCTCATTTTGCCCATGAGACGAGCCTTAATGTCTAGCATTCGTCTCATGGGCAACTTTGACTGAAATTTTCTTTATTTCATGAGATAATTGGGGTGGGCTTCTTACCCGCCCATGCGCTTTTTACCCCGTCTTGCCCCTAGGTATTAGGTATTATGTACTTTATAGTCACAGAGGCGTCTCTGTGAAATTCTGGTTGCTCCCACCTGGGGCGGGTAAGAAGCCCACCCCAATTATCTCATGAAATGAAGCAAATTTCAGTCTCATTTTGCCCATGAGACGAGCGTTAATGTCTAGCATTCGTCTCATGGGCAACTTTGACTGAAATTTTCTTTATTTCATGAGATAATTGGGGTGGGCTTCTTACCCGCCCATGCGCTTTTTACCCCGTCTTCCCCATAGGTATTAGGTATTATGTACTTTATAGTCACAGAGGCGTCTCTGTGGAATTCTGGTTGCTCCCACTTGGAGAGCGCGTCACAGCCACAGGAGCGCCCGCTCCCCCCTCCTCCCCCCCCTCCTCCTTATCTTGATAATCGACATCATGTTGTGGATAAACACAAAACCAATGGACAGGGAATTGAGCGTGGCAGAGAAGAAAGAGAGAAAGGTACTAAGGATCCGAAGGAGGAGAAAAAAGATTGTTGCATGAAGGTGTGTGTGTGTGTTTGGGGGGTGGGGGTGGGGGGTGGGGGTGTCAATGAAGGGGGGTAACTCCCTCTGTGCGTGACTGGGGGACAGGTATTTGGAATCTTCTCATTTCCAGACACGCACCGGGCTGCCATTAAACCCGCCTTCTCTCGCTAGCATTATTCACAAATCCATTCCTCGAAGCATCTACATCTTTTCTACCTCACCCCTACCGTTCACGTCTCATACCTCCATTCCTCGAACCGTCCTTTCCTTGGAAACTGTAGTCTGACTCCATACTGTGAGAATGGAAGCGTTAGAACAGTCTGAAAAGGAGTAGGCTACTAGGAAAGAGGTGCGGGACGAAGAAAGAAAAAGGAAGCATGCTTCTGTAGTATTGCGTGGTGTCTCTCGTAGTCATTACAAGAAGGAAATTACTATTGGAGTTGGCAGCCATAAGAAAGGAGTGTAGGTGGGTTCAAACGAGGACTTCGGATGGAAATGCATAAGTGCCTATAAGGGGGGGGGGGGGGGGAGGTCAAAAACTTACTATTTTTTGTTATAAAAAATGCACTTGGATAAAATTTTTAAAAAGCTTTCTTAGAGACAGATATCAAAGGGATATAAAGGAAAACAGGTGTCAGACAAGAAAGATCGTGAAGCCAAATCACGAATGGGCAAAACAGGAAAATGCCATCTTCATCAGCGTACAAAATGGACATGAGACAAATAAGGAATTAATGATTTACAATAGATGCCTGTCTACAGCTACAAAAAGACAGAGGGAGAGGGAGAGAGAGAGTGTGTGGGTTTATTTGGGTGTGTGTGTGTGTGTGTGTGTGTGTGTGTGTGTGTGTGTGTGTGTGTGTGTGTGTGTGTGTGTGTGTGTGTGTGTGTGTGTGTGTAACTGTGTGTGATTGTGTGTGTGTGTGTGTGTGTGTGTGTGTGTGTGTGTGTGTGTGTGTGTGTGTGTGTGTGTGTGTGTGTGTGTGTGTGTGTGTGTGTGTGTGTGTGTGTGTGTGTGTGTGTTCGTTCTTTAGTTTTACGTCTGTTCACCCGCAAGTGATATTAGACAACAAAAATTAAATAAATATTAAAAAAAAATGATAAAATGTGTGTGTGTGTGAAATTAATTAAGCCTAGAGCAGATAGCTATTGAAGTGAGAGTGTGTGTGAGTGCGTGAATGGTAGTGTTATTTATGTGTTTTCCCTACACATCTATTCATACAAATCTAACTGAGTGCATATAAAAATTACATTAACAGATATATAAGATGGGAGGGAAGGGGGGACATACAGTAACATTTCAAACTGACTTATGTAACATGAAGAGTTAAACAAGTGTGTCTTAATTTATAAATGGCTAACAACAAAAATATAATAACACAATTTAAGCCAACAATTAATTAGTAACTCAAAGAAAAATACCAACAGGACTTATGTGCAGGATTTCTGAAAAACGTTTAAGGAGATAAAAGTTGTTTAAGATTTTTTCAATGGTTAAATGCGTTTGATGGTTCAGCAATTCACCAACAGTTTTGTTGATTTGTTCTTTAATTCTAGGACAATATAGGAGCAAATGATTTATAGATATTTGACTTCCACATATACACTTAACATCTTTAGAACATTTTGTTTTAAAGGATTTAAACGAAGTTTAAACATCAAAGATACGATTTGTCTTGAACTTGTATCTTTGAGCTGTTCAAAATTAAGTAGGAATTGATTGTACTTGAGCCTTTTATACAATAGCGTGAATATTGACTGTCTGAAGTCATTAACATGCTGTCAAAATAATCTTTTGATAATTTTTCAATATGTTTATAATATTCATGAAGATCTAAATTCACATTAAGTTGAATCGTTCCCTCGGAATTACGCGCTGCACTTCTAGCTCCTCGATCAACCAATTCATTTGAGTATATTCCACAATGGGATGGAACCCAATAAAAAGTTACACTAATGTCTTTACTCGATAACTGATTAATTAAATGTTTGATCTCTAATATCATTTCAAGGCGTATGTTAACATTTTGACCTTTGATAGCTTGTACGTGTGTGTGTGACAGTTGGCCTGCCATATTGCATCTGACAAGTGTACATAAAAAAGTAAGATGTCAAATAAAAGCTTGGCCTTTTCCCTATTTGCTTGCATACGCCTATGAATGATGTCACAATATTTCATCATCTATGACGTCATTGAAAATATGATGTCATCAACTGTGGTTGAAAAACATGGATCCAAATCCTGAACAGCTGAGGTTTTATGTTTTTACAAGGTTCAAACTTGGAGAGACTCCAATCAAAATTCATGCTGATTTGATTTCTGTGTACGGGGACCAGTGTACGTCACACAGGACAGTTTGCAGATGGATTCAAAATTTCAAAGATGGAAAAGCTGACTTTAAAGATGAATACCGCTCTGGGCGTCCTTGTGATGCCCGGAACGAGCACAATATCCTGCTTGTAAAGAAAGCCGTTGAAGAGAACCAACATATTACAATTCGGGAGATAAGTGAAACACATGGGCTTTCATATAGTACAGTTGAACGGATCCTGCGTCAAGATCTTCAGCTAAAAATATCGCTGCAAAATGGGTACCACACCTGTTGACAGATCAGCAAAAGAAGCAGAGGGTTTTGTGTGCCAAGAAATTGCTGGAGATGTTTGAGCCAAATGGCCCAAAACGGCTGTGTGACGTAGTCACCGGAGATGAAACTTGGATCTCATTTTATGGCATCCCAAGCAAGCGGTCCAATATGGCGTGGGTGAGTGCTGACCAGGAGAGACCAGTTGTTCTTCGTCCATCTTTTCAGAGTCGGAAGAGGCTTTTCTCCATTTTTTTCAGCACCCAAGGCTCAGTAGCAGTCGACATACTTCCAGAGAAATGCACACTCACTGCCAGCTATTATGTTGGAACAGTTTTGCCCAAAGTGGCTGGGTCTGTCTGTGAGCAGCGCCCAACCGTTGGTACCAGCAAAACAATGCTCCTGCATGACAATGCCAGTGCTCACAAAGCCAAGGTCACCATGACCTATCTAGAAGAGCAATCTGTCCAAGTTCTTCCACATCCACCTTACAGTCCAGACTCGTCACCATGTGACTTTTGGTTGTTTCCACTTCTGAAGGAAAACCTCTCTGACAAGAAGTTTTCAAGGATACAGCACTTGGGAAAAGCGGTGAAATCACAGCTGGACACCATACCTCTGCTGGAGTATCAAAATGCCTTTGTTTCTTGGCTGACCCGACTGCAACTTTGTGTGGAAAGAGGAGGAGAGTACTCCGAGGGACTGTAAAGAAATGGTAAGTTTCGAGCAATAAACACGGCCGTTAGAGACCAAGTGTCAAGACTTTTGGATCATCCCATGTAATGCTGATTTCGAATCTACACAAAGTAATATTTCAAAGCATTTATAGGTTATTCTGCAGTATAGTGTAATGCCATTAAAATAGCTAACAATTCTGCAGTAAAATGGTGTGTGTGTGTGTGTGTGTGTGTGTGTGTGTGTGTGTGCGTGCGTGTGCGTGTGCGTGCGTGTGCGTGTGCGTGTGCGTGCGTGCGCGTGCGTGCGCGTGTGCATGTGAGGAGATAGATAGAGAGATAGACAGACAGACAGACACACAGAGAGAGAAGCTCAAATAAAGACATTTTTCGCATACATCCTTGTCTGTTTTCTCTCTCTCTCTCTCTCTCTCTCTCTCTCTCTCTCTCTCTCTCTCTCTCTCTCTCTCTCTCTCTCTCTCTCTCTCTCTCTCTCTCTCTCTCTCTCTCTCTCTCTCTCTCTCTCTCTCTCTCTCTCTCTCTCTCTCCCCCCCTCTCTCTCTCTCTCTCTCTCTCTCCCTCTCCCTCCCTCTCTCTCTCTCTCTCTCTCTCTCTCTGCAGCCTAAAAGATATTGGATAAAAATTAAACACGTTATTACCAACAAAGAAACAACTAAGCAAATGGCTTGGAAACAAACAAATCTTAGCCAAAATATCCGCAGGGCTAAAACAAATGAGATTCGTTTAAAGTTATTTTCTGTTCAATGTTTGTTAGCCTCTTCTTTTTTTTTTACTCTTTCCTATTCAAATTCTAACAATACCAAAGACGAGACCAAACGGGGATTAGAGAAGGTTAAAAAAATAAAAAGAGGCCCCCCCAAAAAGGGTAATTCTGTGGGATATGTATCATTGTGCGCCCCCCCCCCCCCCCCCCCCCCCCCCCCCCCCCCCCCCCCCCCCCCCCCCCCGTCTCTATGTGTCCCCAATTTCGTCTCTCTGTGTCCCCGTTTCTATGTGTCCCCAATTTCGTCTCTCTGTGTCCCTGTCTCTATGTGTCCCCAATTTCGTCTCTATGTGTCCCCAATTTCGTCTCTCTGTGCCCTCGTCTCTATGTGTCCCCAATTTCGTTTCTATGTGTCCCCGTCTCCATGTGTCCCCAATTTCGTTTCTATGTGTCCCCAATTTCGTTTCTATGTGTCCCCGTCTCCATGTGTCCCCAATTTCGTTTCTATGTGTCCCCGTCTCCATGTGTCCCCGTTTGTATGTGTCCCCAATTTCGTCTCTCTGCCTCTATGTGTCCCCAAATTCGTCTCTCTGTGTCCCCGTCTCTATGTGTCCCCAATTGCGAATATCTGTGTCCCCATCTCTATGTGTCCCCAATTTTTGTCTCTGTGTCCCCGTCTCTATGTACCCCCAATTTTCGTCTCTCTGTGTCCCCGTCTCTACGTGTCCCCAATTTCGAATCTCTGTGTCCCCCGTCTCTATGTGTCCCCAATTTCGTCTGTGTCCCTGTCTCTATGTGTCCCCAATGTCATCTCTCTGTGTCCCCGTCTACATGTGTCCCCAATTTCATCCCTCTGTGTCCCTATCTCTATGATATGTCCCTGTCTCTCTGTGTCCCCAATTTCGTCTCTCTGTGTCCCCGTCTCTATAACATATCCCATTCTGTGTGTCCCCCGTCTTACATCTCTTATTCTCTTCGTTTATCCTAACCCTGTCCCTAACCAAAACACTATCCTTAGCCGCTAATCCGAGGGGACATTATAGACGGGGGCACACGGAGGCGGGGACACTACGAGAAGGAGACATAACATTATAGAAACGGGGGCACAGTGAGGGTGTGGCACATAGAAACGGGGGCACTTCGAACTGATCCCAT
>CM065680.1:38314599-38317099 GCA_017654935.2 Phymorhynchus buccinoides | reverse complement strand
TGTGTGTGTGTGTGTGTGTGTTTGTGTGTGTGTATGTGTGCGTGTGCGTGCGTGCGCGCGCGCGAGTGTGTGTGTGTGTGTGTGCGTGTGTGTGTGCACGTGTGAGTGTGTTTGTGTCTGTCTGTCTTTCCTCTCTCTCTCTCTCTCTCTCTCTCTCTCTCTCTCTCTCTCTCTCTCTCTCTCTCTTTCTTTCTCTCTCTCGCTCACTGATGACTGGAAGGTGCAGTCAATAATTATGGTGAATCCTTTTTTTTTTCTTTTTTCTTTTCTCTTTGCTTTTGATAAATATTATTAGTTAATCTCAATTCACGTGTCCCCCTTGACATGAATAGCATAATGTCAACGGCAATGAAAACATTTTCAAGTTTCAAATCACTCTCTCTCACTCTCTCCCCCCCCCTCTCTCTCTCTCTCTCTCTCTCTCTCTCTCTCCTCTCTCTCTCTCTCTATCTCTCTCTGCCTCAGGGCTGAGTGAGAAAAACTGCAACTAATTAGCTTATCTCATTACCCTGAATAAATAATATTTCGTTCGTTCGTTCGTTCGTTCGTTCGTTCGTTCGTTCGTTCGCTCTCTCTCGCTCTCTCTCTCTCTCTCTCTCTCTCTCTCTCTCTCTCTCTCTCTCTCTCTCTCTCTCTCTCTCTCTCTCTCTCTCTCTCTCTCTCTCTCTCTCTCTCTCTCTCTCCTCTATCTCTGCCTCAGGGCTGAGTGAGAAAAACTGCAACTAATTAGCTTATCTCATTACCCTGAAAAAATAATATTTCGTTCGTTCGTTCGTTCGTTCGTTCGTTCGTTCGCTCTCTCTCTCTCTCTCTCTCTCTCTCTCTCTCTCTCTCTCTCTCTCTCTCTCTCTCTCTCAGTCTCTCTCTCTCTCTCTCTCTCTCTGCTTCAGGGCTGAGTGAGAAAAAAGCTGCAACTAATTAGCTTATCTCATTACCCTGAAAAAATAATATTTCGTTCGTTCGTTCGTTCGTTCGCTCTCTCTCTCTTCTCTTCTCTCTCTCTCTCTCTCTCTCTCTCTCTCTCTCTCTCTCTCTCGCTCTCTTCTCTCTCTCTCTCTCTCTTCTTTCTCTCTCTCTCTCTCTCTCTCTCTCTCTCTCTCTCTCTCTCTCTCTCTCTCTCTCTCTCTCTCTCTCTCTCTCTCTCTCCTCTCCCTCTCTCTCTCTGGCCACCCCCTGCTGTCAGAAAACACCGTTTCCAGCTGCAAAATATGGTCAGGAGAAAGTGCCCAGCGTGGTTTTTTGTTCCTCGATTCAAACCTGCCATTCTGTAAATGTCAGCAACACGGCCGATCCCATTCAACTGAATCTAACACTCAAGTGCAGTACAAGCGAAAATTGCCGAGCCAGATCCATCGTGATCAGGAGAGAGCCAGACTACAAAGAAACTGTAAAGAACTCTTGAAAGAAACAAGCGCGAAATCGCAATAGTTTGTGGCACGCGGTCTATTTTTACCACTCCAATCATGAGTTACCTCCCCTGGCTTTTCAATAATTTTAATCTGTAAACCAGAATGTTTATCTCTGCACCATTTCGTAACTTTTTATATCTTTTGGAAAACATTTAAAACTATGTATCCTACTTATACTCATCGAAAGAAGCACCGCATACTCGTCGTGTCTGTTGTAGTGTCTGTATTACGTATGTTTATTATTTTGTACGCTTTTAAAATACATCATTTTAAAGAGCGGCCAGAAGTGTAGCCTCGATTTGAAGTGCGACAATTTTGTCAAAATGTGCGACAATTTTGGACCGATGGACCGACCGACCGAGCGACAAAGTGAGTTATAGGTTTGTGGCTTGAGCCACAAACAAAAAGAAAGAAAAAGAAAACAGATTAAAGGCACGGCCGGACTATAAAAGAGGGGAGGCGCTGAGCGCGCGCCGCATTTGAATGACAGCTGGCGAGAGAGACGGTTCGCTCTTCTTTTGTTCCCTGTTGTGCGAGCCACCGAGAGCTTGTCTGGCGAGAACGACCCGATCCTTGGGATCGGTTGTTTCCCCTTTAAAAATGTCTGCTGTTGAACCCATGTCGGACTGTACAAGAAAAGCGCGTCAATCTTTTTTTTCTTTATGTTTGTTCTGTTCGTGCATTGCGCGAATTCCTAAAAAAACAACCCCCCAAAAAACATTTCGCAATCGCACATTTTTCTCTCTTTTTTGCTTTTCGCATGTCTCTGTTTCTCTTGCTCTCTGTAATTCTCTGTCTCTATATGCCTGTAAGCTTTAAGTCCACCCCCACCCTTTCGGATGAGACAATAAACCGAGGTCCCGTGTGCCCATGCATTTAGCATACGCTAAGCCCAGTGGCAACGAAAAGTTGTCATTTGGTCAAAATTTACCCCCCCCCCCCTTCCTCTCCCTCATCAGTGACAAAAAAAAAAATCGCATGCAAAAAAAAAAAAAATAAAAAATAAAAAATTGGGTGGCGCGCCTCTGGTTGCGACGCGCTCTCCAGGTGGGAGCAACCCGAATTTCACAGAGACGCCTCTGTGACTATAA
>CM065680.1:38289599-38299599 GCA_017654935.2 Phymorhynchus buccinoides | reverse complement strand
GCGCGTGATTGCGTGCATAGGTTTATTTTCAAACCAGAGATAAATATAGACGAAGCATCAAAAACGCTTTTTTTGGTGGGGGGGGGGAAGCATATCCGAAGCAAATGTTACTTTCCCCTTCCCTGACCACACCCTTCCACAACCCACAACCCCCACCCTCTTCAAACTTCAATCCACGTCACATCCGTATCCTTTCAGATTTCGTCTTTTCTGAGGGTTTTGTCATGCCAATTGTGAAGGAACAGAGGTTCCTTCCGATTAGAACGAAGATGTCTGCCTGTCGCCTGGCTGTCGGTCTGTCTGTCTGTCTGCCCATCAGTGTGGTTGTGCGCGCGTGCGCGCGTGTGTGTGTATGTATATGTGTGCGTGTCTGTGTGTGTGTGCGCGCACGCGCGTGTGTCTATGTGTCTGTATGTGTACAAAACGTCTTCTTGTTTCCCTACCTTCAACTGCTGAAATGATCGTAAATAATTTTTAATAATTTTGGTTCTTGGTGTTCCAGTCCCTTACCCGTTCTTTCATGTCACTAACGCATCCAATAGGAACGAACAAAATAGGGGCTTGTGCTCTTTCATTTTCTCGGTATTGTTGCTGTTATTGTTGTCGTTGTTTGAGTGTGCTCTCGCTGTTCTTTTTTCATACTCTTGATGCTCTGCCTGTTGCTGCTGTTGTTATTTTGTTGTTGCAGCTACTGGATTTGTAACACCGTTTCTGCTATTGTTGTAACTGTTCTTCTTCTTTTTTACAAAAATCATTCTAGGGGAAGACGGGGTAAAAAGCGCATGGGCGGGTAAGAAGCCCACCCCAGTTATCTCATGAAATAAAGAAAATTTCAGTCAAATTTGCCCATGAGACGAATGCTAGACATTAACGCTCGTCTCATGGGCAAAATGAGACTGAAATTTGCTTCATTTCATGAGATAATTGGGGTGGGCTTCTTACCCGCCCCTGCGCTTTTTACCCCGTCTTCCCCTATACTTGGTGTAGTTGTCGTCGTCGAGTATCTCAGGAACTGCTATGATCAGTTTTAAAGCAATTTATGTTATTAACAACAATATCGTAGTGGGGGTTTTTCAGATTGGGTTGATGAGGGGAAATATTGTTTTGGTGTATGTTGTGTGTTGACAAAAGCAAATTTGCCGACAATTCCAGATATTTGGTTGCGTCCGGTGTGTGTGTGAATAGATACAAATAACGTCACTTTACACTTGTTGTGGACTCGTCTTGTTTGTTGCCTACAATATCATAGGACAAGACTAGTAGTAAATACACTGTCCCGGAAAATTCATGCCTACGTTTGCGAAACCGTGTTTCCCCATTCTGCCTCCTTCTCAACGCCTTTGTTCCAGAATGACAGGGTCGTGGCACCTGAAGCAGCCCTGCCCACGAGACTTGCTGCCATCTCTGTGAAAAGTGGTGTGGGGGTGGCGTTGGGAGGTGGGGGTATAAGAGGGAAGGGAAATAGAAGCAATGGAAAAGATAACGAGTGGTGGGCACTGAAAGGAGGATAGATAAACAAGCAAAATGAGGGGGGGAAAGGGGGGGGGAAGGTTAAGTAGAGTTGGGGTGGGGTGGGGTTGGACAGTATTGGCGTTCGATTTAATTGAAGAAAACTCGGGAGTTACAGTTAGAATTGTGAAACAGATCTCAGTGTGTTCTTCTGAAAGGGCAAAGCAAGATGTGCACGTAAGAGAGAGAGAGAGAGAGAGAGAGAGAGAGAGAGAGAGAGAGAGAGAGAGAGAGAGAGAGAGAGAGAGAGAGAGAGAGAGAGAGAGAGAGAGAGAGAGAGAGAGAGAGAGAGAGAAAGAGAGAGAGAGAGAGTATGGAACAAATATGTGCGCATGCATGTGCGTATTTCTGTACATTTGGTTGCGCGTGTGAGTACATAAATAAGCGTGAACATCTGTGTTGTTGTTTATTTCATTTCATCAATCTGTCATCTTATGAACATGTCATACGTATAAGTGACATTCATTCAAGTGTACCCTAATGAGCATACCAGAGGAAAGAAAGAAAGAAAGAAAGAAAACACAGCAAAAGAAGGCAAAGTAAACGTATCCTCCTTGCAGGAAATCATTAATGTACACACAGAACGCTGATCCATTGTTCTTCCCTGACGTGTACGGGTTTTTTCCCTTCGCTAATAAGCTTACTACGATGATTCGGTTATTATCTTTTTCTTTCAGATCTTCGGCAGACCCCTGACGGACACAAAGAGACCTTCATCATAAAAGGAAAGGAAACGAAGGAAGGAAAACAGTCACGTCCTGTATACTACTTGGTCACGGGCAGATCAACGAACGCCCAGCAGCATTAAGCCGAAGCAATATGGAAACTATGACAAAGCAATATCACAATTTAATCCTGTACTGCACGCCTGTCGCGCGGTAATGACGATGCCTTTGTGGGGGGTCCATATTATTTCCTGGGCTAAAAGCAAAGCATTGCAATGCATAACAAAAGAAAAGCCACCCTGATGATTTGGGGTATCTTTTTGTTTAGTTCTAGAACAAGACATGGTCGAAGCTACTACGTAGATGAAGAGGCGAGCAGAAAACTAATAACGTGGTTCATTTTCGTAAAGAACTAAGAAGCGTGGACATGTCGAAAATCTCCGCCAGGGAATGACAGGAAGTGAACTTCTTTTTTTCTTTTTTTAACGAACCAGAAAGAATGTCGCATGGAGTCAAGAAGAACATCGAGCAATCTTTACCTTTAAAGATCCACCAGATACATGAGTGAAAATGACGGGTTTCACGGGTTTCGCTCTCTCGCTGGTAAGAAATCTTATTTTGACCAGGTGTGACTCCCATACATATTCCCCCATGCATGAAAACGAGACATCGCTTTAAAGAGCAGCCTCGATCGTGTATGGGGGCAGACTGTATGTGGGTCACACCTAACCAGAACAAAACAAGGGACTTAATCCAGCCGTGTTAGTGGGTCTTTAAACCCTAGTACTGTGTTCGTAAAGCGCAAGAGATGTCCGAAAGTATCAGACATTTCAAAAAGAAGATTTTATTATTCAAATTATGACTCAAACCGATTTAGTGTTTATATGAACAATTTTGCTCTAAAGCTCTGACTATGAAACAATCGTATTTAATTCTTGACGTATTGCTGGTACCCACGTGTCGTCATATCCGGCCACAAGGAGCGCCATATTATGGGAGACCGCCATCTTAGTCCTTACCTTTTTTTGAAAAATGCCAGATCGATGCTGCGTATTTGGCTGTTCCAATTCGAAACTTATCTAAACTGTATTTATAACATCTGGATGTTTTCTTTACACATTTAGATAACATTTTCACTTTGCTTACACACAAATAAGGACTAAGATGGCGACACTTCCGTTGGAATGGTCGAGATGCGCACGCAGGTGGGTTGGAGCCATTGAACATAGCAACCATTTTGATTAACAAACAAATAATTAAGCATATTTCTAACACTTCCCATGAGACCAGATGACAAAACTCTAAACTTAAAGGTTCCAATCTTTGGGTGATAACCAAACCCTCTACATAATTACATCAAGATCGGTTCACAACTTATTGAATAAAAAAAGAAATGATCACAGACAGACAAAGCATAGAGAAGCACAAGAAAGACAGTTCTTCTTCTTTCTTTCCAAGCCGATCGTTCGTATAATTTCCTGCGTCATGCTGCCGTTATGCGCCTAAGAACTAGTTAGGTCCGGCACGTCCGTCTTCGGCTTGATAAAATCTTTGTAAGGGTTTTGAGAACAAAGGCAGGAGAATGGACCGGTAAGACAGAAAGACAGTAGATGACAGTAAGCAAAGGGAAAAGGCAGAGTCAAAGAGAGTGACAGATTAGAGGAAGCTACAAGCACAGAACTTCCAGAAGGCGGGGGAACTATTTTGTAGGAACTATTTGGAAGAAAGACAAAACCACCTTTTTGGCGGAGGCATTCGCATGCACTAAGTGAACATCTCAGGAGAAATCCGACTCTCCAGTCTCCATAATAATGGTCAACTTAGGACGATGATTCGACCGCCAGGGGAGGGGCAGTCAAACCAGTAGGGGCTTAGCGCGTGATATTCTTGGTTGGGCGTAGTGAGAGAGAGAGTGAGAGAGGGAGATGAGTCCCGCGAGAGAGAGAGAGAGAGGGAGATGAGTCTCTCTCTCTCTCTCTCTCTCTCTCTCTCTCTCTCTCTCTCTCTCTCTCTCTCTCTCTCTCTCTCTCTCACTACGCCCAACTAAGAATATCGCGCGCTAAGCCCCTACTGGTTTGACTGCCCCCCCCCCCCCCCCCCCTGGCGGTAAAATGCGCGTCCTAAGTTGCTCATTCCCGAAGTATCCTAACCCCCAAGGCATCCTCAACTGATGAACTATTGTGTGATGCATATTGTCCCAGTACTTTGCGCTGCGTTGTGCAAATCCTTGCATTGTGCTAGTATGTTGAAGAGAATACAAAGTGGCCCAAAACAGGAGGGCTGATACAAGTGTTGGTTTATTCGTGTCCCTTGGTGTTGCTAGCATGGGTGGATTTGATTCCTCACGAAGGGCCTTCGGGCAGAATTGGGTTAAAGTTATCAATGTTATTTTGCGGGCGGTATTTGTTGTGCAAACGATGATGTAGTAGTAGTAGTAGTAGTAGTAGTAGTAGTAGTAGTAGTAGTAGTAGTAGTAGTAGTAGTAGTAGTAGTAGTAGTAGTGTGTGTGTGTGTGTGTGTGTGCGTGTGCGCGTGCGTGTGCGTGTGTGCGTGCGCGCGTGTGCGTGCGCGCGCGTGTGCGTGCGCGCGCGTGTGTGTGCATGTATGTTTGAGTGTGTGTGTGCGGGCGCGCGCGCGCGTGTTTGTGTGCGTGATGTATGGGAGGGTGCGGTTGTGTGTGGGTGAGAATTTGAGATGGGTGGGTGTCGTTGACTGCATGTAAACTTATGCGCGCGTTTGCGTGTGTATTTGCAAGGACACATGTCTGTGCGAGTCCAGGAGCGTGTGCACGTGTGCTTGTAAGTGTGCGAAATACTGTATATGCGTGAGCACGTGTAAATGTGTGTGCCAATGAATATGTGTCTAAGCACCTTAGTGATATGGGGGTTGTGGGCGGTTGCTCTTCTTCAGAACTATTTGGCCATAGTTTCTTCGCAGGATTTATCGAGATTCCATACGTGGCGGTACCATAGCCGATGAGGTTTAACCGAGGCGTGGTTACCGCTACACCTATCTGTATTGTTTAAAAAAATGGGACTTTACTGGAGTTGCACTGCCTCCGGGCATTGCCTCCAGTATTGTTCCCACCATGTTTGTATCTACAAATGTCCCATATGTGTCTGTTCCAGACCGAGAGGACGTAAAACACCATTTTTCATTCATTCATTCGGCCATAGTTTCTGACTATGACCTCCCCACACTAGAGGAAATAAACCCTATCCCGGAAACCCGGGTTGCAATACGTTCTCTATGCAAATACACTTCTAAATTCCCAATGCCTAAGACGAGGATTTCAGGACCAATTGGCGCTGGGGATTGTTATGGAATAACTGTTTGCTTAAAAACAAATAATTATTATAATTTGGATCCTCAAGGAAGAAGTGTGTTGTGGTTCCAGATTTTCGTAGCCATACTCTGTCATAAAAAGACTTGGCTGTAGTAAAACGATTTCTCATTTCTGCTATAAAATAAATAAATAATAGAAATGAAAAGGCAGAAGAAGATCATAATTATGTCATCCACGTTGTGTGGGCGACATCTAATCAGAGACCACAAAGACGTTTACTTTGGAGGCATTAGAAAAACACGACTCTGGTCACCTATTAATCTAACACCCACCTACTCTCTCTCTCTCTCTCTCTCTCTCTCTCTCTCTCTCTCTCTCTCTCTCTCTCTCTCTCTCTCCTCTCTCTCTCTCTCTTTCTTTCCCTTCCACCCCTACCCACGAAGATGACAATACAGAAGTAGTTTCCGTGACTACATAACAAATAACGGCGCAATAAAACTAATCAGACAAAGTGCTACTGTGCTCGGAGTGCCATTTTCAAGCGTGAAAGAGAGAGAGAGGGGAGAGAGAGAGAGAGAGAGAGAGAGAGAGAGAGAGAGAGAGAGAGAGAGAGAGAGAGAGAGAGAGAGAGAGAGAGAGAGAGAGAGAGAGAGAGAGAGGATGAGAGACGAGAGAAGGAGAGGAGAGAGAGAGAGACAGAGAGAGAGAGAGAGAGAGAGAGAGAAGAATGAAGAGAGAGAGAGACAGACAGACAGAGGGAGACAGAGACAAAGACAGAGAGACGAAGAGAGAAACAGACAGAGAGACAGAGAGAGAGAGTTATTAGCTGAACAGGAAACTTGTACAGGGAACTGTCGATCTACGTCAAAGATGCATATACTGACTCTTCAAGATAAATGAAAAAAATCACTGGTACAGTACAAACCTCCACTAAGGGAACATAATTCCATTCCATTTTGGTCACCGTTTCATGTTATACACTGATGTTTCAACGAGATGAGAAAGAAAATTAATAAGACAGGTTAATAATGTTTCATTCAAAGTTTAGAAGACACGAATACCTTTATTCTAGCGTAATTTAACGGCAGACTCACAAGTATTTTAGAACAAAGCTTTAACCACCACCCCAAATTCTTAAAGATCCACCAGATCACGTGTCAAAATCACGGGTTTCACGTGTTTTCCCTCTTATAACTGGAAAGAAATCTTGTTTTGACCAAGTCTGACTCCCATATAAATGGCCCCAAATTCAAACCGAAACATCAGTTTAAAGAGCAGCTCAATTTCAAGTTGGGGAAATTTGTATGTGGGTCACAGCAACCCAGAAAAAACACACAAGGGACTTAATCGTGGTGCGTCACCGGGTCTTTAAAACAAAAAACCCTGTAGGTGACATTTGTATTCTTGGTGATAGCAAAGCAATTTGAAAACAGAAGGAGCTGTTTAAACCCTTTCGCCGCCAATGTCGCATTTATGCACCACAATGGTTTAACACCCATGTCGCTGAAAGGCATCCAATCCAGGCCTGTTATCCAAAGACCATATTTTCTTAATTCTGGGAGGTAAGGAGGATAATTCTAATGTTATGCATGTCACAGAGGAATTCCCAAATAGTTTCAGATACTTTTTTTTTCTCTCTAACCAGTTAAGTTCGATGGTATTTTGGGGGGTTGAAAAATGGCTGGCGGCGAAAGGGTTCAAAGAATGCAACGTACACTAACGTGTGTGGTAAATGAATAAAGACAAACGTGATTGTTGTTGCTTTTTAACCATCAGCCCTGACACCTTCACACGCCATTGGCACCTTTTAGCCGAAACAATCAGCGTGAGCCGAGTCTTGCGCAAGCTGCGAGTGTCTTTGGTCTGACTCATCACCGGAAGAACGCTTCGTTATACGGTTCTTTAACTCAGCCAGCATTTTGCACTGATGTAGAGCTTGTCAGGGGGGGGGGGGGGGGGGGGGGGGGGGGGGGGGGGGGGGTGGGTATTTACGGGGGGGGGGTGTACTTTGGGGGGGTCAGGGGGGATCACCCTCAATGTTTTACGGCCCTCAATCTCAAAGTCTGCTTCTTTCAGTTTTGTAACAAATAATCGTAGGCTGATCCTAAACCCTGTCTCCTGTTCTCAAAATTGGCAGAATGCTGCTTCCCTGTGGAAAATGTTCGCGTGTGAAAATGTGAGGGAACGGTGTCTAAAATACATGATAGCCCTGTTTTCTTTCAGTGGTTTCTTGAACAGGAAAATGACGTAGGGGAAGACGGGGTAAAAAGCGCATGGGCGGGTAAGAAGCCCACCCCAATTATCTCATGAAATGAAGCAAATTTCAGTCACATTTTGCCCATGAGACGAATGTTAGATGTTAAGCATTCGTCTCATGGGCAAAATGAGACTGAAATTTGCTTCATTTCATGAGATAATTGGGGTGGGCTTCTTACCCGCCCATGCGCTTTTTACCCCGTCTTCCCCTACAAGTGGAGAAGCTGATTGGTAGTACACGGGACTTGGGTTTCTTTGGGTGGTCAATGATATTAACCCTTTCACCGCCAATGTTGCATTTATGCGCCACAATGGTTTTTAACACCCATGTTACTAAAAGGCATCAAGTCAGGGCCTGCTATCTGAAGACCCTATTTTCTTAATTTGGGGAGGTAAGGATAGGCCTAATGTTATATATGTCACATAGGAATTCCTAATATTGCAGATGTTTATTGTTTATCTACGCGTTTAAAGGGTATTTTTGGGCTGAAAAATAGTTGGCGGCGAAAGGGTTAATGGTGAATCAGTACACTGTTATACCTTTGTGCAAGGCTCATAAAACTTGGGGGGGGGGGGGGGGGACAAAAAGTGTCTCCCGACCTGTAACAGGTACGCGAGGGACATTGATAATCATACGGGTAGTTGATCGATCCTGGAGGTATTGATATACCGGAAAAGACCCGTCAGTAGAGTAAGGTGGGGGGGGGGGGGGGGGCAATGATTTTCTCAATGGAATGGGCTATTTAGGTGGAGTTATGGTCCTTGGCCCTTGACGCCAGGTGGCGTTCCATTTAAAGGCAGTTTCTTAACAACGCCAATCTCTCTCTCTCTCTCTCTCTCTCTCTCTCTCTCTCTCTCTCTCTCTCTCTCTCTCTCTCTCTCTCTCTCTCTCTCTCTCTCTCTCTCTCTTTGTGTCACGCTCTCTTTAGCGCTCGAGCAGCAAAAATAGAGTATATATATCACGAGAAGATGTCTGATTTGTTATAATATAAAAATAATGTGGGCTCACTGTAGCACAGTGCATTCGCAGTTTAACTATACAAACACATAAAAAAAACAATCTTACTGAACCAACTAAAAATGTGTTTTACATAAGTTTAAATAACCAAAAGAAAATGTGTTTGTTTGTTTGTTTGTTTGTTGTTTCTCACGATTTCAGTTACATATTCTTTAAGGGTTTTTTGGGGGAAAAGGGTGAGAATTAACTACCCGCTAAAGGGAAGAAAAAAAACCCGCATGCATTTAACAGGGTGAAGTGTGATTGAGCAAAATGTGAAAAGACGAAACGAGATTATGGAAAACGTGATCATGTACCGCAACTTCCAGCACGTGCGGCATGGAACCCTGGCAGTCGATACCGGTGGCAGCAGGGCCCATTAACGGCCCCTGGCGAGGCCACGCAGGGACAGACAGCTATTGACAGAATCCCCTCCTTTGAGCACCGGTGCAAAAACGCCGTGCCCTAGCTCCTTGGAGAACTAAGCTATGAAGAAACTAACACATTATGCTCGGTGTCCATCTGTGTTCTACCGAGGACCCAGCATGTTTGGCAATCGTGCGACAGGTAGCACACGCCTTGTTGATTTTGAC
Source organism: Phymorhynchus buccinoides (assembly GCA_017654935.2). NCBI lineage: Eukaryota > Metazoa > Mollusca > Gastropoda > Neogastropoda > Raphitomidae > Phymorhynchus > Phymorhynchus buccinoides. Next base: position 38,290,293 of record CM065680.1, on the reverse strand, counting down.
TTGGTGACAGGTCATACATACACACAAGCAGGCCTGCTTCTTTTGGTCTCCCTTCCCCCAAGACCCAAACAACATGGGCGACAGCGGACCAAAATGCGTACACAACGCACGCCAGTCGGTGTGAATGACATGGCAGCAGGAGTGAGAAAAACACGGAATAAAACAAAGCAGATGCTTTGTATTAGCCAGGACACGAGACTCACACCAAGCCTTAGGATGTTCTTCCTCGTTCAACGTTCGTGTTGGTGTCACAGATAGAGAGGCTTTTAGGTTCTTTTAAGGTCGAATCAATGTTTGAACGACCTTTTTTTCTTTCCCTGTTCCTGTAGTTTAGCAAGAACATATTTATTTAAAGGCAATAGGCAGGTTGGAAGACTAGAATATATACAAAACATTTGTTCAAACGCAATTGATCAATAAAAATAACTCTGGGCGTATCTGCCTCTGTCTCAGTCCGTCCGTTTGTTTGCCTCTTCTTCGTCTTCTGCGTTCCCGGGCCATATGGCCATAATGGGTAAGGTACGTATGTGTCCGGTTTTCAGTTTTCACTGGTCTCCCCGCTGCGTACAGCCGACACTTTCCAATTATTTCAGAGGAGCTCAAAGGAGAAAAATTATTTGGAAGATTTATTATATTTTTTAACTCTTTCGCCGCCAACCATTTTTCAGCCAAAAAATACCATTAAACTTAGCTG
>CM065680.1:38279599-38284599 GCA_017654935.2 Phymorhynchus buccinoides | reverse complement strand
GAGAGAGAGAGAGAGAGAGAGAGAGAGAGAGAGAGAGAGAGAAGAGAGAGAGAGAGAGAGAGAGAGGAGAGAGAGAGAGAGAGAGAGAGAGAGAGAGGGAGGGAGAGAGAGAGAGAGAGAGAGAGAGAGAGGGAGAGAGAGAGAGAGAGAGAGAGAGAGAGAGAGAGAGAGAGAGAGAGAGAGAGAGAGAGAGAGAGAGAGACTTCAAACTTCAAATACTTCATATTACAAGGATAAGAATTTAGGCTGGGCCGAGAGAGAGAGAGAGAGAGAGAGAGAGAGAGAGAGAGAGAGAGAGAGAGAGAGAGAGAGAGAGAGAGAGAGAGAGAGTAGAGAGAGAGAGAGAGAGAGAGAGAGAGAGAGAGAGAGAGAGAGAGAGAGAGAGAGAGAGAGAGAGAGAGAGAGAGAAAGACAGAGAGAGAGAGACAAACAAACAGACACAGAGAGAGAGAGAGAGAGAGAGAGAGAGAGAGAGAGAGAGAGAGAGAGAGAGAGAGAGAGAGAGAGAGAGAGAGAGAGAGAGAGAGAGAGACACAGAGAGAGAGAGACAAACAAACAGACAGACAGACAGACAAACAAGGGAAAACAGACAGACAAGCAGGCAGACAGACAGAGAAAGACATACAGATGAACGGGCAGACGGACAGACATTATAGACAGAGAAGGACAACGAACTGTCGAATGTGACAGATGACACAGCTGTCTTGTTTCTAGGCTACCAAGGACCCCGTGTAACTAGCATCCATATAATAACCTCTTGAGAACCAGTCTGGCTCTCTCTCTCTCTCTCTCTCTCTCTCTCTCTCTCTCTCTTTTTGATAATCTTTTAAAGGATAAAATCGGGCTCATTTTGCTGAAAATCGTTTCAAATCGGTTCTCAGGGAGAATACGCTTTTGTTGACTACTGTAGTTTGAAGAAAACGGTTCTCTCACCCCTTTTTGTTTTTAGCTATGACGTTTGCGACGCCATGTCACCTGAAGCCGTAATTGAAAAAGACAAATATTGGAGAGGGCCTTTTGATGCCGTCTCGTTCATCGAATTTCAACTCGGGGTGTATTCCAGAAACATTTAGACTTATGACGCACAGTGCTTGTGACGTAGAAGGAAAATGCTCTGACGTCAACTCAAGAAGTAGTTCGAATTGATTGGGGCACGACCATCGTTCTTCTTGTTCTCAGAGTTTCTGTGATTGTTGGAGTTCGGTCTTTTGACTTTTGCAGCCATTTTTAAATATACAGTCTAGCAGAGGAAATCAATGAAATGTACAGTTTGACACAGTTCATGCGCCCGACATGAGCGCATTGACATTGGCATCATGAGATTTTACTTCCTTCACATTCAAGGTCTGTGTCGTCATTTCCACTTCAAAGTCTCGTCTAGCAGACGACTTTTTTTTTAAACATTTCTGAGCATAGCTTTATTTCAAAAACAAAATATAAATCCAGAAAATGCACCCTTCCATTGCATTTATGGCTTGTATTTATGTTCATTTAAACAACGCAATCGAAACCAAGTGTATCTGCAAACGTTTACAACTCTAAAAAAAAAAAAGAGCCCAAATAAACCCTTTAATACAAAGAATAGGATCGGGGGTAGGAAAGGGTATTTTGTGAAGTGGAAAAGTCTTTAAAAATTGGGAGAAAACCCTTGCTAGAGCAATTGGGCCAATGTTTCAACAACAACAAAAACCCACAAAAATAGAGAAAAACGGAGATGACGCGGCTTTGGGTTTTTTAAAGTGTGTTTAAATGTGTATCCGCTCGAAAACCAGTAAAAAGAGTGAATTAATAAATGGCCAAATATATATCAAAGGCTTGGAATGATGCACGTAAAATTGCATATAAACGGGTATTGAACAAAATCATTAAACGAACTTTCCCGACGGGGGGGTTGTGTTAGAAAAGTGGAAACATGACGGTATGCTATTTTCGAACCCAATTCAATCAGCCATTGTGACCACGCTAAAAAAAATAAAAATAACAATGGCAGAATCATCAAACACGGAACTACAACGTGTGAAATCCCCGAGGCAGAAATAATGTAATGGCTAGCCATATTGGAGAATTTCCAACGAGTGCAATCTAAGTAAATATGGCTTTGCTTCAAAGGATACAGATAAGATGTGGTTCTGTTCTTTACTAGTTAAATTACATTTAAGTCGCTTACGTAATATTAAAAGCTGTTGAATGACACATCCGTTGGATGTTAGTAGCACGATCTAACGATTAACCCTTTGATCGCCACTGTCGCCTCTTGGCACCACAATGATTTAACACCCATGTTTCTGAAAGGCATCAAATGAGGGTTTGCTAACCAATTACCTTATGCTTTTAACCCTTTCGCCGCCAGCCATCTTTGAGCCAAAAACTTCCATTAAACTGACTTGGCTACAGAAAAGATTTCGTCTGCAATATTGTGGGATTTCTCTGTGACACATTTAGAATAGGGTCAATCCTTACTACCCAAATTTAGGAACACAATATCATTGAATAACAGACCCTGATTTCAAGGGTTTTAATGACATGAGTGTTACATCATTGTGGTGCGAAAAATGCGACATTGGCGGTGAAAGGGTTAATGTTGGGAGGTAAGGATAGACCCTATTTTATGCATGTCACAGAGGAATCCCCAATATTGCCAATGAAATCTTTTCTCTACCCAGATAAGTTTAATGGAAAGTTTCGGCTGACAAATGGCTGGCGTTGAAAGGGTTAATGCCATTGCATCATTCACCATTCTCATCACACGGAATACCACTTGGGTAATTTTCATTCTGATTGTTTATCAGCTGAAGCTGGGCCCATAGAAACTTTTTTTTTGTCAAACAAACAAACAGACAAACAGAAAGAAAGAGGCAGAAACCCAGTAAAAAGAGTGAATTAATAAATGGCCAAATATATCAAAGGCATGGAAAGAGCTACAGAGCAAAAGATATAAGCGAGGGCACAGACACACGCACGCACACACGCACACGCACACACGCACGCACACACGCACGCACGCACACACACACACACACACACACACACACACACACACACACACACACACACACACACAGAGACAGACAGACAGACAGACACACACACACACACACACACACACACACACACACACACACAGACAGACAGACAGACAGACAGACAGACACACACACACACACACACACACACACACACACACACACACACACACGCACGCACGCACGCACGCACGCACGCACACACACACACACACACACACACACACACACGCGCGCGCGCGCGCGCAAACTACTACACGCTGGACAAAATTAAAATAATAAATTGCTAAAATCGTCAAAGGAATATGGCAGATTTGTTTCTCTTGTTGCATCATTTCTGTGTGATAGTGGTATTCCCTTTGCTTCTTTACTTTGTCAGGAATGCTTTGAAAAAGGTGATGACATCCTTCAATCAGGGAGAAAACCTTCAATCATTTCATTAAGATTTTAAGAAAGTGAAAGAAAAAGTAGAGAGATTGGCAGTGGGGTAGGAAATAAATCAAAAGACAGATATGCATACATAAAGGTGGACTGAGAGAGAGAGAGAGAGAGAGAGAGAGAGAGAGAGAGAGAGAGAGAGAGAGAGAGAGAGAGAGAGAGCGAGTATGAATACGAATACGAATACGAATGTTTTATTGAAGGTAAAAAGGACAAGCTATAATAGCTTCTTTGCACCATGCCCTCTCACTCACACTCTCACACCATGTATCAAGCAAAGAAAACATGACATAAAAACAATCAAGTCAAGAAAATGAAACAAAAATGACAGAAATGTGCATATGAAATAATTGAAAATGTATCAAAATGGGAATTAAAAGCAAACATGGATAATAATCAGCAATGGTGAACTTGAATTGGTGGTTTGAGCTGACTACGAAAAAAAGGGAACAATTATTAGACAAATGATTTTTGTTTGTGGCACAAGCCACAAACCTATATACTTAACTCACTTTGTCGATCGGTCGGTCTGTCGGTCCAAAATTGTCGCATATTTCGCAAAATTGTCGCACTTCAAATCGAGGCTGCACTTCAAATTGAGGCTGCTCTGGATGGAAGTTCAGTTTAACGTCGCGTATCGGCTTTCGCCATGTACGACGGGCTGAACAAACAAACCAGGGTATAAAGAAAAAATTATGTACCAGCCGCCGTGGTGTAGTGGTTAGCGTCGCGGACTACTGGCTGGGAGGTCTGGGGTTCGAATCCCATCAGAGGCGAGGGTTTTTTCGGTCCTGGACCGACTCCTACCCAGAGTGAGTGTCTATGGGCTCAATGGGAAGACTGAAACCACACAGTCGAGTTTCATCCGCTTAACGGATGCGATTCTGAGAGTGTTGCTCTAATTGCAAGACCAACACTGCAGGTGTCTGTAGTTCTCGGGCCTGGTTAACGCCGGGATATCATTATGAAAGGAAGCGTAGAGTACAGCCCTGCCATGCAGTCTCAGACCGATACGGAACTCCATAGTATCATCATCATCGTTATCATCGGCCTCATTTTCCATCAATCATAAAATTAAAAAAACAATGTCTCAAATTCTGTGGCTTTGCATGCCCTGCTCTCATGGTGACCTCAGTTTCGGTTTTCAATCCAGTCTATGCCTTGGTGCGTTCGGGTCAAAGTCATTGGGATCAGTGTGTTCTGGGGAGCTGTCGGTGGACGGTCGTGGTGGCGCCCTCGGAGGAGGACCTCACTCACGCTGGCTCCGCGACTAAGAGAATAGTGTCGTCAGTAGGGGGCTTAGTAGGTGGTGTCCTGAACAGGCACCACTGAACTCCACCGAAGTGACTCAGCAGAAGTGCAGTGTCTCCTCGGTTGGTTGCCTCCTGACGGCCTAACATAAATTCTCTCCCCTTGGACTGCTGGTCTCGGTTTCTGCGACTTGAACAAACCCGGGTGTAGCTGCGAATTGGGATTCGGAACGAGCGGCGTGGGAGCAACGCCACTGTACAGCCCAGAAGATGGGACAGCAAAAAAAAA
>CM065680.1:38269599-38274599 GCA_017654935.2 Phymorhynchus buccinoides | reverse complement strand
TAAAGATTCATTCGATTCATTCATGAATCTCATGTGACGGGTGGGGTTACTAGCCTCTTCGTTTAACCCTTTCGACGCCAGCCATTTTTCAGCCAAAAAACCCCCATTAAACTTACCTCGGTAGAGAAGAAAAAAAAATCTGCAATATTGGGAATGCCTCTGTCACATGTATAACATTAGGCCTGCCCTTAGTTCCCCAAATTAAGAGAATAGGGTCTTCGAATAACAGGCCTTTTAATGACATGGGTGTTAAACCATTATGGTGCGTAAATGCGACATTGGCGGTGAAAGGGTTAAACGGATCCACTGAAGATGTAGCTGTCCTGAATGCTGCATATGGAGCCATTCATTAACATGTCCCTTGCAGCTTCAGCTTCCTTTCTGAAAGTTGGCTTGCTTCTGTGTCAATAAAAAGCGAACAAGATATAGGGGAAGACGGGGTAAAAAGCGCATGGGCGGGTAAGAAGCCCACCCCAATTATCTCATGAAATAAAGAAAATTTCAGTCAAATTTGCCCATGAGACGAATGCTAAACATTAACGCTCGTCTCATGGGCAAAATGAGACTGAAATTTGCTTCATTTCATGAGATAATTGGGGTGGGCTTCTTACCCGCCCATGCGCTTTTTACCCCGTCTTCCCCTAAACAAATCATCACATTTTCAGTCCTACAGTTTAAGCTTTGACGACTGGACTGAACACATTCTTGATCTGACCGATAGACAGAGTAACTAGACAGACAATCAGACTTAACAGAAAAGCAGACTCTCTCTCCTTTCTCTCTCTCTCTCTCTCTCTCTCTCTCCTCTCTCTCTCTCTCTCTCTCTCTCTCTCTCTCTCTCTCTCTCTCTCTCTCTCTCTCTCTCTCTCTCTCTCTCTCTCTCTGTTTAGTTTTACTTATGTGCGTGTTAAAGATGAGGACTAGAAAGTAGGTTCAGGCTTGATTTCGTTATGAACAGTATTTACTTTTTAATATGTGTATTCGCTTGCAAATAATATGACTAGGTTTGCTTTTGTTACGAGTGTGTGTTTACTTTTTAATATGTTCATGCTAAAAATGAATAATGGAATGTAGGAATAGGTTTCATGTTGCCATGGGTACATGTATTTACATTTTAAATTGTGCATGCTAAGATGAGTAGGTAAAGTAATACTATGTTTGACTTGTTATATGCATGGGTTTCTTCAAATAAGTACATTTTAATGATGAAGTATGATTGAGGTATTTTTTTATTTTTATGTTTGTGCACTTCTCTATTTTGAATGTTTAAAGATGAGTGTGAAAAGTAGGATTGGGTTTTATTTTCCCGTGTGTATGCGCTTACTTCACACATTTTGAATGTTAATAATTAGTATAGTTAATAATAATAGGTTTGATTTTGTTATTGATGTGTTACAATATAGGGATGGGGTTTTTGCATGCTTTATATTACTTTGTATGTGTTTATTTTCGTTTTCCATTTTCTACTTTTATATATGTATTTTGTCCAGAGGGCTGGATGTAAAAAAGCATGTTATTGCTTACTCTATTACCCTCTATAAATAAAATTCAATCAATCAATCAATCTCTCTCTCTCTCTCTCTCTCTCTCTCTCTCTCTCTCTCTCTCTCTCTCTCTCTCTCTCTCTCTCTCTCTCTCTCTCTCTCTGTCACTCTCTCGATTATTTCCCCTCTCATGCGCACCTTCTTTCCGATCGCAAGATACCTCTGCTCTCTTACAAAACTGGCAGTACAGAAACGAAAGAAAGAAAGAAAGAAAGAAGACAGACAGAAAGAAAGAAAGAGAGCGAAGAATAGAAAAGAAAGGGGAAAAGAAGCCGCGGTGATGGCTGTCAAGAAGTCATCGGTTGAGGGATGAGCCAGGAAGCAGGTTGTGTGTTATGAGGCCAGTGCGGGAACAGCTCTTGCGTCGTCGCCCTTCTTTGTTTTAAAAGCCGTGGTGTGTCACGTTGAGCCCAATCACGATTCGCCTAATTACGTTGTATCTAACGATTTAAAGGTGGACCCTGACGGATTAGTTTTTGCAAGAAACACGTCGAGATCACCAGAAAGACAGCATTTTCGAGGATCGGAACACTCACTTTGCTCTGGTTTCTTAGAAATCAAACCGTCAAAACGGCGATTCCTCCTTGGCGGAGATGCCGGAGAGAGAAGCCATTGTGGTTGGAGCTTTTTCTTCTTTGTAGTGCAGTTTTTTTTTAAATGGAGCTATTTCCTTTGTTGTGAGCGAAATTCCTTTAGGGAAACTCATAGCATTTTAATTTTTTTTTTTTTTAAATGCTTATATTGTGAAAATTTCGTGCAAATGATTTGGTCTAAACTCAGGCCGCCATTAAAAAAGAGAAGGCACATTTGACTTTCAGCACCTCCGCCAAGGAGAGGAATCGCCGATTTGACGGTTTGATTTCTAGGAAACCAGAGCAAAGTGAGTGTTGCGATCTCTGTAAAGGGTGTTTTCTTGGTGATCTCGTCGTGTTTCTTGCAAAAAACGCATCCGTCAGGGTGCCCCTGTAACATTTTGTAAGGGATTTGTTAGTTTCCAAAGCAGTACGTAATAACAATGCAAAAAGAACAGCAGCAACAATCTAGAGCAGAGCTTAATGAAAGGAAAAAGAAACACCCAACGTTACCGGCGGGACCCAAAGACGCACTGGCCACGCCTGTCCTACTAACGCAAGAGCAGCCCCTGACCATCCCTGGAAACCCGTGTCGTGTTATGTCCACTGCTTGTTTACTTCTATGCTGCTTGTTTACTTCTATACTGCCTGTTTACTTCTATACTGCTTGTTTACTTCTATACTGCTTGTTTACTTATATGCTGCTTGTTTACTTCTATACTGCGTGTTTACTTCTATACTGCTTGTTTACTTCTATACTGCGTGTTTACTTCTATACTGTTTGTTTACCTCTATACTGCTTATTTACTTCATCCTCTTAAACTCTTAAACGTAACAATGAAAACCTTCAGAACATGAATCACCCCCGTGGGGATACCGCGGGGTCTTTTGCATAAATAGTTCCCCCATCTTCTGGAAGTTCTGTGCTTGTAACTTCCTCTAATCTGTCACTCTCTTTGATTCTGCCTTTTCCCTTTGCTTGCTGTCATCTACTATCTTTCTGCCTAACCGGTCCATTCTCCTGCCCTTTTTATATTAAAAAAACACACTTTCAAAAGGATTTTCTTTTCCAGTTGAAGTCGGACATGCTGGGCCTAATTATTTCTTACTTAGGCGCATAACGGCAGCATGACGCATCTGCACTCATAATTGACAGGAAACTGTCTGAGCGATCGAAGAAGAAGAAGAAGAAGAAGAAGAAGAAGAAGAAGAAGAAGAAGAAGAAGAAGAAGAAGAAAAAGAAGAAAGGAGGAGAAGAAGAAGAAGAAGAAGAAGAAGAAGAAGAAGAAGAAGAAGAAGAAGAAGAAGAAGAAGAAGAAGAAGAAGAAGAAGAAGAAGAAGAAGAAGAAGAAGAAGAAGAAGAAGAAGAAGAAGAAGAAGAAGAAGAAGAAGAAGAAGAAGAAGAAGAAGAAGAAGAAGAAGAAGAACATGAATCAGAACGAAAATACTATATCCCATGCACTTACCAAACCAAACTATCTACCTTTCCCCATAGTGACAATATTGAAAGATACATACATTGATTGATTTGTTGATTGAATGATTGATTGGTTCATTAAGTGATGAATAAAGGGAGTGAATGAGTCAGTGAGCTTGTGATGAGTGGCATATTCTAGAATAAAAACAAAACATAGCCTATAGACAAGCGCTACCAATGGATATAACACTACGGTCCGTATCGAAACTTGAATGACAATGTTCTTGGGCCACATTCCATCAATTCAATGAGTGTCTGTTAAACACTTGGCGATGTTCTTTCAATCACAAATGCACACACGCACTGCGCACGCGCGCGCCTTTTCCGAAACAGAATAAGCGAGCTTCCATTCCTGAATCGAACAAGCAATGTTGAGTAGGCCATTTGAGAATAGCTCCCTTTTCGTGATAAAAGATGCGAAGGGGGCAACTAGCGCAGTAACCAGCGCTCAACACAGAATATGGCCCTTAAAGACCCACCAGGACACGTGTCAAAATCACGGGTTTCGCGTGTTTTCCCTCTTATAGCTGGTGATAAATCTTGTTCTGACCAGGTTTGACTCCCATACAAATGTCCCCAAATCGAAAACGAAACATCATTTTGAAGAGCAGCCTCAATTTGAAGTTGGGGACATGTGTATGTGGGTCACAGCTACCCAGAAAAAAACAAGGGACTTATTAATCGTGGTGCGTCAGTGTGTCTTTAACTGAAATGTCGATTCCAAAAGCGAATGCTCCAGGCTGAAGAACGATTTCTAAAAGACACACAATACAATAAAAACTGCATTCCAGTACTATTAGAGCCGCAGTTCCTGCGCAGTGGATGTCCTTCCTTCGCGACATAAAAATTGATCACATCCTTCATTAAAGCACAGTCGATTGCAGAACGTGGAAATGAAACATTGACCAGGTTTAGGTAACGTTTACATTATTAACAAAAACATGCTTACTGGATTCCTTTAATTGTGTGTTCCTTGGCTCATTGAGAAAATGTAGGCTATCAAGAGAAAGAGAAACTTCTATTCAAAAGAGTCACACACAAAATATTACACAAAACACTGACCACAACACCAACAACAAATATGAACTTAGAATAATAATAGAAAAATATTGGGACAGAAAAAAAAATACAAAAGGCAAGAATGAGAGGAAAAACTATAAGGATTTAAAAGAAAAGAAACAAAAATAATAAAAAGAGCGACAATAGAAAACGCACATATACGTACACATACACGCGCGCGCATGAAACAATATTTTCTCTTTTTTTAAATCACTCGTTCAGCTCAATAAATACTCACTCATATGTCTTGGGCACACGAGTCAACACTTGCATGGCGTGAATGTTGGCCGGCTCGGCCGAGATGGCTGTCCTTTTCGACCGTAGATCCGAACCCGTAGTCCCACTGCC
>CM065680.1:38262099-38264599 GCA_017654935.2 Phymorhynchus buccinoides | reverse complement strand
ATAATTTTTCATTGCACTTGTATTTGGCAGAGATCTCTAATCTCCCTCTTAGAGGGGAATCATCTTTGTTGTAGCTGGGGGATCTAAAGCAAAGTGTTAGGACGCGGAAGGACTCTAACTTTCACTTTGCACTCACTCTCCGCAAATAGTTCTTGCAAAATGCAGAGAGACAAAATGCATACAGAAAGATAAAAGAGACGGACGGGGAAATAAAGAGAGAGAGAGATACTAGAGAGAAGGCAATAGAACGAAACTAACGATGACATGAACGAAAGAAGCATCAATGACGTGTTTAATGTTACGTGCTTTCCTCATCATCCACCCCTACTCCCACACGGACGGAATCCCTTGTTTTCTTAAAATAGAATATCAATAAGCATCATCATAGCGTACATGAATATAAATGACACAGTCTGTGATACGTCTTCTTCTTCTGCGTTCCCAGAATTCATTATGGCCATAATGGGTAAGGTACGTATGTGTCCGGTTTTCAGTTTTCACTGGTCTCCCCGCTGCGCACAGAATAAATTCGTATCCCATAGACACATTCCGATTTCCGAGGAGCTCAAAGGAGACAAATTATTTGGAAGATGCTTTTGTTGAAAAAAAGGCAGGAGAATGGGCCAATAAGTCAGAGAGATAGTAGATGATAGAAAGCAAAGGGAAAAGGCAGAGTCAAAGAGAGTGGCAGATTAGAGGAAGTTACAAGCACAGAACTTCCAGAAGGTGGGGGAAAAATTTTTTTGACGAAAGGAATGCCCCGGTATCCCCACGGGGGCAGTCTGTGATACGATTAGGAGTCTTCTTCTTTTCTTTTTACTTTGACTTCATTGCCAAGCATAGACAACTCAAAAGCAAATCATGGAAAGATTGGAATTAGTTTTACTTCGCGCAATGGAAACCATTTAATTAGCTATGTCAGTGTATGTAATCTTTCTCTTAGCTGGCGTTCTGACAGGAGAAGGGGGCGAGAGAATAGAGAGAGACGCAAGACGCAAGATGGTTTAATCAATTAAAGACCATAGCCCATCATGATCGGCTTTTTACCCCGTCTTACCCTAACATAAACACATGCTATGGAGTTTGTCTAGTTAGAGATTGGCTTAGAGTTTAGAGTTGAGAGAGAGACCTCAGTCCAGGAGAGCACTTTCGATCTGGAACAGCGCCAGAGTCATTAGAGAGACGAGTAGGAGACTTTCCGATCTCTGCCCACTTCGCATTACTGAAGAAGAAACTGGGTAGAAACAGACGCGAACAGAGAGACAGAGACAGAGAGGGAGAGAGCTTTTCAGAGAGAGTCTTGTTTATTGGATTAGAGATATACAACACGTGCAAGACGCAAGAACAGTTTAATCAATTAAAGAACCATAGCCCATTGATGATGATACGTTACAGGATGTCTAAAGCACATACATAGCTGGGAAATTGTTTGTCTTGTTAGTTCCTAGATATACAAACTCGCCCGTGGGGATACCGGGGGGAACTTCTTGTAGAGAGATAGTTCCCCCACATTCGAGAAGTTTCTGTGCTTGACACTTCCGAAAACTTTATTACTGTCACTCTCTGGAGAGACAGCCTTTTCCCTTTGCTTACAGAGAGAGAGAGAGAGGATCTGAGAGAGGAGAGTCCATTCTCCAGCCTTTTTTTCAGAGAGAAGAGAGATAGAAAGAGAGAGACCTCCAGAGAGAAGACGAGACAGAGACGGGACACTTGAAAACTTTATTCTTAGTAAGAGCGAGATAGACGGCAAACATGACAGACAGAGAGCTCAGAGGACAGACAGAGAGACTGAGAGAAGAGAGAGAGAGAGACGGAGAGAGATAGACAAACACAGAGAGAGTCTGGCAGAGCACCCAGAGAGATTCATTATCTTGGTAAAACATGGGAAAGAGAGATTTGAATCTTTGCCAGCTATCCTTTTGGGGGGGGGGGGGGGTTGTTGTTGAGAGATTGATAAACTGGAAAGTGTTGAGAGAGTATTGACAGGATTTTAATGTGCGGCAGACGAGACGAATCATCTTTGTTGTAGCTGAGGGATCTAGAGCAGAGTGTCTGAACGCTGAAATACTCTTTAATTGTGAAGGCCACTCTCCGCAAACACAATCCATAAAAAATGCAGGTTGGCAAAAGGGATACAGAAAGAGTAAAAGAGACGGACGGGAGAGATAAAGAGAGAGAGAGATAGAGAGAGAGAGGTAATAGAACGAGAAGAGAGAGACATGAACGAAAGAGGCATGAATGACATCGTGTTTAATGCTACGTGCTCTCATCATCATCCACCCCTACAAAACAGACAGACGGAAGACAGAGCTTGTTTTCTTAGAAATAGAGATATAGAGAAGTGAGATCATCAGATAGCGAGACAGAGAGAGAGAGAGAGACAGGGAGAGACACGTCTTCTTCTTCTGCGTTCCCAGACAGAGAGATAGACACACAGAGAGTAAGAGTACACAGTGAGAGAGAGACAGAGAGAGAGAGAAGAGACCCCGCTGAGATACAG
>CM065680.1:38229599-38239599 GCA_017654935.2 Phymorhynchus buccinoides | reverse complement strand
GTAAACTCATAATAATTATTTATGTTTGAAAATGTGAGTGTGTGTGTGTGTGTGTGTGTGTGTGTGTGTGTGTGTGTGTGTGTGTGTGTGTGTTGTGTGTGTGTGTGTGTGGTTTCAAAATGGCGGATTCAGTACTAAGGTGTATCCTTCAATGTCGTACTAACGTCCTCCTTGCACACACACACACCCGTTGTGGCTGCCATCGATAATGCATGCTTTCATAGGGAAAACTCTTTGGTAATCTTGCATGCTGGTTCTGGATTGAAGAATGCTTTCCATCGGCGAAGTCAGCCAAGTGACACATCGTTCAAACGAACTGCAGGCCTACACAACATAGTGTGACCCAGTTGACGTGAATTAAGCAAATAACTGAACTTTTCGTACTTTGGGTCTCGCTTCATGAAAATTATGTGATGAGTGACTTTAAATGAGACTCATGAAAGTGCTTTTGATAACTTGCGCATGTGAAATAACTTTTGTTTATCAAAACCATCGTGTCAACATGCTGTTTACTACGATTAAGAACACTGTTGAGAGAACCATCTAGTGCATGCTGACGTGCATACACTACAAGGTTTTTTCCCGGGCTTGTCCATCTACTACACGTGACATGCAGACGAGCCAACCCACTGCAGTCAACCGCTATGGCCCGACTTCGGAAACAGCAATACCGACGCCCATCTATTCCATCTTGAGCATGCTTGTAACGAAACCAACAAGCCAAAGGCAGTACAAATATAAACAATGACTGTTATGTTATACCGCTCCGCTTTGTTGCTCCTGAATCGCGTGCATGCTATTTGCCTTTATTGTTTGTTATTAGGAGATGAACATACCATTTATTCCTGAATAAACGGTTGAGATGTGTGTGTGTGTGTGTGTGTGTGTGTGTGTGTGTGTGTGTGTGTGTGTGTAATTAAACACCCTTTGCTATAAATCTATCCATAAAGCTGCTCCATCTTACCTCTGCGACAATATTTCCATCTATACGCCAGCTCGCACTTTACGTTCAGTTTCTGACCCGCTTTCTCTCCAGATCCCTAGGTATAAGCTTTCAACTGTTGGTTGGCGCTCTTTTGCTGTCTCAGGACTGACATCTTGGAACAAACTTCCTCTTTCCCTTCATCAGCGACCGACCCTCTCAGCCTTCAAATCTAACCTCAAAACTCACCTGTTCCCCCGTGATTGAGGCTCCACTCTCTTTCTCTTCTCTCTCTCTTGCCTTTAGGTCTGTTTCTGCTGCATACCATTTATGTCAAACGTGTGTGCTCGCTTTGTATTGCATTTTTGTTTGAATGCATTATGAATGCTAACATGTGTGTGCGCTTTGATTTTATTTATATCAAGAATCAGCGCCGTATAAATACCGTATGTTGTTGTTGTTGTTGTGTAAGTGGAGAAGAACTAGTTAACTGCCCAGGGAACATTCCCACTCTCTCAGCCAATAAGACTGTAGGACAGCGAAACAGTTTAAAGCGCCATACTTAACACTTTGAGTGCTATTTTGGTTTTCATAAAGCTGCATCTCAATAATTCAAGTTTATATTCAATAGGGCATTTGCCACGAGTGTTTTGTACGCTGTACTAGACAACTAAATTGCCTGCATGTTTTGTCCATGGCTGAGGTGACCTCTTCAATTCAACTCTCTAATTTCAAATCAGTGAAATTCAACGTCGCCTGCTCGCGGCAAAGGCCCTGTTCTGTTGATCCTTGTTCTCTTTTCAAGATGAAAAAAAACAAAAAACAACGCTGTTTTTCAGATAGATTTTAGTCAAACCCATTCAATGTAATTCGATACTTGATATTCCTGAATTGCTATTGATGTTACACTTTTTCTGAAACTAATTCAATCCTCTCTCTCTCTCTCTCTCTCTCACTCTCTCTCTCTCTCTCTCAATTATGTTGCTTATTCATGCTGCTTATTCTATTACCCTCTATGAATAAAATTCATTCAATTCAATACAATTATCTCTCTCTCATTCTGGATCTTTGAACTCGCTCTGTTCAGACTTAGTGGTTGATCCTTTGAGCCCGTCAGAAAAGGTAGACAATGACAAGCCAGATTGTTTTTTTAAAAAGGTCTGCAAAACACACTCTAGTCACCTCTGTCTGATGTGATCGCAGGAATTGGTGAGGCGCGTATAACAGCAAATGGATCTCATGACAGTTGATGAGTGACTCATATACTGTGACACAGGCTTCAGTACATGAAATAAAAAAGAGCGTAGGTAAGAAAGGGAAAGCACTCAGAGACAGGTGCGTACCTGTGTGTGTGGTATGGATGTACATGAGCATGTGCGTACGTTTGAGCCAGTATATCTGTATGCCTACACGCATGCACGTGAGAGAGAGAGAGAGAGAGAGAGAGAGAGAGAGAGAGAGAGAGAGAGAGAGAGAGAGAGAGANGAGAGAGAGAGAGAGAGACAGCGAGAGAGAGAGAGAGAGAGAGAGAGAGAGAGAGAGAGAGAGAGAGAGAGCTTGTATTTTTTACATCTAAGTAAATGATTTAACAAGCTGCATTCACCTGCGAATACTTAAGCCTATTTCAGAGCGTGTAAATGCACCCAATTAAGCGCGTGAGTGTGTGCATGCTTAACGAGGATATAGCCTGCACGTGCGGCTCGTCCTCAAGTTGAACGCGAGGTCAGGAAAGTTCTAAAGAGAACTAAATCTTGAAGGTGGAACCTTTCCAACTTCTTGACGCGTCTGTGGCATGCAGCAAACCTTCCCCGAGAATCAAACTAAACGGTTTCAAAGACTTAATAGAACACACGCCGAGACTTCACCCTTACCGCAGCTCTCCTTCCATCCGTTATTTATCCCCCTTTTTTGTTTTTGCTATTCAGTTTTATTGCTTTCATTTTTAAAATATTATTTCTTTGTATTATTCTTAGCTGATCGAGGTCATGCGATGTGGCTTATGTCAGCATAACTGGTGGCGGTACCACAGCCAATGAGGTTCAACCGAGTGCGTGGTTACTGCTACACCTATCTGTATTTTTTTAAAAGTCGGGACTTTACTGGTGTTGCACTGCCTCCGGGCATTGCCTCCAGTATTGTTCCCACCATCTTTGTATCTACAAATGTCCCATATGTGTCTGTTCCAGACCGAGAGGAAGTACAACACCATTATTCCTCTATTGGCTCCAACATCTGGTCAAGTCAATCAATGGTAAACGTCATTTGAGCAAAGAGGCGTGGTGTCGTATTATGACATGTATACCTGATAATTTCTCTACTACCCGGTACCCCAACTCGGAAGCCGCTTACCCGTGCTGCAGCCAAAGGGATTGGTTGGTCTTTGGGGAACCTTCCCCAACGCCAAATGTTCAATTCACCCTGGGCAAGGCATCTCGGTAAAGGTAAAGATGTGCCACCCCACCACCCCCTGCATTTCTCGGTGAATTCCATTTTTCCGTTTTTGCCTTTCTTACCAAACATAAAGCTGTATTTTATTAACCTTTTCAGCTAATTATCTTTTTGGAATACTAACCCTAACCCTAACCCTAAGCTTACCCCCCCCCCCCCTATAAGACGGAAAAACGCAATGAAGCACGACTGTGACAAATGCCGCGGTGTACTGCAGTACATAGGGGGGGGGGGGGGGGGGTCCTATTAGATAATGGCCTTTATCATGACTGCAATTAATTATGGAACAAAGATAATTAGCTGAAAATGTTCATAAAATACAGCTTCATGTTTGGTAAGAAAGGCAAAATCGGAAAAATGGAATTAACCGAGAAATGTAGGGGGCGGGGTGTGGCACGTCTTGACCTATACCGAAGAGGCCTACTATAAACACATTTGTATCCCAGCCCGGCCGCCGGAATACAGTCCATAAGGGTCTCTGGTCGATCGGACGCTAATCTCATCATCATCATCAACGTTGCCAGCTTCCCTGTCGTTTCCTATGAAGAAGCCAACACCATGCACCATCACATTCAGACATGCCATCAGATGTGAGCCAGCACGACACGATTTAGTCACTGTCATGGCTCTAATGTCCATGTCGTATGTCTTGTATGTATGTATAACTGTCTGTCGTTTCCCATGAAGAAGCCAACACCATGCACCATCACATTCAGACATGCCATCAGATGTGAGCCAGCACGACACGATTTAGTCACTGTCATGGCTCTAATGTCCATGTCGTATGTCTTGTATGTATGTATAACTGTCTGTCGTTTCCCATGAAGAAGCCAACACCATGCACCATCACATTCAGACATGCCATCAGATGTGAGCCAGCACGACACGATTTAGTCACTGTCACGGCTCTAATGTCCATGTCGTATGTCTTGTATGTATGTATAACTGTCTGTCGTTTCCCATGAAGAAGCCAACACCATGCACCATCACATTCAGACATGCCATCAGATGTGAGCCAGCACGACACGATTTAGTCACTGTCACGGCTCTAATGTCCATGTCGTATGTCTTGTATGTATGTATAACTGTCTGTCGTTTCCCATGAAGAAGCCAACACCATGCACCATCACATTCAGACATGCCATCAGATGTGAGCCAGCACGACACGATTTAGTCACTGTCATGGCTCTAATGTCCATGTCGTATGTCTTGTATGTATGTATAACTGTCTGTCGTTTCCCATGAAGAAGCCAACACCATGCACCATCACATTCAGACATGCCATCAGATGTGAGCCAGCACGACACGATTTAGTCACTGTCACGGCTCTAATGTCCATGTCGTATGTCTTGTATGTATGTATAACTGTCTGTCGTTTCCCATGAAGAAGCCAACACCATGCACCATCACATTCAGACATGCCATCAGATGTGAGCCAGCACGACACGATTTAGTCACTGTCATGGCTCTAATGTCCATGTCGTATGTCTTGTATGTATGTATAACTGTCTGTCGTTTCCCATGAAGAAGCCAACACCATGCAGCATCACATTCAGACATGCCATCAGATGTGAGCCAGCACGACACGATTTAGTCACTGTCAAGGCTCTAATGTCCATGTCGTATGTCTTGTATGTATGTATAACTGTCTGTCGTTTCCCATGAAGAAGCCAACACCATGCACCATCACATTCAGACATGCCATCAGATGTGAGCCAGCACGACACGATTTAGTCACTGTCACGGCTCTAATGTCCATGTCGTATGTCTTGTATGTATGTATAACTGTCTGTCGTTTCCGACAATGACTGCCTAGATAGCAGAGGGCGGGACAGCTGCTATTCCGGCGGGCTGGGCTAAGCTTTGTTAGTAGTGGAGATGCCTTGCCCAGGGTGAATTCCCACTCTCGGCCACTAAAGGGTGTGAGAACGTTTGGCGTTGAGGAAGGTCCCCCAATAGACCAACCAATCCCTTTGGCTGCAGCACGGGTAGGCGGCTTCCGAGTTGGGGTACCGGGTAGTAGTGAAATGGTCAGCGCTTAATTTTATGAAGTTCTACTAAAGCTTAAGTGGGAAACTAAACGTTGTTACTTTCTAAATTGGGTTTTAAACCCATTTACTCAATTTAGAAAGTAACAACGTTTAGTTTCCCACTTAAGCTTCAGTAGAACTTCATAAAATTAAGCACAGATTATGTTATAATACGACACCACGCCTCTTTGCTCAAATGACGTTTACCATTGATTGACTTGACCAAATGTTGGAGCCAATAGCATGGCCTCGATCAATTAACCCTTTCGCCGCCAGCCATTTTTCATCCAAACTTTTCTCTCAAACTCACCTAAGTAAAGAAAAGTTGGCATCCGCAGTACTGTGAATCCCCCAATGACATGCGTCAAAGAAACCCTTTCCTTATCTCCAAAAATTAACAACATTAATATATTGGAAAACTGATCCAACTTTCATACCTTTTAGTAGCATGGGTGTTAAATCAGTGTGGTGCAAAAATGTGACATTGGCGGTGAAAGGGTTAAAAAGAAAAGAAAAAAATAATATTAAAAAAATGAAAGCAACAAAACTGAATAGCAAAAAAAAATCAATCTATCGGTAAAAATTACAAAAATTACAATGAAAAAGGCAAAAAACGACTGTGCGTTCTTTAAATAAATAAAAAATGCTAACGTTTTTTTACCTTGGGAACATAAAACGAAGACAATATAATATAATTATATTGACAAAGTACAAATCTCCGTCAAGGACCAGGGACAATAATGACACTAGACTTCTTCAAACCACTTGTGTATGCCGCAAGAACTTCTCTTGCACCTGTGAAGACGTGAACGTAGGTCCACAGAGAATATAATAATAATTATTCTAAGAAATTCCTGAACAAGAATGATGACAGCTGGTTAATTTCAAACTGTAGCGGGTTGTTTTAATGACAGTCTTTCGCAAGTCCTACAAAGCTGGTGCCCATTATTTACTCAGATCAGACCCATGGGGCATAAAGTTTATAAGGGAAGACGGGGTAAAAAAAAACCATGGGCGGGTAAGAAGCCCATGCCAATTATCTCATGAAATAATGAGACGAATGCTAAACATTAACACTCGTCTCATTGGCAAAATGTGACTGAAATTTGCTTCATTTCATGAGATAATTGGCATGGGCTTCTTACCCGCCCATGGGCTTTTTACCCCGTCTTCCCCTACGTGTTTGCATGTCTTTCTTGTGTAGACACTGCAAAACACTACAACAGCATTGCAAATGTCAGTTGGCATCAGTTGTTTGTTTTTTAAGTAGTTTTATTTTTATGTCAGTAGCAAACTGCATGGGTGGTCCACTCCTTTCTGTTCTTTCTACTTAATCTCACTGGTGTCTTGATGAATCAATCGTTCGCCAGTCCAGTCCAGCCATTACATTTACGAAGGAGATTTCCAGAGTCTTAAAGGCTTTCAAACGAACGGCAGTGAGACCGACTTCAAAGTAACGAGGCAGTGAAGTTGTATAGCCAGGGCAGGCAGTGAAACTCTCCTCTTGCGCCTCTGTCTGGCAGTCCTGAAGCTCTCCTCTTGCGCCTCTGTCTGGCAGTCCTGAAACTCTCATCTTGTAGCCGTCTGAGAGGCAACAAAGAACATGGTGGAAAGAGCTTAAGCGTACTCCCAGCAGCCTTAATGCAAGAGCCCACAACATAGACTTGCAAAGCATGACACAGTTGTACTTTAGACACACACACACACCCACCCCCCACCCTCAAGTCTACGACACTCAATCTCAATGTCTATTTCCCATTTCAGTTTCATGACAATAACCCTAGGCTGGTCCTAACTCTATCCCTTTCCCGAGAACGGCAGAATGTTGCTTCTCAGTGAAACGTTTCAATGCGAAAATTTGGTTGGGGGGGGGGGGGGGTCTAAACTACCGCTTATCTCAAACCTTTCCTGTGATAATACCGATCGACTGGTAGAAACTACTGACTAGGGGAAGACGGGGTAAAAAGCGCATGGGCGGGTAAGAAGCCCACCCCAATTATCTCATGAAATGAAGCAAATTTCAGTCTCATTTTGCCCATGAGACGAGCGTTAATGTCTAGCATTCGTCTCATGGGCACATTTGACTGAAATTTTCTTTATTTCATGAGATAATTGGGGTGGGCTTCTTACCCGCCCATGCGCTTTTTACCCCGTCTTCCCCTATATGCGTGCTGCAAAAGACTGTTTCAATACTGACAGCCATGCTGGATGTTTGTTTCTTTAAAACTGCATTGCAAGCCGGTTTTTTGCGGTCCTCGTAAGACTTTCTCTGAGCCAGAAAAGCCAGACTTGATTCGAAATGTAGGCCTATCATCAGTTTTATTTGTGGTTATCTCATGAAAAGAGTTTTGTCGCTTTCGTTGCTGCTTTTTTTTCTAACGAAACTTACGGTGTGTGTTGGGTTTTTTTTTATATTGTTTTAAAGCTCATTCTTTATTCCCATAGATCTTCCAGTGGACCCTAACACACACACACACACACACACACACACACACACACACACACACACACACACACACACACACACACGCGCGCGCGCGCGCGCAGTCTACACACGCGTACTACAAAAACAAGTTCGCCTTTAATCGCCACTGGACATTATAGTAATGTTTCATTAAAACCTGCTCAAGCTTGGCCCAAACGATACAGAGAGATTCATAAAATATGACGCTTTGTAAAATGAAAATGGCCACAACCCCTTTAGATTGATGGAAGTTCTGGAATGAAAGTTAGGTTTTACGTCCACTCGGCTGCAAAACAGCACATATGGGACGAAACATCAACCAACCATCAGGCAATGCTCGGAGCAGATCCTGGAGGTAGTGTTTGAAAATGGCCACAACCTCTTTAGATTGATGGAAGTTCTGGAATGAGAGTTAAGTTTTACGTCCACTCGGCTGCAAAACAGCACATATGGGACGAACCATCAACCAACCATCAGGCAATGCTCGGAGCAGATCCTGGAGGTAGTGTTTGAAAATGGCCACAACCTCTTTAGATTGATGGAAGTTCTGGAATGAAAGTTAGGTTTGACGTCCACTCGGCTGCAAAACAGCACATATGGGACGAACCATCAACCAACCATCAGGCAATGCTCGGAGCAGATCCTGGAGGTATTGCAATACCAGATCTGATACTTAGATGGAAGTTCTTCGAACGAGTATTGGATTTAACGTTCTCCCGGTCCTAAGCACTCATGCGGGACATTGGTTCTTATTTCGATTTTGTAATAAGAAGTTCTTCTCAGCAGAAAGACCGTTTTATTTATACCCTGGGGCAGAGGGGTATGGCTATTACGTGTATGGAGGAGTCTCTCTCTCTCTCTCTCTCTCTCTCTCTCTCTCTCTCTCTCTCTCTCTCTCTCTCTCTCTCTCTCTCTCTTTCTTTTCCTCTCTCTCTGTATGCTCTCTCTCTCTCTCTCTCTCTCTCTCTCTCTCTCTCTCTCTCTCTCTCTCTCTCTCTCTGCTCTTTCTTTTCCTCTCTCTCTCTCTCTCTCTCTCTCTCTCTCTCTCTCTCTCTCTCTCTCTCTCTCTCTTTCTTTTCTCTCTCTCTGATTGCTCTCTCTCTCTCTCTCTCTCTCTCTCTCTCTCTCTCTCTCTCTCTCTCTCTCTCTCTCTCTCTCTCTCTGCTCTTTCTTTTCCTCTCTCTCTGTATGCTCTCTCTCTCTCTCTCTCTCTCTCTCTCTCTCTCTCTCTCTCTTCTCTCTCTCTCTCTCTCTCTCTCTCTCTCTCTCGTCTGGATTTTTTGTGCATGCGTTATTACCTAGTTTTTGTTGTTTTAAGTTTTCTTCGATTCTTGTTATTTATTATTATTTCCCCAGGCCTGGGTGGAAAAAAAAGCTGTCATTGCTTATCTCATGTTCCCTGGTTAAATACAATTTCGTTTTCGTTTTCTCTCTGTTTTGTCTTAAAACAGGCAGCTTTCATTTCTAGTTCTCTTTTTTTTACTTTGCGGTATCATTGATATCTTTGAAGTGCATTTTTGTGTTTCGTGTGTACAGTTTTGTCCTTTGCTCATCATCAACATCTACAGGGTTTGTTTCCTCTCTTTTTTTCATCATCATTGCCATATTACATGTTTTCGTTTTTTCCTTTTTTTAAAATTATTATCAATATCTACTTGTATTTGCAACTGTTTTGTCTTTTTTTTCTCTCCTCCTTTTATCATTGTCTACTTGTTTTTGTTTTTTGTTTAGTTTTTGTCTTCTTTCCTATTTTGTAATGAATCTTTAATTTAATGTCTTTTCACATAGATCGTGATTTTAGACAGCATGCACCAAAAAACAAAAAACAAACAGGTAAAATAACATGCATAAGAACGACATATTATAAAAAAAATAAAAAAATAAAAAAAAAAGTAAAGAAAACCTCTACAGTAGTCTTCCAATAGTTGAGGACAGCATTGCTTTTGCAATTACAGTAATGTCAATTTCTGCGTCATTTAAAATATCCTTGGTATTATCATACTTACGAAAAAAAAGTCCATATTGATCATTCGATATTTAGAGATCAATACTGGGCATTCTAATAGTAAGTGATGAATTGATAATTTATCACTACAAAGACAGTTAGTATCCAAGTATTTAGTTTTCCATGAATTG
>CM065680.1:38219599-38224599 GCA_017654935.2 Phymorhynchus buccinoides | reverse complement strand
CGGGACGATTGGGAGCCCTGCACACGTACTTGCCGGCGGAGTTGAGGTTGACATAACAGGCATAATTCATCAGTACATGATGAACATTCTGCTACGTGTCGCTGGCAGTTTTGCCCCTGAAGGTAGAATAAGTTTCTACCTACACAGGAAAAAGTGCATTGAGTGACTGGCCCTCGATCCGATTCAGTCAGAACACCCGTTCTTACAGAACTGAGATTTTTTAACAAAATCTAAAGAAAACTTAGAAATGGGAGGTCGGTGGGAAAAGGGTGAGATGGGGTAGCCGAAATAGGAAAAATTCCAACCGAAATCCCCAAGAAAATCCCTCATGTTCAGGAACGAGCGAGCACAGGTGTGAGTGTGACGTCTGCGAAAATGCCGTCTGCTTGCCAGGGAAAGACAACTCTGATTGATGGTATCGCGTTCCTTCCCCTTACCTGCCAGCTTCCGTTTGCCCATGTCCAGAACAGAATGCTGGCCCCGTCTGTTACTGTTTAATGGTTTGTCTGTCTGTCTGTCTGTCTGTTGTCCCTCTGTGTGTGTGTTTCGCTGTCAGTCTGTCTCTCCTCTTCCAAATTCGCTTAAAGAATCACAGATGGAAGAAAAACCAGGGGAGATATTTGGAATGGTTTTTTTAATGCTTTGGTCTTAGCTTAGTATCATCAGCCATTTTGTTCATTGTGAATTTTCAAAGATAAAGACTAAACCTCTTTCGTCTTGCCAACCCTGCAGCATATTAGGCCTATATTCTTTTTCACGCATCGAAATTCAATACGTTACAGTGTGTTTTTTACTGACTTTGTGTCTCGTCTCATTTATTTTTGGTTTCCCGGTCGGTGGGTAGTCTCATTTTCTGGAACGAGTTAAAAACCATATAAACACCTGTCCTATTCGTTGTTCTTCATTCTGCCTTTTATTCTTTTCCATGTTTGTTTAAATGGGAGTTGGTGGTAGGGGAAGACGGGGTAAAAAGCGCATGGGCGGGTAAGAAGCCCACCCCAATTATCTTATGAAATAAAGAAAATTTCAGTCAAATTTACCCATGAGACGAATGCTAGACATTAACGCTCGTCTCATGGGCAAAATGAGACTGAAATTTGCTTCATTTCATGAGATAATTGGGGTGGGCTTCTTACCCGCCCATGCGCTTTTTACCCCGTCTTCCCCTATCGTGACATTTAGGCTTTTGGGCGACACCAGATTTAGGCCTAGACTATGTTTGAAGCAAAACAAAAAAACATATTTTTTCCCCTCCTGTAACACTGTGAGTGAGTGTGTGTGTGTGTGTGTGTGTGTGTGTGTGTGTGTGTGTGTGTGTGTGTGTGTGTGTGTAACCAACCTGTGTGTGTGTGTGTGTGTGTGTGTGTGTGTGTGTGTGTGTGTGTGTGTGTGTGTGTGTGTGTGTCAAGTCAAGTCAAAACATCTTTACTATCTCTATATAGAGAAATTGCATTCGGGTGTAAACAGAGAATTACAAAAAATAGAACACAATATATTCTGAATTCCAATATATTCTAAATATATATTATACACAGTGTGCGTCACAGTGTGTGTGTGTGTGCGCTCATGCACGTGCATATCCGCGTGCGTGCGTGTGTGTGTATGTGTGTGTGTGCGTGCATGTGTGTGTTGCTTGTTTTTGTTTTGTTTTTTACCCCAGTCCAAAGCAAAACACCCGCCCTGTTTACTACCCGTTTCTCTTGCCCCTGTCATTATCTCCTTTGGTCATAGCCGCCCCCCTGACACTGCGATCATTTTTTTTAGCTAATTTCTTGTTGCCTTCCCGCTTTACCCAAGGTAAGCCTGTATGTGTCATTATTGAGCATCTTTGTCGCTTGTTAGACTCAGGTAAATTATTCGATTGTGCATCACATACGCATACACATTTCTGTTAAAATTTAAAAATGTGCATACGTGCCTTTTACTCAACGAATTGCATAATTTAACTGGCATTAGTCTTTTAATGTAAGTCAATAATACAGTGAGAGTGAGAGTTGCAAGGTAACTAGTTTCAACAGCAAAGAAGAATCAGTTTTACGTATTTACTGACATTATTTTATTAATCGTTAATTTAATGACAATGATTCGCAAACTAGAAGTCATTGCGATGACTCTAAGCCAGCTGTCTTCAAGTCTGAAATAAATGACACAGAGAGAGTCTGATTGGGCATGTACCCTGCAGATTCTTTAGTAATAGCTACCCCCAATTTATAATAAATAACAAGACTTACTGCTTGCTTTCTAGTTGTGTTTGGCTGTACTTTTTAAAGTAAAAATGAGCAAAATTTTAAAAACAAACGTGGATTTGTTGTACTTCGTACTTGAAATAATCAAGGTGAGCTGAGCTGATTCGTCTTATACGCCTTGATTTCTTCTTAAACAAGTAACTTCTTTTATCTTTGTGGCTGCCAAGTTAAACCTACACACGCTTGTTTCAAACAAACACAAATACTACCAAGAGGTACAGAATAAGCTCAGAAAGTATTTCTTGTGAAAACTTCAGTAAAGACTTAATGCAACGACAACAACAACAAAACAGATGATTATGTATTACAAATTTCGTTAATATTATCATAGCATTTTGCATCAATATCTTAGTGAGAACCATAAGGGTTTCCACGTCAAATTGTTAAAGTGTTATTCCTTTCAGCGACGAAGATACCAGACAATGATGACACATATAAATTCCACTTTCGTTCACCACAGATACCCTTTTTTATGTTTCCGAAAGTCAACCTCGGGTAGACTATAGCCTATCATTAGGTCCTTAAGCCACCCGTTTAATCCACGGTTCGTCCTAGTGCCCGTTTAGGGGACACCTACACTTGCATGCTTCATGGTCAGTTTTGTTGATAGTTTCAACCACTATAATTATAGTTAACCGCGCCAGAAAGTCAGCCCAAACCCGGGCGCACTGAGTGTAGCGTGGGAAACGTGTATAGAAGAAGAAAAAAGAAAAGAATATGCGACAGGGGTGGTCGAGGGGGAAGAGGGCTGGTGGTAAGGGGAGTGAAATGAGGGTAGGAGGGCGGAGGGGGCAGAATGAAGCACAAAATAGTACTATGCAGCCTGATATCGGATGGGTGGGTGGGTGGATGGGTGGGTCATGGATGGGTGGGTGGGTGGGTCATGGATGGGTGGGTGGATGGGTGGGTCATGGGTGGGTGGGTGGGTTGGATGGGTGGGTGGGTGGATGGGTGGGTGGGTGGATGGGTGGGTCATGGATGGGTGGGTGGGTGGATGGGGTGGGTCATGGATGGGTGGGGGGGGTCATGGATGGGTGGATGGGTGGGTCATGGATGGGTGGGTGGTCATGGGTGGGTGGGTGGATGGGTGGGTCATGGATGGGTGGGTGGTCATGGGTGGGTGGGTGGGTGGGTGGATGGGTGGGTCATGGATGGGTGGGTCATGGATGGGTGGGTGGGTGGGTGGTCATGGATGGGTGGGTGGATGGATGGGTGGGTGGATGGATGGATGGGTGGATGGATGGATGGGTCATGGATGGGTGGATGGATGGGTGGGTGGATGGATGGATGCCAGTCTGTTGTTTTGGACAATGACCTCGAGATCTGAGATGGCAGAGCTAGAGGAGGCAGCTGCTATTCTGGAGAGCTGGGCTAAAACCTGTTTATAGTGGAGATGACTTGCCCAGAGTACATCCCCACTCTCCCGGCCAAAAGGACCTTAGGACAGCTGGCGTTGAGGAAGGTCCCCAAAGGCCAACCAATCCCTTTGGCTGCAGCACTTTAAGAGCCAGAGCAAATGCTCCTTACTTTTAGAGTCACTAGGGACAGTGGGCGGATGCCTCGTGCCTCCATACGGGGAGCTGGACGATCCCGTCCCCTCCACGAGTCTCTCCCCGTGGGGATACCGGGGAGTTTTTCGTACAAATGGTTCCCCCACCTTCTGGAAGTTATGTGCATGTAACTTCCTCTAATATGCCACTCTCTTTGACTCTGCCTTTTCCCTTTGCTTACTGTCGTCTACTATCTTATCCCATTCTCCTGCCTTTAAAAAACAAAAGTTCCAATTAATTTATCTCCTTTCAGCTCCTCCGAAATCGGTATGTGTCGGCTGTGCGCAGCGGGGAGACCAGTGACAACTGAAAACCGGACGCATACGTACCTTCCCATTATGGCCATATGTCCTGGGAACACAGAAGAAGGGGAACGAGAGAGTCAAAGTCTTTCACAAAAAGACTAAAGATGCACAATTTTTTTTTTTTCATTTATGTAGAAAATATTTTAATTGGGGCCAATACAAAAGTTTTATTGTACAGCTCGCACTTTAGTGTTGGCCCAACTCCAGGCTTATGTCAACCAATGACAAAAAGCCAGGGTGCAAAGGCGAACAGCCACTGCATCGCTCCAAGACAACATGCCAACGGTACACAGACATCCACTTAGCTGACCTGGACAGGCATCAGTCAAACAAAAGCATTCATCTCTCTCTCTCTTTGTGTGTCTCTCTCTCTCTCTCTCTCTCTCTCTCTCTCTCTCTCTCTCTCTCTCTCTCTCTCTCTCTCTCTATTTTTGTGTATGCTTAATTTGTTTTGCAAGAAAAAGTTGCACGAAATGATGATGGTGTTGTACAAACCCCCATGACACGAAAGCTGTATCTGGCTAATGTCATTAAACAATCAAAGTGTCAAAGTGTCAAAGTGTCTCTCTCTCTCTCTCTCTCTCTCTCTCTCTCTCTCTCTCTCTCTCTCTCTCTCTCTCTCTCTCTCTCTCTCTCTCTCTCTCTCTCTCCCCTCTCTCTCTCCCATCAGCATCCTCCCTAGTACATTGTTCTTTCTTCCTCACCCACCCACCCGAGAATGTAGAGTGTTCTACACATTATCTGCACCCACCCCACCCCACCCCACCCCCTTGTCCTTCACCCTTCCTTTACCTACTGAGAGACACAAATAATCTGACCAGCCCAAAACTTACTGTAGAGTAGTGGACATAGGTTAAACAAACCATCGAGTCTTTAAAAGGGAAAACAACCGATCCCAG
>CM065680.1:38197099-38202099 GCA_017654935.2 Phymorhynchus buccinoides | reverse complement strand
TATCGCAGTACCTTTGTGTGGACTGTCCACTTTGGGACATTTCGTCTTTTCCATACCATTGTTAAAACCTTCAGTGCCAGGTCAACAATGATCAAAGAAAATGTAGGATATAAAGAGAAGAGAAGGGTGAAAGGGAAACGAGAGTGTAAAGTTACAAAGAAGAAGAGGGGTATTCGGTTTTAAAACCATGGAAATCTAGATGAAGGAAAAGTACAGAAAACAAAAGAGGGTGGATTGAGGGTTATTAACCCTTTCACCGCCAAAGTCGCATTTTAGCACCACAGTGATTTAACGCCTATGTCACTAAAAGGCATCAAATTGTGGTATATTATTCAAAGACCCTATTGTCTTAGTTTTGGGAGGTAAGGATAGACCTTATATAAAATAAGTCACAAAAGAATCCCCAATACTGCAGATGGATTTTGTTCTCTACCCAGGGGTAAATTTAATGGACATTTTTGGCTGAAACGTGGCTGGCGGTGAAAGGGTTAAACAAGAGACAGCGGAGATTTAGATATCGTATTGCCTTTCTGTTGACAGTCCAGTCTAAGACCTGGCCATTTTCCTGAAATCGCCTCTCCGTTCTATTAACCCGCTTTCTTCTTAAAGATCCACTGACCCACCACGATTAAGTCCCTTGTTTTTTTCTGGGTAGCTGTGACCCACATACAAATGTCCCTAACTTCAAATTGAGACTGCTCTTTAAAATGATGTTTCGTTTTCAATTTGGGGGCATTTGTATGGGAGTCAAACCTGGTCAAAACAAGATTTCTTACCAGCTAGAGGGAAAACACGTGAAACCCGTGATTTTGACACGTGATCTGGTGGGACTTTAACATTTCGTCTTCTCCATACCATTGTTAAAAACTTCAGTGCCAGGTCAACAATGATCAAAGAAAATGTGGGATATCAAGAGAAGGGTGAAAGGGAAACGAGAGTGTAAAGTTAGAGTTGTTACAAATGAAGAAGAGGGGTACTCGGTTTTAAGGTAAAACCATAGAAATCTAGATGAAGGAAAAGTACAGAAAACAAAAGAGGGTGGATTGAGGGTTATTAAACAAGAGACAGCGGAGGTTAAGATATCGTATTGCCTTTCTGTGGACAGTCCAGTCTAAGACCTGGCCATTTCCCTGAAATCGCCTCTCCGTTCTATTAACCCGCTTTCTTCTTAAAGACACACTGACCCACCACGATTAAGTCCCTTGGGGGGGGGGGGTGTTCTGGGTAGCTGTGACACACATACAAATGTCCCCAACTTCAAATTGAGACTACTCTTTAAAATTATGTTTCGTTTTCAATTTAGGGACATTTGCATGGGAGTCAAACCTGGTCAAAACAAGACTTCTTACCAGCTATAAGAGGAAAAACACGTGCAACCCGTGATTTTGATACGTGACCTGGTGGGTCTTTAATTTTATGATTAGCCTGGAGCTGTGGCTGTTCAAAATGGCGACCTTTCATATCGTAAATTCAGATTGTTTATATTTCAACAACTTCGGTGAAGATATGTGATTCTTGTCGTCTAAATCTCCTGCATGTTAGGGTACCCTATGCAATGACAGTTTGTCATGTCAAAACTAATCACAATTCAGCAAGCCACGTGATTGCATATTTACATAGCACATTAGTAACACGCCAAAATAGCTGTTTCTTAATTCACTGGATGTGCATGTCAAAATGAAGTTTGGTTTATTTGTAAAATAAAAACATGAAAAAATTAAGGCCCGTAAAGCGCGCGCGCGCACACACACGCGCACGCACACGCGCACACACACACACACACACACACACACACACACACACGCACGCACGCATGCACGCATGCACGCACGCATGCACGCACGCACGCACGCACGCACGCACGCACGCACACGCACGCACGCACACGCACACACACACACACACACACACACACACCAGGGTATACAGAACTCTTTCAGTAGCTAGTACATGACAGACCCTCCAAAACGATACAACAATGATCACTCGTAGACCACACACGCGAACGCGCTCGCGCATTTAAAAAAAAATCCTTCTCTCTTTATCACATCAACGGTTAGCCAGAAGACAAATCACAAACACGAAGATCTTATGTAGCATACGATTGCTAGAAATAACTAGCAGACATTATGT
This sequence comes from Phymorhynchus buccinoides, assembly GCA_017654935.2. NCBI lineage: Eukaryota > Metazoa > Mollusca > Gastropoda > Neogastropoda > Raphitomidae > Phymorhynchus > Phymorhynchus buccinoides. The sequence goes on along the minus strand of CM065680.1, from coordinate 38,199,966 downwards.
ATACCAATAGCCCCGGGGGTCACTCTTCCGACTGTAGGAAAGAAAGTCACAGGAAAAAAAGTCACGGAAGAAAAATCACAAGAATTGATAGATTAAAAAGTCACAGAAAAAGTCACAGAAAACGTCTTGTTGTATTCTTCTTCTTCTTCTTCTTCTTCTTCTTCTTCTTCTTCTCCTGTGTTCCCAGGCCATATGGCCATAATGGGTGAGGTACGTATGTGTCTGGCTTTCAGTTTTCACTGGTCTCCCCGCTGCGTACAGCCGACACAATTCGATTTCGGAGGAGCTCAAAGGAGAAACATTATTTTGAAGATTTGTTTTATGTTAAAAAAGTTATACTTTAACCCCCCCTCAGATTTTCGCTAGAAAATGCTTTACTGAGAAGCAAGCAATCTTCTGCCGTTCTAGGGAAAACGGGAAAGGGGTAGGATCAGCCTAGGACTATTTTCACCAAACTGAAAGAATCAAACTTTGATACTGAGGGTCGCAACCGTGAGAGGAGAGGGGGTCTAAAGTAAAACATTGCCCAAACAATGAAAGTCAGTAAAAGTAAGAGTAGTAAAACAAATATCACACAACAAAATTTAAAAAATTGTCCACTCTGATATAAAACTCTAGCATTAAACGCAAGGAACAGTTGCATTCACCTTTTAAAATGCACTAAACCATGAATATAATTATTATGTCATTGTACAACCGAAATATGTGAGCAAATATAAACAGAAAGACAGAGACATAAAAACAGAGGAGTGTGGTGGGTGGGGGAAGGGGTGAGGGGGAGATATGGGCCTCTCATTTTATGAGTACGTCATATCACATTAAGTTTTCTATTTCCACACAGCACATGATATGCGGGACATTATTTCCTGTGACCTTTCTTCTGAGACTTTATTTCTGTGACTTTTTTTCCTGTGACTTTCTCTCCAGTCACAATTCTTCCTAACCTACCTGGGGAGAAGGTGGATGGAACTGAGAAAGAGGGGGCCAGGATGGAGGATAGGGAGGGGGGGGGTCACCTTGATATTATGACTGGTCATAAAAGTGTCCAGTGTGTCCATTGGCGTTTTTCAAGGGAAACAAAAGGTCATCGATGTTATCCTTCAGCCTGTGTTAGCCCACGTCTGGAGCACCTACACTGCGAAGGATTTATTGAACTGCAATAAATAATGTTATACACGAAAGAATAAAATACCACGTTCGCGCACACCATACACTCATGCGTAGGGGAAGACGGGGTAAAAAGCGCATGGGCGGTTAAGAAGCCCACCCCAATTACCTCATGAAATAAAGAAATTTTCAGTCAAATTTGCCCATGAGACGAATGCTAGACATTAACGCTCGTCTCATGGGCAAAATGAGACTAAAATTTGCTTCATTTCATGAGATAATTGGGGTGGGCTTCTTACCCGCCCATGCGCTTTTTACCCCGTCTTCCCCTATTCAAACATGCCTGCACGCTTGCACACAACACAACACAGAGACACACACGTGTGTGTGCAGAGGAACTTGTTGAAATCAGTACAGTTCTGTTACTTTATACAGTAAAGTGTTTAGGTTTTTCTCGCATTCTGAGATAGGGTTAAAATGAAAAGTTTCTGTATCTGAAGCATTCACATTTTAATTCATGTTCTTTGTTCTTAGCCCACACGATTTGTTTCTTTATAGTTAGCTTTTTTAACAATTCCGTAAATAGACAGAGAAAAGACTAATTAATACCCGTGACTCAAAACATACTGTCCTTGACGCAGGAAAATGATAATCAACCGCGTTACAACATTCTATCTGTTAGCATCTAACTATCGCTGTCAAATGCAAATTATATAGGCCTAATGGTATTGTCTGGCAATAGCCAACGGCCATACCATGTTGAAAACACCGGTTCTCGTCCGATCACCGAAGTTAAGCAACGTCGGGCCTCTGGTCAGTACTTGGATGGGTGACTGCTTGGGAACACCAGGTGCTGTTGGCATTCTTTCCCTTTTTTGGGACGTTATTCTCACCTTCTCTGGCCATACATTAGTTGATTGATAACTTATAAGACGTTTAGAACTGGTCTTGCATACTGCATACTTATGCTACTCTTTATAATTGTGGCGGTAGCCGATGAGGTTTAACCGAGGCGTGATTACCGCTACACCTATCTGTATTGCTAAAAAAAAAATCGGGACTTTACTGGAGTTGCACTGCCTCCGGGCATTGCCTCCAATAGTTCCCACCATCTTTGTATTTACAAATGTCCCATAAATTATGTGTCTGTTCCAGACCGAGAGGACGTAAAGCACCATTTTTCATTCATGCATACTGTGCACTGGAGGGTTACTTTTTTTTCCTTCAAATCATTGTATCTGAAATGGAATGACTCCTTCAATCGACTCAAATGTTTACAGATAAACATTCTGACTTTCCACAAAATGTCATTAGAATATGTCTCAGACATTTACCAACAACAGCAACAACAACTTTAGGATCCTTGTATCCGAATGAAAATCTAAATAATAATTAACAGAATGTTCTTTTGGGAGCGATCTCTAAATCCTCCACAACATTTCGTTAAATAATATGTTCGTAACTTTGCGACTCGTGGCAGTCTACTCCTAGCTAGCAAACATACAGACGAACAAAGACACAAACATAACCACCTGTGTGGAGATAACAGTTCAAGACTTATCTGCTGGACAAGAAAGGAATCTGTTCCAGCTAAGCTTTGAATGTTGTGTAATAACGTCTGCTCGGAGCTACGTACCAAGTCGGAAAAGTTATTTCCCCTCACCTGTTGTACAATTACTTCCCTTGGCCATTCACGTGAGTAGGTTTTGGTCATTGGCCAACCGAGCCTGTGATGCATTGGTTCTGAGATGCATTGGTTA
>CM065680.1:38174599-38192099 GCA_017654935.2 Phymorhynchus buccinoides | reverse complement strand
ACCAATCCTTGTCGAACACTGCCTTTCAAAAAGTAAAGAAAGAACAGAAAGAAAATCATCATGGCTCGACTCTTTGCGTTACATACTTAGCTTCTCGACTCTCACTCCGTTAATCAATGGTGCCAGAAGTCACAGCAATTGTAAAGTGATGATAGTGCTTGACGTGACTGGTACATATGAGTCTGACTATTGAGAGAGAGAGAGAGAGAGAGAGAGAGAGAGAGAGAGAGAGAGAGAGAGAGAGAGAGAGAGAGAGAGAGAGAGAGAGAGAGAGAGAGAGCGCTTCCTTGTAGCACTCTAAGCTATCTGCGGGTCATTATCCCGCCTGTCATCCACCACTTCTGGCCCTAAGTGCCTCTCCTCAAGTCAGGCATCTTCCTCTCACTGTCCGCAATACAAGGGAGATAATTTCAACTCACGCGTTTCACTTCCTTGGTGTTATTTTTAGCATCAGCGAACCGGAAGTCGTGGTGATTGGTGTGTGTGTGTGTGTGTGTGTGTGTGTGCGTGCGTGCGTGCGTGCGCGCGCTAATTTCATGTTGCAGGTAGTTTTATGTTGCATAATAATGTGATGATTAACTAATATCTCCCGCGAAATGTATGACCTAAGAAAAGGTCTTTGATTGAAGCTAACAAAAAAGGCCTACTAAATTGTATTTATAGCCCCTTCACTGCCAACAAAATGATACCAGCATAAGACCTGGTATTGCAGTACCTCCAGGATCTGTTCAGAGCTTTGAATGATGGTTGGTTGATGGTTCGTCCCATATGTGCTGTTTTGCAGCCGAGTGGACGTAAAACCTAACTTTCATTCAACAAAAAGATTTGATCCCGTTTCATGGTTTGAAGCAACTATTTTGCCAAGCAGTTTTAGGTTGCGGAGTCTATCGCAAAAACTTCTGAAAAATAGTGCATATAACCATCGGAATTGAATATTATACTATCGTTTGAGAACACTTTCACATGCATTCAAACATACTGCTAAAAGCATTATGGATAGAAAAAGGGAAACTCTTAGAATAACCCTATGACGAATATTTCCGTGGCGGGGCAGTTTATGGGTTACCGGAAGGTGAGGAAAATATCCGTGACGGGGCAGTGAAGAGGCTTTTTACCCGGCCAGAGGCCGATGTATTGCGATCGGTTTGTGTGTCTGTGTGTGTGTCTGTTACTTTTGAATTTTTTGCGGTTTTGATTGAGTTTCATGTTTGTGTTATACTGTTTTTGTATCCTCCATGCTCCAAAAGGGGTCAAAGGATTAAACTTCTTGAATCTTGAATCTTGTGTGTGTGTCTGTCTGTGTATCGATTATCTTAAAAACTACCTTTTGGATTTTGATTAAAATTGGCAGAGGGGTAGACAGCTTGAAAAGGAAGCTTCCTTTCGTTAAACAACACCGTGCTGACCTTGACCTTGAAGTTTGACCTTGAAAACCGAAATTTCCTTCTTTGGGCTATGTCATTTCCCCCCAGCTTTATTTCGTGAACTAGTGAACAGAATCGCTTCAAATTTTGTGTGGTGGTGTACCATGGTGCAAGGAAGTTTGTATAAAAGTTCAGCTGCATCTCGTGAACTACTGAACAGAATCGCTTCAAATTTTGGGCTATGTATTTTATCCGTTCTGTAAGGGTGGAAAGTGGTGTGTTTATTGGGGGGGGGGGGGAGAGAGAGGACCTCACTCGGTGCAAGGAAGTTTGTATAAAAGTTCAGCTGTATCTCGTGAACTACTGAACAGAATCGCTTCAAATTTTGGGCTATGTATTTTATGCGTTCTGTAAGGGTGGAAAGTGGTGTGTTTATTGGGGGGTGGGAGGGGGACAGGACATAACTCTGGCCGGGTTTGCATTGTCACAATGCGTTGCTGCAGCTCGGCGATGCCCTTGTTTTCAATTAAAATCGGGGTTGTTCGTTGTTCCTTTTTTTGAGAGGTAGTGTAAGGGGCATTGCTTTCCGTCTTTAGAATGGATTTTTTTTTCTGTTTCTCTTTAGATCAGATTAGGCTTCGAACGTGGTTTAAATTTGGAAGGTTTTGTTCAGTTCTGTGTAATAATATATATACCCCCTCCCAAAAAAGAGAAGAAATCTCACAATCTGAATGTAGGGGAAGACGGGGTAAAAAGCGCATGGGCGGGTAAGAAGCCCACCCCAATTATCTCATGAAATAAAGAAAATGTCAGTCAAATTTGCCCATGAGACGAATGCTAGACATTGACGCTCGTCTCATGAGCAAAATGAGACTGAAATTTGCTTCATTTCATGAGATAATTGGGGTGGGCTTCTTACCCGCCCATGCGCTTTTTACCCCGTCTTCCCCTACCTATGCAGGTAGTATTGACAATAATGAGATGACCACTAGGACTACCACTGAATGCAGTACCTGAAAGTCTTGTGTTTCATGTGTGTACGATTGGTCCTAGAGGTTATATAATTATTTCAAAGTATTACCTACTAAGATCAATTAATTCCTGATGGCGTGTTTGATCAATAGCAACTCTTTTTTTTAACGCAACAACATGACAACAACATCTATGACCCGCATCACTCTTCTGTTCTTTGATAATCATATCACCTCACGGAACCTAAAAACTACATTGGAAAGAGAAAGCCAACAGAGGCGAAGCTAATGATCCATTTCAGGGTGGCTTCCAACGAGAAAACACGTGCACCCGTAGCTGTTAGCCCTAGTCCATGTTGCCTGGGACTCTTATCACTGGAAAATCGAAGAAAAGAATGATGAGTGCTTTGACCAAAAGAATTCCCGGACAATTACTGCATGATGCGCATCAAAGATAGAGTACCCTGCTATCCTCGTCTGCCTGGTCTAATGCAAGGGCATGGACTAATGCAAGTGGGGTTGTTGCTTTGAGAAGTCAAGCTCAGACCAGGTTTTCTATTGACCACTGCAAAGAACACCTTTTTGCAAGAGTGAATGCCCTTGGGTGGGGGGGAAGATGGTTGAGTACTGACCAAACAAGGGTATAACTCTCGCCAATAACCCTATTTGAGGCCACTCAATGGCAGTCTTTTGCAAGAGTCAATGTCCTTTTGGATACTGATCAACAAGGGCTTAACTCTTGCCGTCAAGCGCGTTAGCAACCCTAGTTGCAGTGGCCAATGTCCTTTTGGATACTGATCAACAAGCGCTTAACTCTTGCCGTCAAGGGCGTTAGCAACCCTAGTTGCAGTGGCCAATGTCCTTTTGGATACTGATCAACAAGGGCTTAACTCTTGCCGTCAAGGGCGTTAGCAACCCTAGTTGCATTGGCCAATATCCTTTTGGATACTGATCAACAAGGGCTTAACTCTTGCCGTCAAGGGCGTTAGCAACCCTAGTTGCAGTGGCCAATGTCCTTTTGGATAATGATCAACAAGGGCTTAACTCTTGCCGTCAAGGGCGTTAGCAACCCTAGTTGCAGTGGCCAATATCCTTTTGGATACTGATCAACAAGGGCTTAACTCTTGCCGTCAAGGGCGTTAGCAACCCTAGTTGCAGTGGCCAATAGTCCCTGCATCGCGGGAACTGGACTCACAATAGTGGTATTTTACTTGGGGCAGAGAACTTGAAGTAGACCTTCACGTATAGTAGGCATAAGTGCATGAACTAGTAGGAGCTGGTGAACTTGAGAAGGGCGAGAAGAGAGGAGTGTAAGGAAGACAGAGTGTGTATCTAAAATCGTTTTCTTTTTTACCTCTTTCCCATTTTGGTAAATTTACTGCTTGATTATCTAGAAGCAAAATATAAGTTTAATTTCTTGCTTAGAAGGCCAATCCTGATTTGTCCATCCTATTACAGCTGGACTGGCCGCATCCCCAACGTGTTTATTTAAAGAATGTTTTTCTCCAAAGTTGTACTTTACACGCTCACCCGTCATGCTTACGACCCCCAATCTCAAAGTCTGCTTCTTTAAATTTATAGGAAAGTAATCGTAGGCTGATCCTAACCCCTTTCCATTTCCCGAGAATAGCAGAAAATGGCTTCTCGGTGACATTTTTTTCATTGCGAAAATTGGAATAAACAAGATAACCCAGTTTGTCTTATACCTTTTTTCTTTCTTACCCAAACCACTACCACCACCACCCTCCCAGGCACCAACTTTCCAGTCGTGGACAATCAGCTAATCCCTGCGCAACCCCTAACCATCATTATTTTTCTGATTCAGTACCTCCGCCTCTGGTGCGCACTCTGATGTATGTCAGAGACACGTCCAGTACACCCTTATGTTAAAGATTCTTCCTGTTTTTTCTCCCTTTCTGCTTACCATCTTCCCACCATTCACTGTTCTCTCTCTCTCTCTCTCTCTCTCTCTCTCTCTCTCTCTCTCTCTCTCTCTCTCTCTCTCTCTCTCTCTCTCTCTCTCTCATTGGATTTTACATAGGCTGTCATTAGCATACAGGAAATGCTACTCTCTCTCTCTCTCTCTCTCTCTCTCTCTCTCTCTCTCTCTCTCTCTCTCTCTCTCTCTCTCTTTGGATTTTGCATAGGCTGTCATTAGCATACAGGAAATGCTACTCGCTCTCGCTCTCTCTCTCTCTCTCTCTCTCTCTCTCTCTCTCTCTCTCTCTCTCTCTCTCTCTCTCTCTCTCTCTCTCTCTCTCTTTTCTTTGGATTTTACATAGGCTGTCATTAGCATACAGGAAATGCTACTCTCTCTCTCTCTCTCTCTCTCTCTCTCTCTCTCTCTCTCTCTCTCCTCTCTCTCTCTCTCTCTCTCTCTCTCTCTCTCTCTCTCTCTCCTCTCTATGTGTGTGCCATTGTCAATAAAACAATGTCTGAAGCGTCTCTCTCTCTCTCTCTCCTCTCTCTCTCTCTCTCTCTCTCTCTCTCTCTCTCTCTCATCTCTCTCTCCCTCTCCCTCTCTCTCTCTCTCTCTCTCTCTCTCTCTCCCTCTCTCTCTCCCTCTCCCTCTCTCTCTCTCTCTCCCTCTCTCTCTCTCTCTCTCTCTCTCTCTCTCTCTCTCTCTCCTCTCTCTCTCTCTCTCCCTCTCCCTCTCCCTCTCTCCTCTCTCTCTCTCCCTCTCCTCTCTCTCCCTCTCTCTCTCCCTCTCTCTCTCCCTCTCCTCCCTCTCCCTCTCTCTCTCTCTCTCCCTCTCTCTCTCTCTCTCTCTCTCTCTCTCCCTCTCTCTCTCTCTCTCTCTCTCTCTCTCTCTCTCTCTCTCTCCTCTCTCTCTCTCTCTCTCCTCTCTCTCTCTCCCTCTCTCTCTCTCTCATGTGTCTGTGTCTATAATATGTTTCTCTGTCTTTCCCCCCACCCCACCCGGACTCCTCTACCACTAACAGCAAGAACAATACAAACAAAGAGGGGGGAGGAGAGAGAGAACAATTACAAGAGAGAGCGTGTCATAAAAGGACTATCGACTTAATCCCACGCAAAAAGAAGCAATAATTGTCTCATCACGCAGCTGACCACCAGGTGAAAATAGGCTCAATCATCTCAGCAGTGGGGGGAAGAATCTGAAATTAGCAGTCCAAGGGGAACGAGCGAATATATTAGGCCTTCAGGAGGCAACCAGCCACGGAGATACTGCACTGCCGCTGAGTTGTACTTCTTCAATTAGGTCAAAGAATATTTTTGATTAGGTGTAGGGTGGCACAGAGGTAATGCGTTCGCCTCGTATACAATAAACCCGAGTTTGAACCTGGGTACAGGTTTTTTTAAATTCTCACTCTGCACTAGGTCTTACGATCTGAACGTGGAGTCTTTCGGGTGAGACAATAAACCGAGGTCGCATGTGCCCATGTACTTAGCACACGTTAACCCCAGTGGCAACAAAAAAGTTGTCATTTGGTCATAATTTAACACACACACACACACACACACACCTTCCCTTTCCTTCCTCATCAGTCACACAAAAATCACATGCAAATAAAAATTAAAAAAGGGTGGCGCTGCCTCCGGGCATTGCCTCCAGTATCGTTCCCACCATCTTTGTATTTACAAATGTCCCATATATGTGTCTGTTCCAGACCGAGAGGACGTAAAGCACCATTTTTCTTCTCTACTTGACGAACCTCTGAAGTGGACCCTTGCTGAGGAGTAAATGAATTGCCTTGTTCGGGATTAGTTCGTCTGGGTTGGCTCGTTATGCGCGCTTGTGTGCATTCACACAGGTAGCAGGGAGAAGGTCCACGTGCAAGCACAAAAGTACAGCTGGGGGGGGGGGGGGGGGGGAGGGGGGGGACAGAGAGAGAGAGAAACATATCAAACACATGAGAGAGAGAGAGAGAGAGAGAGAGAGAGAGAGAGAGAGAGAGAGAGAGAGAGAGAGAGAGAGAGAGAGAGAGAGAGAGAGAGAGAGAACTTGAAAACTTGAAAACTTGAAAACTTTAACTTTATTTTTCAAGGATAAAGATTTTAGGCAACGCCTAGTCTTCCAATCTGTCCTTGGTACATATACGAACATAGAATACAAACATGGCAAGGCATATTACACATACCAATTTGAACATAAAGGTAGCACCTTTGTACAAATACGAACATAGAATACAAACATGGCAAGGCATAGAATTACACATACATAATTAAACATAAAGGTAGCAAAGCAGGTATTGTGATAAAGACAGGTTGAAATACGAATTTATAGAATTACATACGCGCATGTATAGTTGTTAATACTTGTGCGGGCATACATGCGCATAATAATGCACGCAGAGAGAGAGAGAGAGAGAGAGAGAGAGAGAGAGAGAGAGAGAGAGAGAGAGAGAGAGAGAGAGAGAGAGAGTAACATTTCTTGCATGTTATATAAAATCCAATATTTAACAGAATTTCTGAATGACAACCCCCACGTTAACTGCGTAAGTCAACATAATTTCTGAATAAACAATCCACATTAACTAAAAAAAAAAAAAAAAAAAAAAAAAAAAAAAAAGAATGACCATGCATATTAATTACAATGTCAACAGTGTGACAGGCTTTCACTAAATTTCAGTCACATCAGTTTGTCACTTCTTGGGGAAATATTGCCAAAAAGATATACTGACAATCAGACAAACCAATAGCAAGAAACCCACATAATCTTCTTTGCTGCATGTACGTAAGTAACTTGAATGAACGTGCTTCGGGTAGTGTCTGGTTCAGCAATAATTTCGTTTGAGCTGTTCGTCTTCTGGATGTCAGTATTACTATTATATTAGTTCTTCCTCTTGAAAAGTTTAAAACGTCAATGGGGTGTTGCATGATTGTTGTTTGTTATTTTTCCTGTTGTTGCTGTTTCTTTCACGTGCCTCCATAGGAATTTTAGAGACAAATTTGTTAAAGGATGAGTTTTTTGCAAGAAACACGTCGAAATCACCGGGAAAACACCCTTTACAGAGATCACAACACTCACTTTGCTCTGATTTCCAAGAAATCAAACCGTCAAATCGGCAATTCCTCCTTGGCGGAGGTGCTGGAAGTCTAATAGCCGCCTGAGTTTAGACCAAATCGTTTGCAGGAAATTTCCGCAATACAAGCCTTTTTGTTTTTTGTTTTTTAAATGTTATACAGTTTACCTAAAGGAGTTTCGCTCACAACAAAGGAAATAGCTCTAATTTTCTTTTACTGCACTACAAGGAGTAAAAAGCTTCAATCACTCTCCACCCACCCCATCCAAAATGGCTTCTCTCTCCAGCATCTCCGCCAAAGAGGAATCGCCGTTTTGACGGTTTGATTTCTAGGCAACCAGAGCAAAACTTGAAAAGGAGAAAGAAGACACCTTTTCCTTCACAACAGGAAAAGTTGCTAATGTTAGTGATGGTTTCGCATGAGCATTGCAAATTATTGCCTTTTTTTTAAGCGCAACAAGCACAAAATCATTCATATCTCAAATTAAGTCATGTGCACAAAATATTATAGCTTATTATATCTGACAAACACAGCCAAAGGCTTATCAGTATTCATATTGATTTTACGAGTTCTAAATGTTCACAGAGGTGCTAGAGACCAACAGTGGTCAAATCGGAAACCAGACTCTCTCCAAGAATTAGCAAAATTGGAAAATTGGCATCCGAGTTTTATAAAGCCAAAATGTATATAAAATCGTGTTCATATTGTGAAAGTGTCGGTTTAATCGATGTGTTGTGTAGCATCGCACATTTAGAAACGGAAACTGAAAATTCGCACACGCAACATATGGTAACGTTAACATTCTGTTTAATACACCTTTCGTTAATTTCTTCCACCATCACCACCCATATTTATATATTCACCCACCCTCTCATCCGTTCATTCACTTCTCGTCCTAACGTGTATACGCCTACAGCTGCCCTTGGCACGTGTCACCTGCATGTTCAATGATGAGAGATAGCTGGGGAACATCAACATTCCTCCCTCCCCCTCTCTCTCTCTCTCTCTCTCTCTCTCTCTCTCTCTTACACACACACACGCGCGCACACGCACACACACACGCACGCACGCACACGCACACGCACACACACGCACGCACGCACACACGCACACGCACACGCACACACACACACACACACACACACTACGTGCATGAATGCTTTGCAGTCCGCTGTAAATGAGTGCATGCTTATATATTATACCATTCTTTATTTGTTACATTTACTTTTTCACCAAATTTACCTTGTGCTTTTTTTGTTTTAATAATTCGTATTTTGTTGTCAGTGTCAATAATTCCTTTGATGGTTTTACGGCAAATAAAAGACTTTCAGTTTGAGTTTTGAGTTCAGATTTTCTTTGACCTTCCATTGGTTGGTGCCTACCAGTTCATTTTTAGCTATTCCAACCACTGCTAGTGGCAGGAACCGACAGAATAGAAGTCTGATCTGCCAGAATTCTAGAGCACTGCATACTATTCTATTCTTATTGCTGAATTTATTGTCACATTCATTCAAAAATTAATAGGCTAAAGGGCATAATTTTGAGCTAAAACAATACTTTTTTTTTTTAAAGGTTACACTCTTGATTGAAGGTAAAATTTGCATTGAGATTAACATTGAAAAAAAAAGAATACTCAAAATGGAAACTAAAATAATAATTTGATTGGAGGTGAGATCGCTATACATTGGCAGAATATTTAAAACCGAGATCCGAATGCAGCATTCTACTATAAGTTTTAAAAAGCATGTCATTTGCATCAATAGAAATACCATAGCCTGTTGTGTTGCTATCAAAAAAATCTGAGACAAAGAAACATAGGGCCTACTGCAGAAACAAATAAAAAAGGGGAAGAAGAACTTGAACCATGGTTTCTCTAGATAACTGTCGCCGCGCGAGTAACGCTTGCCAAACGGGGGCTAAGAAACACTTTAGAAAACGTTTGCGGAAGAATATTACAAGCTCTTGTCTGATTGGTCCTTCTTTTTTTTTTTAATTTTAAGCAAACTTTAATGGAACAATCAACAACAAGAAATGTATTCACCCTAGTTCCGGATAGTTCGCCGCTTGCTCGGTGTTTGGCCAGAACAAAACGCCGCGCGAACTATCGGCAAACGAAGGGTGTTTCTTAGACCGTTTTTGCCGATTTGAGCGAGCGCAACGTAACGTTAGCCCTTGTGAAACGGCCCCCTGAGTGCAGGCAACATGGCGACTGCTCAACCGACTTCGAGATTTATTTCCCTTACACAGTGTACGTATTTTTCCATTGTCTGTGGGCGATCCTCTTCTACTGTCACAAGAACAGAGTCCGTTTACGTGTTTATTGTTAAAGAGAGATAGGTAGATAATAAAGGAGGCAGAGAGACAATAGATGGGGAAGGGGGTGTGCGAGATGGGAAAGTTTAAATAGCGTAATGCGATGGCTTAGAGTCAAAACGGACTATCTTTAGCTAGTCCATTGAATTATTATCGAAGTTATTGCAAAAACTAAGAACTTATTAAAACAAAAGTCTGCAAATAATATAAAATGGGGATCATGCTTTTTATATTTCTGCAGGTGTGGTTTTTTTAATGCAAATTATTACTTTTCGCAATAAGTTCAATAACATGTCAATGGACTATCTAAAGATAGTCCGTTTTGACTCCAAGCCATCGTATGACAGATGGCAATGTAAAAAGGCTGTTAGTTTGCGGTGTGCGCCTCTGTTTTGTCTACCTTTACCCTCACTGTATAATGCCTGTATGTCTGTGTCTATGTTTGTGTATGTAAGTCTGGATCTGTCCGTCTGTCTTCTTACAGGAGTATAATAAACAGGAAGCGGTTAGGGCTCGAAGGAGAAGGGGGGTGGAGTGGGGGGTGGGGGGTATTGTGGTCAATGAAGAAGACGAACGTATAGTAAGAAAATGGCGACGGTTCAAGTAAATAAATATAACCTTGATATTTTTTGGGGTAATGAACTTTTTTTTTAATCATTGAATGTGCATAAATACATTTCATCATCAAACACATTTTGTGTAACATGAACATTATACATAATTATTAACATTCGAACAAACATAAATAAAATTGCTGTTGCATTCAATGTTTTCCTCTTCTTCTTTTTTTAGAAAGAGCAAAAGAAAGACAGAGAGAGACAGAGAGAAAAGATAGGGACAGAAAGACATGCAGAGAAGTTAAAGTGGGCATTGAAGAATGCACTGCATAACCATAATTTACGTAAGCCATATAAATAATATAACCTTCATATTTGTATTGAGTTATCGCCACACCACAGCTCTCCAGATTTTCCCGTTACAACAACCGTGATCTTCAGCTAAGATCTCGGTTCAACACAGCACTCTTGTCTTATTCATCATGTTTGCCTCACAACGTTGTCGGTTGTTATGACAGCGACAAAACTCAAGAATCCACAAGATACTGTTCATGTTTCTTTGAAATGTAAACCTCTGTTCTCTCTCTGTCTCTGTCTCTCTCTCTCTCTCTCTCTCTGTCTCTCTCTCTCTCTCTCTCTCTCTCTCTCTCTCTCTCTCTCTCTCTCTCTCTCTCTCTCTCTCTCTCTCTCTCTCTCTCTCTCGGCCCAGCCTAAATTCTTATCCTTGTAAAATAAAAAAAAATTAGGTTTGAAGTTTGAAGTCTCTCTCTCTATCTCTCTCTCTCTCTCTCTCTCTCTCTCTCTCTCTCTCTCTCTCTCTCTCTCTCTCTTCTCTCTCTCTCTCTCTCTCTCTCTCTCTCTCTCTCTCTCTCTCTCTCTCTCTCTCTCTCTCTCTCTCTCTCTCTCTCTCTCTCTCTCTCTCTCTCTCTCTCTCTCTCTCTGTGCGTGTATTTGTGCCATTGTCAATAAAACAATGTCTGACTCTCGTCTCTCTCTCTCTCTCTCTCTCTCTCTCTCTCTCTCTCTCTCTCTCTCTCTCTCTCTCTCTCTCTCTCTCTCTCTCTCTCTCTCTCTCTCTCTCCCCCTTGTGTATGTGCATTTGTGCCATTGTCAATAAAACAATGTATGAAGCGTCTCTCTCTCTCTCTCTCTCTCTCTCTCTCTCTCTCTCTCTCTCTCTCTCTCTCTCTCTCTCTCTCTCTCTCTCTCTCTCATTTCATACACACGAGGGCATAAAAAAGCAATGACAAGGCAGGGCAAAAAACTACTAAGCTAGGCTATGTATCATATAATGTGTACATGTGTGCTTATCCCCTCTCTCTCTCTCTCTCTCTCTCTCTCTCTCTCTCTCTCTCTCTCTCTCTCTCTCTTCCCCCAAAATAATGCTATCCATCTTTTTTTTTCCATCTCCCTACTCCACCGCGGAAGACTGTTCATCGTGACGTCAACTTTAACTGTCTGCGTCATCATTCTGACACACAGATGACAGCAGAGAAAAGCTAACTTACTACCTAGAGAGCGATGTCATGTCTGTGATGATTGTATGTTCGTCTGTCTGTCGACACACCTGCTGTCTCTCTCTCTCTCTCTCTCTCTCTCTCTCTCTCTCTCTCTCTCTCTCTCTCTCTCTCTCTCTCTCTCTCTCTCTCTCTCTCTCTCTCCCCCCCCCCCCTCTCTCTGAGCAGAAAAGGAGGAAAATTCGTATTATGCTTACCCCCCTCCCTCCTCTTCATAAGACCTTTCATGGCAATGACAATAAAATGTTCAGTGGTTAGTGTTCTCTTTCTCATACATAGGGGAAGACGGGGTAAAAAGCCCATGGGCGGGTAAGAAGCCCATACCAATTATCTCATGAAATACACATGCACGCACGTACGCGTGCGCGCGCGCACGCACACACACACACACACACACACATTCACACACACTCTCACTTTTACAATTACACATATACAGTGACCTTTTTCTTTTTTCTCTTTTCTTTCTTTTTTCCCACTGTCTAATATAACTTACGTTTGAACAGACGTAAAACTAAAGAACGAACACACACACACACACACACACACACACACACACACACACACACACACACACACACACACACACACACACACACACACACACACACACACAGAATGAGAGAGAGAGAGAGAGAGAGAGAGAGAGAGAGAGAGAGAGAGAGAGAGAGAGAGAGAGAGAGAGAGAGAGAGAGAGACAGAGACAGAGAGAGAATGAGAGAGAGAGAGACAGAGAGAGAGACACAGAGAGAGACAGAGACAGAGAGAGAGAGAGGTCTGAATCTAGTCTATATGCCTACATCACCACACAAATGCTCAAGCAAGCCTACATAATAACTTAATCGAGGCATTAATTACACACACGAAGAAAGAGAGACAAACAAAGGCACAGACAGACGGACAGACAGAGAAAGACAGAGAAAATGGAAATAGGTACAGAACACACAACTGCGTCTTCATAATATCG
Organism: Phymorhynchus buccinoides; assembly: GCA_017654935.2. NCBI lineage: Eukaryota > Metazoa > Mollusca > Gastropoda > Neogastropoda > Raphitomidae > Phymorhynchus > Phymorhynchus buccinoides. Next base: position 38,179,424 of record CM065680.1, on the reverse strand, counting down.
AGAAACTGTTGAGTATCCAGGCTAGATATCAACAATCATATCGTAATAAGCCAACTGTCCGTGTGTGTGTGCTGAAACACGAAACGGGCCTAACTCCGATAGCCCTAACGGGCCGATGGCAACGGCAACCGAGGCATGCGCTATACGACTCCGCCGTTTCTTAACCGAATCGCTTCAAATTTGCTGTACTCAGCGTTACCAGTACTTGGCGTTACCGTTACTAGGCGTTTCTGGGACTCGGAGTTGCGCTAGTTATGATAATTCAACACACGAAATTAATAAGGTCAAGTGCGTCCCATGAGAGTTACATAGAGAGGGTCCATTACAGGGCTGTATTATCTTCTTTTTTATATAGGTCTTTGGGACGGTGGTACGGACAGTCAGTCTGGCCTACATTTACTTCCCTGTGGCAATTATTATATGATACACAGATTCTTTGGAAAGCTTTTCATTCTGCCTTCTAGTTCATGATGAAAATCCGATGAAAATCCGATGAAAATCCGATGAAAATCCGTTTAACGTCCTCCGGTCTTAAGCAGACACGTATGGGACATTAGTAGATATAAAGATGGTGGGAACGATCCTGGAGGCAATGCCCGGAGGCAGTGCAACTCCAGGAAAGTCCCGAATTTCTAACCATACAGATGTATATAACTCAAAATTCTAGTTCATGCACATGCAGTCATAGTTATGCGTACATTGCATACATTCATTATCTGCACACATACGGACGTTATGCATATTTCATGCGCGCACACACACGCGCACGCACGCACACACACACACACACACACACACACACACACACACACGCACACACACACACACACACACACACACACGCACGTGCGCACACACACACACACACACACACACACACACACACACACACACACACACACACACACACACACACACGCGCGCGCACACACGCACACGTGCGCCCACACACGCACGCGCGTGCACACACACAGTGTGTAGAGTGGCACAGTGGTAACGCGTTCGCCTCGTGTCAGGTAAACCCGAGTTCGAACCTGGGTACAGGGGATTTATCCTCTCACTTTGCACTAGGCCTTACGGTCTGAATGTGAAGTCTTTCGGATGAGACGATAAACCGAGGTACCGTGTGCCCATGCACTTAGCACACTTTAAGCCCAGTGGCAACGAAAAAGTTGTCATTTGATCCAAATTTACACACACACACACACCCTTTCCTTCCTCATCAGTCACAAAAAATCGCATGCAAAAATACCCAAGTGCAACGCCGAGCGGCTGCAAAGTCCCCTCGCAGCATCGCCGAGGTACTCCGAAATCGGAATGTGTCGGCTGTACACATATATAAAAACGCATCAAAACAGCACGTAACTACATAAAAACGCATCAAACCAGCACGTAACTGAATAGTTTTTTTATATATAGCCTTGGGGTTTGGACCCGTGATTTGAGCGCGCGCGATCATGCGCACACGAGCGCACAGAAAAATTCATGACAACTGTGTTATAGACCATTCATCAAGAAATGTTGTGAAAAAAAAACTGCATTAAAATACATGCAAAACTTCGCGAGATATTAGCGATTATGTGTTTCGGGGTTTGAACCCCGTAACTGGCGCGACCTTGACCTTAATGTAAAACTAAATACATCAGTGGATAGCTTGCATCTTGGCAAACTAGTATACCAAATTTGATGATGATAGACTGAATAGTTTTTGAGAAAAACGGACGAATAGCCGGACGGACGGAGGCACGCCGGACGGACACCGGACGGACCAGACAAAAACAATAGCTCCCCGAACCTTCGGCTCGGGGTCTAAAAAATGTGTGGCGCGCCTCTGGCTGCGACGCACTCTCCAGGTGGGAGCAACCTGAATTTCACAGAGATGCCTTTGTGACTATAAAGTACCTAATACATAATACATACACACACACACACGCGCGCGCGCACGCGCACGCGCACGCGCACACGCACGCACACACACACACACAAGATACACACAAAACACACAAGCACAGCATCCGTTTGCTCAGCTATGTTGTAACTAAACCACATAAAAATGTCCAGAGTAAAAATAAGAACCTACACCGAAGCTCCCAAGTTATGTTGTTATCAGGAATCTGTCATTCACATTTTATTTTAGAATAGGCTACACGTTCAGTTGGTCAATGTTGACGGTTAGACCGTGAATAAACGGACACTAATTGAAATCAAACGTTCCACTGAGCATGATGATCACCCAAGACAGATTCCACTAATTTAGACCACATCCAGATGCGGCAGGGGTGGGGGTTAGGGCGGCGCAAAGGCCTGGCTACACTGCATACGATTCGATTCTCTGCGAACCGATGTTGACATTGGTGAGGCATGATACATGTGCAATTCCACTGTCTACATAAATCTGATGAAATCCTACTAGGGGAAGACGGGGTAAAAAGCGCATGGGCGGGTAAGAAGCCCACCCCAATTATCTCATGAAATGAAGCAAATTTCAGTCTCATTTTGCCCATGAGACGAGCGTTAATGTCTAGCATTCGTCTCATGGGCAAATTTGACTGAAATTTTCTTTATTTCATGAGATAATTGGGGTGGGCTTCTTACCCGCCCATGCGCTTTTTACCCCGTCTTCCCCTAGTTATGTCCACTATTTTTTGTAGTCCGTCGTACACGAATCTGATAAAATATCTGTTCGTTCCTATCAAACATTTTATTTGATTCGCGTATTGGGGTCTTGCCAGAAATCCTTGCAAGGACAGCGAAGACAACAACAGCACTGTCCAGAATGAAACCTCTGTGGAAGGACAGAAACGTCTCAATGAAGCACAAGATCAGGCTTCTGCGTGCACTGGTATACTCCCATCTTCCTTTACGTATGTGAGACATGGACTCTCACAGCAGATCTGTGAAGAAGAATCCAAGCTACGGAAATGAGATGCTATCGTAAGTTGCTTAGCATCAGATACACAGAGCATATCACCAATGAACAAATGCACCAAACACTCAAGACAGCACATTGGACCATATGAAGATCTGCTGACATCAGTAAAGAAAAGAAAGCTACGCTGGTATGGCCATGTAACAAGATCCAACGGCCTTGCCAAAACGATGCTCCAGGGAACTGATGAGGGAGGGAGACGGAGGGGAAGACAAAAGAAACGATGGTTTGACAGCATCACAGAATGGACAACAAAATCATTCGCAGAAATCCAGACTCTGGCTCACGACCGACAGAGCTGGAGGAAGTTGGTGAAGACTTCACTGTGGCGCCCCGATGACTCATCACGGAGTTAACCCTTTCACCGCCAATGTCACATTTATGCACCACAATGGCTTAACAAAAGGCATCAAATCAGGGCCTGTTATCCAAAGACCATATTTTCTTAATTTTAGGAGGTAAGGATAGGCTTAATATCATACATGTCACAGAGGAATTCGGAATATTGCAGATGTTGTTTTTTTCTCTCTACCCAGTTATGTACTGGTGGGTTTTTTGCTGAAAAATGGCTGGCGGTGAAAGGGTTAAGGGGGGGGGGGGGGGCCAATGGGGTCTACTTGTGTACAGTGAGAGAAAATATTAGCATTATTTTTAGACGGATGCATTTCACGTGAATCTCGACCCGCGGACCTCGTCACGATCGGATCGTTTGGGGGTCAAATCGTATGTAGTGCGTGCTGGCCCACAAGGCCTTCAATTGTTGCCCTTTACCTTGTTGACTGTCTGGCGTCAAACTGGCCAAGCAAAACTTATTCCTTTTCACCTAGTCACGTGTCAAAATCACGAGTTTCACGTGTTTTCCCTCTTTAAACCTGGTTTTAAAAAAAACTTCTTTTGACCAGGTTTGACTCCCATACAAATGTCCCCAAATTGAAAACGAAACATCATTTTAAAGAGCAGCCTTAATTTGAAGCTGGGGACATTTGTACGTGGGTCACAGCTACCTAGAAAAAACAAGGGACTTAAAGGATATGACAACAGAGTTGCAAACATGTCGCAAACATGCTCAGATACACTGGAATTTGAGACTCCATTGACCTTCACTTCAACTAGGTCTATTTTTAGGTTGAAGACAGGCTACTTTCGCTTGGAGTTGGAGCCAATTTCGTCACAGCTGACGAAAATGTTATGTTTTGCAACATCGACTTTTACTAAACTATCAATAAAGTTCTAGAAAATCTGCCTTTTTACTTCATTTATAGCAATTTTTCATGCTCATCTATGCAACACAATCAAAGTCCAGTGTATCTGAGCATGTATCTGCGACATGTTCGCAACTCGGTTGTCATATCCTTTAATCGTGGTGCGTCAGTGTGTCTTTAACGACAAAGACACCAGATAAGGAAGGACGCGGCTCAGTGTCCCATGCCGTGGGCTATATAGTGGCACGGCAGTGGACAATAGGTGTAATTTTCTGCCTGGTGGAGTCCTGGGGTAAACTATCTCATTTTACCGACCCCCAGAACAACACCAAGCCCATCACCGTGGACAGCAGTTCCTTGACTAACCACCATATAGCCCTAGGGGAATTTTTTTTTACTCTATCCCCTTCTAGACGGATTTACTTGTTGTTACTTTCGCTTGCCCTCTGTCTCTCTCTGTCTGTCTGTCTGTCTGTCTGTCTGTCTGTCTGTATGTATGTCTCTCTCTCTCTCTCTCTCTCTCTCTCTCTCTCTCTCTCTCTCTCTCTCTCTCTCTCTCTCTCTCTCTCTGTATTTGTTTCCGTCTCTGTCTGTCTCTGCCTCTCTCTCTCTCTCTCTCTCTCTCTCTCTCTCTCTCTCTCTCTCTCTCTCTCTCTCTCTCTCTCTCTCACTCACTCACTCTTTCTCTCTACAT
>CM065680.1:38162099-38164599 GCA_017654935.2 Phymorhynchus buccinoides | reverse complement strand
CTTCCAAAGCAAACACGCCACTCCTTTCAATTCATATTTACCGTTGTGTTTGTATTTCAATTAAAGATGTATAACAAGAACTAATGGCCTTTGCAGCGTCCTACTTACGATTAGTTGTCACTGTTCTTTGACCTGATCATTTGGATAAGTTGTCTTGTTTTTTACAATATACTCTATATATAACACACCTCATAGGGAAGACGGGGTAAAAAGCGCATGGGCGGGTAAGAAGCCCACCCCAATTATCTCATGAAATGAAGCAAATTTCAGTCTCATTTTGCCCATGAGACGAGCGTTAATGTCTAGCATTCGTCTCATGGGCAAATTTGACTGACATTTTCTTTATTTCATGAGATAATTGGGGTGGGCTTCTTACCCGCCCATGCGCTTTTTATCCCGTCTTCCCCTAACAATATAATTGTTGCAGTACGTTTTACCAAAATGAAGTGTGAGCTAAACTTCTTTTTTTTAAAGTTTAGTTCCTGAATCTGGGAGATCATCCAAATGTAAAAATAAATCATCTATGAATGTTCCTTACATGCTTCCAAAATAACACACAAAAACTCAAGAAATGTGAACATAATACCCATAATACTTCTTATCTAGGCGTTATCTCCAAGCTGAATTCCAACAGCTTCTGCGTCGGAGGATGCTAAGGAATATTTTAAAGGGGGAAATGCAAAGCTTTATTCAAAACAACACAACTAATAATTATGTCCTTGATTTCTGCCAATATATTTCTTGACAATCAGCCAAGGCACATACGAAAGCCATGTCAGCTTCTGCCCCGCCACACAAGGCGCGTATGTAAACAATCAGCAAAGAAAAATGAAGCGTTTTGCAGAATTCTTTCAAGTATTTATGTATTTCAAGTATTTATTTATGTAATACTATACAGGATGCCCTTGCATTAAAAAACAAATCTGTAGTTGGATAGTTAGAAACAAAAGAGTTTGAGATAACGAAGCTCTCCATCCCCACGACTGCGTAACTCGAGAATCTTTTGGCAACTGAGCATACAGAACGAGAGAGAGAGGGGGGGGGGGGGGGAGAGAGAGAGAGAGAGATGAGAGAGAGAGAGAGAGAGAGAGAGAGAGAGAGAGAGAGAGAGAGAGAGAGAGAGAGAGGGAGAGAGAGAGAGAGAGAGAGAGAGAGAGAGAGAGAGAGAGAGAGAGAGAGAGGGGGGGGGGGGGATGGGGCACAGGCACGCAGTCGAGCAAGCACACTGCTTACGAACTGAAGGAGAAAGATGACGAAACACTGAGGTGATTGGCCACAGACAGACAGACAGACAGACAGACAAAGAAAGAGAGACAGAGACAGAAACAGAGAAAGGAAAGACAGGCTGAAAGAGAAGAGTCGGAGGTAGAAGGGAAGAAGACAGCAAAGCAGAAAGACGACAAGAAATAAGAAAAACAGAGGGAGAGGAAAAACACTAGGGGAAGGTAAAAGTAGATAGTCTTTTCAGGCTCGGTGTACATCTTGTGTCCTGGCTAATACAAAGCATCTGTTTTGTTTCATTCTGTGCTTTTCTCACACCTGCTGCCACGTCATTCACACCGACTGGCGTGCGTTGCGTACGCATTTGGTCCGCTGTCGCCCATGTTGTTTGGGTCTTGGGAGGGAGAGAGAGAGAGAGAGAGAGAGAGAGAGAGAGAGAGAGAGAGAGAGAGAGAGAGAGAGAGAGAGAGAGAGAGAGAGAGAGAGAGAGAGAGAGAGAGAGAGAGAGAGAGAGAGAGAGAGAGAGAGAGAGAGAGAGAGAGAGAGAGAGAGAGAGAGCTTTGCTTGTGTGCATAACCTGTCAGCGAGTCAAAAGCAACCAGGCGTGTACTACCTTTCACACGATTGTCAAACATGCTGGGTCCTCGGTAGAACACAGATGGACACCGAGCATTAGCGATAGGCAGGTAGGTGAGGTGAGCTAGCTAGGTACGTACACACGCGTGTTCGTCTTCAGGTGAACGACTGCAGCCCATTAAAGCGCGCAAGAACGCCCACGTGTTTGTTTCTCAACGCTCACATACCCCACCCACCCCCACCCCCTTACCTGGGAAGAGTTCCCAGGACCACGTGCAACCAGTGAGGGAAGTGAAGGCCTCTGTGTCTGTCTGTCTGTGTCTGTCTGTGTCTCTGTGTCTCTGTCTCTCTGTCTGTCTGTCTGTCTGTCTGTCTCTCTCTGTCTCTCTCTCTCTCTCTCTCTCTCTCTCTCTCTCTCTCTCTCTCTCTCTCTCTCTCTCTCTCTCCTCTCCCTCTCTCTCTCTCTCTCTCTCTCTCTCTCTCTCTCTCTCTCTCTCTCTCTCTGTCTCTCTCTAAACTCTCTCTCACTCTCTCTCTCTCTCTCTCTCTCTCTCTCTCTCTCTCTCTCTCTCTCTCTCTCTCTCTCTCTCTCTCTCTCTAACTCTCTCTAAACTCTCTCTCTCTCTTCTAACTCTCCTCTCTCTCTCTCTCTCTCTCTCTCTCTCTCCTCTCTCTCTCTCTCTCTCTCTCTCTCTCTCTCTCT
>CM065680.1:38139599-38142099 GCA_017654935.2 Phymorhynchus buccinoides | reverse complement strand
ATAGTGCATCAATGGTAGTAGAATGTTTCATCGAACGATCTGCACGTATGCTTAGGGGTGACATCCCACGTCTTCCCTTGAATCTGACAGCTTATCAATCAACAGATGACAGACGCGTCCACGTTGGCTACATTACAGGCCTAATACACTACTGCATATATATATATATATAGGTGAAGACGGGGTAAAAAGCCCATGGGCGGGTAAGAAGCCCATGCCAATTATCTCAGCTCATGAAATAAAGAAAATGTCAGTCAAGTTTGCCCATGAGACGAATGCTAAACATTAACACTCGTCTCATGGGCAAACTGTGACTGAAATTTGCTTCATTTCATGAGATAATTGGCATGGGCTTCTTGCCCGCCCATGGGTGTTTTACCCCGTCTTACCCCTATATATATATACTGGTAAGTTTCATCACTCTATATCATACGTACAGAGACAGAGACAGACTGACAGACAGACGAGGTAGACAAAGCCAAATGCTGTAGATGTAAGCGATGTCATGTATGTGTATGATTTACCGTAGTGTGCTGTTTCACTGATGTCACCCCGCAGCACAAATGCACCAACATGATGCTGTAAGCCTATGTTTGTACGACAGTTATGCAACAGATAATAATGTTTGTATATATGTTTGTGATAACAAAAAGTCAGTCAAAAGTCAAAAGACAATTACTAGGCGGCCTCTGGCCCTTAATAATGTTAATTAACACAAAGAATACCCCCCCAAAAAGGGAAAAAAATGCCGACACGAAATCCAACAAAGTATTCATCGCGATGGGGACTTTCTTGTGTTAACAATCAAAACGAACAGATGAGATAGACAGCCAGGTAGAGAGTGCCTAAGGAGGGGAGGGAGCCCCGGGGAGGGAGCCCCCCCCCAAAAAAAAAAAACCAAAAAAACACGCGAACAAATCTTATGCTCCTTTGCCGACTAAAGGGTCGGGCAAAGGACAAAAAGAAGAAAGCAAACCGAAAAGCAAAACACCACTGGAATAATGTAGCATATACACCCCCCACGCGCGTGCACGTGTGAGGTGACGATGGCGGCAAAGTGGTAGTTTGGACACCCTCTTCGTCTTTACGACTCTCAATCTCCAGTGAAAGTCTGGTCCTTTCAGTTTGGTGACAATAGCCTTAGGCCGACCCTATCCTTACCCCTTTCCCGACAACGGCAGAATTGTGGCTTCTCGGTAGAAAATACTCAATGCAAAAATCCTGAAAGCGCCCCAAGAATCGAGAAAGCAAAGCTATTAAACACACACACACACGCGCACGTGCGCGCACGCACGCACGCACACACACACGCACGTGCACACGCGCGCACGCACACGCGCACACACACGCACACGACACCACACACACACACACACACACACACACACACACACACACACACACACACACACACACACACACACACACACACACACACACACACACACACACACACCGCTGGAATAATGTCACGCACACACACCCAGGCCTACGCGTGTGACAATCGCTAGCTACCTACCAACGTTACTTACTACGATAGTGTCGCAGATCGTTCCAGTAATAGTGACAGGGGAGGCGTTATTGATCAACGATCAGCACCATATAAACCAGGCTACTACTGACCCCCCATGATATGACTGACGCCAGCCTGACTTTGACTGACTGACTGACTGACTTAGTAGTTCTTCTTCTTCTTCTGTGTCCCCAGGCCATATGGCCATAATGGGTAAGGTACGTATGTGTCAGGTTTTCAGTTTTTACTGGTCTCCCTGCTGCGTACAGCCGACACATTCCGATTTCGGAGCAGCTCAAGGGAGAAACATTATTTGGAAGATTTTTTTTTTTAAAGGCAGGAGAATGGGCCAATAAGTCAGAAAGATAGTAGATGATAGAAAGCAAAGGGACAAGACAGAGTCAAAGAGAGTGGCAGGTTAGAGGAAGTTACAAGCACAGAACTTCCAGAAGGCGGGGGAACTATTTTAACGAGACAGAGACAGCGAGACATAGAATGAGAGAGGGGGAAGGGAGAGAGAGGGGAGAGAGAGAGAGAGAGAGAGAGAGAGAGAGAGAGAGAGAGAGAGAGAGAGAGAGAGAGAGAGAGAGAGAGAGGGAGAGAGAGAGAGAGAGAGAGAGAGAGAGAGAGAGAGAGAGAGAGAGAGAGAGAGAGAGAGAGAGAGAGAGAGAGAGAGAGAGAGAGAGAGAGAGAGAGAGAGAGAGAGAGAGAGAGAGAGAGGATGCTGAACAGTTTATTCGCATAGGTCATTAGCCCCTTACGAAGGGGAGGGACAATTGACAAAAATAATGGGGAGAGAGAGAGAGGAGGGGAGGAGGGAGTTCAGAGAGAGAGAGAGGGGGAGGGGGGAGAGAGAACGGAAGAGGAGTTCACCTGAATGCTATGGTGACAGCGTAATGAGCATTGTGACGTGGTGTGGGAGAATGAGAGAGAGAGAGAGAGAGAGAGAGAGAGATGAGAGAGAGAGAGAGAGAGAGAGAGAGAGAG
>CM065680.1:38122099-38129599 GCA_017654935.2 Phymorhynchus buccinoides | reverse complement strand
ATTTGATGGTTTAATGAATAAAACTAGGCATTTTGCACCAAGACTACTCATTTCAGCTATCCAGACTACTCAAGACTTGTGTAGGGGGTAAACAGGTCTGCAAGTTAACACACAGAATAAGAAAAGAGATCGAGAATGTAAGAGTGAGTGAGAGAGAGACAGCAACGGGTAGACTCTCTTTGTATTGGTGAGAGAGAGAGAGAGAGAGAGAGAGAGAGAGAGAGAGAGAGAGAGAGAGAGAGAGAGAGAGAGAGAGAGAGAGAGAGAGAGAGAGAGAGAGAGAGAGAGAGCAACGAGTAGATTCTCTTTGTATTGGTGACACAGAGAGGGGTGGGAGAGAGAGAGAGAGAGAGAGAGAGAGAGAGAGTAGAGAGAGAGAGAGAGAGAGAGAGGAGAGAGAGAGAGAGAGAGAGAGAGAGAGAGCAACGAGTAGATTCTCTTTGTATTGGTGACACAGAGAGGGGTGGGAGAGAGAGAGAGGAGAGAGAGAGAGAGAGAGAGAGAGAGAGAGAGAGAGAGAGAGAGAGGAGAGAGAGAGAGAGAGAGAGAGAGAGAGAGAGAGCAACGGGTAGATTCTCTTTGCATTGGTGACACACAGAGAGGGAGAGAGAGAGAGAGAGAGAGAGAGAGAGAGAGAGAGAGAGAGAGAGAGAAGAGAGAGAGAGAGAGATAGAGAGAGGAGAGGCAACGGGTAGATTCTCTTTGCAGAGAGACAGAGAGAGAGAGAGAGAGAGAGAGAGAGAGAGAGAGAGAGAAGAGAGAGAGGGAGAGGAGAGAGAGAGAGAGAGAGAGAGGAGAGAGAGAGAGAGTAAGAGAGAGAGAGAGGGAGAGAGAGAGAGAGAGAGAGAAGAGAGAGAGAGAGAGAGAGAGCAACGGGTAGATTCTCTTTGTATTGGTGAGACACAGAGAGAGAGAGAGAAGAGAGAGAGAGAGGAGAGAGGGAGAGAGAGAGAGAGAGGAGAGAGATGAGAGAGAGAGAGAGAGAGAGAGAGGACAGCAACGGGTTAGATTATCTTTGTATTGGTGACAGAGAGAGCGAGCGAGAGAGAGAGAGAGAGAGAGAGAGAGAGAGAGAGAGAGAGAGAGAGAGAGAGAGAGAGAGAGAGAGAGAGAGAGAGAGAGAGAGAGAGAGAGAGACTTCTCGAGTAAATAAAATAGAAAAACTGAGAGAGACAGCAGAGACATACAGAGAAAGACACAGAAAGCGACAAAAATAACAGACTAAGCCAGACGTTTTGAACAAACAGAATAAAGGGGCGAAATTGACACAAACCCAAGTGATAAGTGTGTGTTAACTCAGAAAATGAGGTTAAGTCCATAGACGCGTGCTGTAAAGAAAACTGTACAGACCAGATAGGTAGGTATTGAGTCTTTGACAATACAACTCCACACCTTTAGTTGATTTCACCTTTTGTTTGACTTGTGTCCAACACGCCTTGGCATGAGGCATGAGGCTGTGTCAGACCAGTTGATATAAGCTAGAACACCAAGGCTACTATCAAAATATTGTTACGTTCTGCATGGTTGTGCGGGGACTGTCTTAACTTGAGCCATGACAAGCTCCTAGCATAACATCATCAGTCTAAAAAAAATCCTCCGAAGTCGGAGTGTGGCCGGCGTACGTGGCGGGGTAATAAAAAAAAGTGGTCACTCACGTAATGTTCTCATCCCTAGCTGGCTGCATTTGTACCATATTGTTCAAGTGCTTCGGCTGTTGGGATGATCTTTAGGCCAGGGTAAGACAACAACAACAACAACAACTGTGTCCAACGAAATAAATAGAGGGTTTTAACACTGGTTTTCTTACAACACACATGTGCGTGTGCACACGTAAACACACGCACTCTATCAAACTAACAAAAAATGGTCATGAGATATCGAATATGCCTACTAACTGTCTTAACCCTTTCACCGCCAAAGTCGCATTTTAGCACCACAATGGTTTAACACCCATGTCACTAAAAGGCATCAAATTGGGATCTGTTATCCAAAGACCCTATTTTCTTAATTTTGGGAGGTAAGGATAGCCTAATGTTATATATGTCACAGAGGAATTTTGCAATATTGCAGATGTTTTATTTTCTCTACCCAGTTAAGCTTAGGGGAAGACGGGGTAAAAAGCGCATGGGCGGGTAAGACGCCCACCCCAATTATCTCATGAAATAAAGAAAATAAAGAAAATTTCAGTCAAATTTGCCCATGAGACGAATGCTAGACATTAACACTCGTCTCATGGGCAAAATGAGACTGAAATTTGCTTCATTTCATGAGATAATCGTGGTGGGCTTCTTACCCGCCCATGCGCTTTTTACCCCGTCTTCCCCTAATGGTATTTTTTTGCTAAAAATGGCTGGCGGCGAAAGGGTTAAAGCAAAAATCTGCATTCTCGAGTTGTGGCTCAGACCCGATGCCAACAACAACAACTAACAAGGGGAAAAGCTTTCAAGGCTCACTCGAACAGAAAAACTAACAGGGATGTGGGACATTAATAGATATAAAGATGTTGGGACGATCCTGGAGGTACTGCAATACCAGGAAAGTGTGTCCCGCGTGTCAAGAAAGAAAACAAAGTGCCCTTGCACTCAGAATCGAACTCGGAACATTCGCATGAGAGACAAGCGCTCTACGCAATGATGAGCTATTGAGGCTTTCCCTGTTGATGACTTTCTTAACTCATGTTGCCGATTGAATACTCTCTAACCCACTAATCTAAAAATGTCATCTGTTTGTTATCTGTTTACAGCGTTGTTTTAAGTATTTAAGTATTTTAATCATTATTGTTTGAAAGCTTGCATAAACATCTATGTAGGGGAAGACGGGGTAAAAAGCGCATGGCGGGTAAGAAGCCCACCCCAATTATCTCATGAAATGAAGCAAAATTTCAGTCTCATTTTTTGCCCATGAGACGAGCGTTAATGTCTAGCATTCGTCTCATGGGCAAATGTGACTGAAATTTTCTTTATTTCATGAGATAATTGGGGTGGGCTTCTTACCCGCCCATGCGCTTTTTACCCCGTCTTCCCCTATGTGCAAAGTTTAATCGACGAACGCCTTTTAGATCCCAAGAAAAAGCCAACGTTAAAGTTACCACGGACAGACACACACACAGACAGACACACAGACAGACACACAGACAACCGAAGAAGCATGAGAACATAGACTCACTTTTCGTGTCGTTGACACGAGTGAGCCCAAAAAACAGACCACAAAAGCTTTATCCATTACACCACAGAACATGACTGGCTATCAGGGTGATGAAAGGGGAGTTTAGCGTCCCAATCAGTCGTATACTCTTATGGACGATATTCCTGAAGACAGCAGGGTCTTCCCGGGGATACTATCAGGGTACTTTTTACCTGTTTATCAATAGTTTCCTCTGATTAATTTGCCTCGTTTTGACTTCTCAGTAATGGTGGATACGATCGTCTGCTCCAGACAGCTCAAACCCGTCATTTTCCTAACTGAATGTCTCCGTGCAGTAATTCGACGCAGATGCACAAAACATGACAGAAACAGAGAAAAAGGCTCGTCAGATCGGAAACGAGTATACAGTGGAACCTCCCTTATAAGACCTTCAAAAAATCATCCAAAATAAGGTCTTAGGGGAAGACGGGGTAAAAAGCGCATGGGCGGGTAAGAAGCCCACCCCAATTATCTCATGTAATAAAGAAAATTTCAGTCAAATTTGCCCATGAGACGAATGCTAGACATTAACGCTCGTCTCATGGGCAAAATGAGACTGAAATTTGCTTTTTTTCATGAGATAATTGGGGTGGGCTTCTTACCCGCCCATGCGCTTTTTACCCCGTCTTCCCCTATAAGGGAAGGGTCTTATAATGGAGGTCATGTTGATACTTACAAAGAAGGGCAATGTCTCAGAGAAGTAGGGGAAGACGGGGTAAAAAGCGCATGGGCGGGTAAGAAGCCCACCCCAATTATCTCATGAAATAAAGAAATTTCAGTCAAATTTGCCCATGAGATGAATGCTAGACATTAACGCTCGTCTCATGGGCAAAATGAGACTGAAATTTGCTTCATTTCATGAGATAATTGGGGTGGGCTTCTTACCCGCCCATGCGCTTTTTACCCCGTCTTCCCCTAGGTCTTATGTGGGAGGAAGTGTGTGTCTTATAAGGGAGGTTCCACTGTAAAAGAGAAAATACCAGCCTGCTTTAGATAATAGATGACATCATCGGTCCCCAAAGGTCAACTAATCCCACAGTAGCTTTTCTCAGCTCCTTTCAGTTCATGCCTTTTGCTAACACTCGTCACCAGCATAAACCAATTTAAAGTGTTTTATCCATCAGGCTTACATTGTTTTATGGTGGCGTGCCACTTGTAAGGTCTGTTCCTATCCCTAACCAAAATCAATGATAGGAATACTTGCCTCTGCTAAAATAAAAAACTTGAAACAAATAGCTCTCTGTGGAAAACTGAAAGGAGCTAGAATGAGGGGAATTCGTGTACTGTGATCCCCTCGGGTGCAGCACTAAGAGTTGAAGTGCGAATGCCTCCTTGTTTGAGAGTCATAGTCATTCACAAAAGACAAAAACTGTGCCTGGATTTTCCATTATTACTGAAGAAGCTCATTTATTTTCCAGTCCTCGTTCCGCTGTTGGGCCGAACTCTCCAGGCTAGTGTTAACCTATAAAGAAATGTTGGCAAATGGCACGCATACATGCTCGCAAACGCAACCTCTCTCTCTCTCTCTCTGGTGTAGAGTGGCACAGTGGTAGCGCGTTCGCTTCGTGTCAAGTAAACCCGAGTTCGAACCTGGGTACAGGGGATTTTTTCCTCTCATTCTGCACTAGGCCTTAACGGTCTGAACGTGGAGTCTTTCGGATGAGACGAAAAACCGAGGTCCCGTGTGCCCATGCACTTAGCATACGTTAAACCCAGTGGCAACGAAAAAAAAAGTTGTCATTTGGTAAATATTTACCCCCCCCCCCCCCCCCCCCCCCTCATCAGTGACAAAAATCGCATGCAAAAAAAAAAATAATAAATAAAAAAAATAAAATTGGGTGGCGCGCCTCTGGCTGCGACGCGCTCTCCAGGTGGGAGCAACCCGAATTTCACAGAGACGCCTCTGTGACTATAAAGTACCTAATACCTACCTCTCTCTCTCTCTCTCTCTCTCTCTCTCTCCCCTCTCTCTCTCTCTCTCGCCCTCTCTCTCTCTCCTCTCTCTCTCTCTCTTGTCTCTCTCTCTCTCTCTCTCTCTCTCTCTCTCTCTCTCTTCTCTCTCTCTCTCTCTCTCTCTCTCTCTCCTCTCTCTCTCTCTCTCTCTCTCTCTCTCTCTCTCTCTCTCTCTCTCTCTCTCTCTCTCTCTCTCTTAGGCTTTGCCTAAAATCTATATCCTTGGAAAATGAAGTTTAAGTTTTCAAAGTTTTCAAAGTTCTCTCTCTTCTCTCTCTTTCTCTCCCCCCCCCCCTCTCTCTCTCTCTCTCTCTCTCTCTCTCTCTCTCTCTCTCTCTTTCCCCTCTCTCTCTCTCTCTCTCTCTCTCTCTCTCGCTGTGCCCCCCTCCCACACCCCACCGAACCAACTGACACCAAACCCATCATAAAGATGACACATCTACAGATAACAGGCCTACCTGTCCCCTTTGACTCGGCACTCCTTAATATAACTAACACACACACACACACACACACACACGCACACGCGCACGCGCACGCACACTGCGCCTCTCTTAGCAGTTTCTATCATTGCCCGGCAGTCTTGTACTTTACAACCCCACCCCCCACCCTCATGTTCATGACCCTCAATCTCAAAGTCTGCTTCTTTCAGTTTATGAAAATAATCCTAGGCTGATCCTAACCTTATCCCTTTCCCGAATCTTGCTTCTCAGTGAAACTGTCCAATGTTAAAATTTGAGGGGGGGGGGGGGGGGGGGGGGGGATAAAGTACATTAAACCCACCCTTTCTTCCTACTACGATCCTAGCCCAAAGTATTGTGTTGTAGTATCTGTGTGTGTGTGTGTGTGTGTGTGTGTGTGTGTGTGTGTGTGTGTGTGTGTGTGTGTGTGTGTGTGTGTGTGTGTGTGTGTGTGTGTGCGTGCGTGCGCGCGCACGTGCGTGTGTGTGTGTGTGTGTCTCAGTGTGTGTGTGTGTGTGTGTGTGTGTGTGTGTGTGTGTGTGTGTGTGTGTGTGTGTGTGTGTGTGTGTGTGGTGCGTGCGTGTGCGTGCGTGTGTGCGTGTGCGTGCGTGCGTGCGTGCGTGTGCGTGTGCGTGCGTACGTGTGTGCGAGCGTGTGCGCCAGTTAATCGTGTCAGATCACGACTTCCAGATAGCAGAGGAATCGATAGCTATTCTGGATGGCTGAGTCGGAATTTGTTTATATAGTGGACATACCTTGTTCAGGGTACATCCCCACTCTCTCTACCAAAAGGACTAGTATGACAAACATTTGAAATGCCACATGACTGACATACTCATAACATACAACTCTGAAACCCGTTTCTGTTGCATACAATGTAAGGCAGACACCTTCTAGAGAAGCTGCAGACATAGAGTGGCAAAGTACTCCACTTCAAGTGGGCCTACAAGGCTAGAGTTATCATAATTGACTAAAAATGTATATAGGCGTATGTTGCGATAGGAATCTAGGACCTGTGTCTTCTTATCTCTGTGTGTGTGTGTGTGTAGGGGGGGGGGGGTTACTTGGCAAGTCATGTCAACATACTCTAAGTGACTCTGGTTGTTTGTTTTTTGGCATATGAACGAACGCACTTCTACCGGAACTGCTGTCTGTATCGTCTTATCCTGTTATTTTAGCCGAGTTCTTTTCAGCTGTGTCAACTGTTTCTGATTGGTCTAGAACGTAGACTTTGTCCAATCACATACATTTTCTCGCGCGGCTTCACAGTTTCCGGTTTAAAAAAAAAGAAAAAGAAAAGAAAAAAAAAGAAGAGTTTGTTGAAAACAACGGCTTGGCAAATTCCCGTGTTGCGATTCGCCAGCAGCGAAGCAAAAGCTGGTTAGTGGTTTTTATGGTTGTCCGTTTGTTCCTGGCTGACTGTTATATATCTATGTGAACATGGTAGCGTTTGAACGGAGGGACCATGGACTCTAAATGATTGCACGCGGATATGTAGGAGAAGACGGGGTAAAAAGCGCATGGGCGGGTAAGAAGCCCACCCCAATTATCTCATGAAATAAAAAAAATTCCAGTCAAACTTGCCCATGAGACGAATGCTAGACATCAACGCTCGTCTCATGGGCAAAGTGAGACTGAAATTTTCTTCATTTCATGAGATAATTGGGGTGGGCTTCTTACCCGCCCATGCGCTTTTTACCCCGTTTTCCCCTAGCTACGATCCATAGGCCAAGTTCGAAGATGAAGGTCATTAGTCAAAGGTTAAGGTCATTGGAGCCGAAAATACTGCCGCGTCGCTGGTTGATCTCGCATTTTCACGCTCTTTTTTTTTGTGGTCTTGTTCTTTGTGTTCACATGGGAGTACGGTTTATATGGCATTGCCATATTGTTTGCAGTTTACACG
>CM065680.1:38092099-38099599 GCA_017654935.2 Phymorhynchus buccinoides | reverse complement strand
TGCCTCACAAATGTCAAATTCGGATCGTAGTGAATCGAATCGTATCGAATCGAAATCTAAAGTTCTTGACCCGAAGAGCACATATGGGGCATTGTTAACTGTGAATGTGGGAGAAAGCGGGGGGGGGGGGGGATGTTCCACCCCCCCCCCCCCCCCCCCCCCCCCTGCATTTCTCGGTTAATTGTATTTTTGCGTTTTTGCCTTTCTTACCATACATAAAGCTGTATTTTAGGAACATTTTCAGCTAATAACCTTTTTGGAATACTAACCCTAACCCTAACCCTAGCCCTAAACCTAACCCTACCCTCCACTATGTACTGCAGTACACCGCGATTTGTCACAGTTGTGGTTCGTTGCGTTTTTCCGTCTTTTAGGGTGGGGGGTAGGGTTAGGGTTAGGGCTAGGGTTAGGGTTAGGGTTAGGGTTAGTATTCCAAAAAGATAATTTGGTGAAAATGGTCCTAAAATACAGCTTTATGTATGGTAAGAAAGGCAATAACGGAAAAATACAATTAACCGAGAAATGTAGGGGGGGTGGCACATCATTTATCAACTATAAAAATCGAATCGTATGCAATTTGGCTAGGCCTTTATTATGTCTTAATAAATGAGCCGATCACAATGTTTAGGCTACTGACAGAAACGCCAGCTTGTTCAGGACTGTGACTTGATGATGACTGTCCCCCGTGGGGATACCGGGGGGGGGGGGTCTTTCGTACAAATAGTCCCCCCACCTTCTGGAAGTTCTGTGCTTGTAGCTTCCTCTAATCTGTCACTCTCTTTGACTCTGCCTTTTCCCTTTGCTTACTGTCATCTGCTATCATTCTATCTTACTGGTGAGAGAAAATGGAGTTTTACGTCCTCTTGGTCTGAATCAGACACACATGGGACATTTGTAAATACAAATATGGTTGGAACAATACTGGAGGCAATGCCCGGAGGCAGTACGAAACCAGTAAAGTCCCGATTTTTTAAAATTAATACAGATAGCTGTAGCGGTGACCACGCCTCGGTTAAACCTCATCGGCTATGGCACCGCTACAAGTAGTGTAAACGTTACTATCTCACTGGTCCATTCTCCTGCCTTTTTTCTATACATTTTTACAAAGATTTCTTCAGCCGAAGTCGGACATGCTGGGCCTATTTCTACGCTCATGTGACAGGAAACTGTCTGAGCGAACAAAGAAGAAGAAGAAGATGATGATGACTGTAATGTTATTTCATCCAAATGGCGATCTTTATGAGCGTACTTCCAGTGAATTTGGTTCTTCGAGGCACTACATTCTGCGAAAGACACTGAACCGCTCATGCTAAAAAAAACATTGGTGGAATTGTCACCAATGTCCCAACCACGATGATGCCTATTATCTCAGTTCGCCCAAATTACAAGCCATATGAAAATAGCCCCATGAACCTACCCAAGTTCTGGGAATTCATTTATTATGGTTTGAATAATAATAATAATAATAATAATAATAATAATAATAATAATAATAATAAATAACAGCAGCAGCAGCAACAACAGCAACAACAGCAACAACAACAACAACAATAATAATAATAATAATAATAATAATAATAATAATAATAAATGAAGCTCCTATAACACTCTTCGATGGAAAAAAAATCGTCCTCAGAGCGCTTTACAAATATTATGAGAAAACAATCAAGAAGAAAAACATTATTGCAGAACATTAATTAAGAAGATGTATTTTTTGTAAAGCAAATAGACGAGCTCGGCAGATTCAAGTTCTAAAGTGTCAAAAATTATTGTGTTGAGGGTTAGCTTTCCGCGAATGAGAACACCGAAACTAACTGGCGTCAGAGTGATGCCATGCTTGACCGATACCTTATCCTCTCTATCTTTGTCTGTCTGTCTGTCTGTCAGTGAGTCTGTATCTCTGTCTGTCTGTCAGTGAGTCTGTATCTCTGTCTGTCTCTCTGTCCGTCTTCATTTGTCTACCTGTCTTGTCTGCTGATATATATCTGCTTCTTCTTTCTTTTTAACCCTTTCACCGCCAAAGTCGCATTTTAGCACCACAGTGATTTAACACCTATGTCACTAAACGGCATCAAATTGGGGTCTATTATCCCAAGACCGTATTGTCTTAGTTTTGGGAAGTAAGGATAGACCCTAATTTTTATGTCACAGAATAATCCCCAATACTGCAGATGGATTTTGTTCTCTACCCAGGTAAAATTAATGGAGATTTTTGGATGAAAAATGGCTGGCGGTGAAAGGGTTAATGTATTGTTCCCGTTGACTGGGTTACCCTGGCAAAACGGTTACGGGCTAGGCCTATTGGGGAAGATACATTCTTGATATGTCAGCCGTTCCTACCTACATCTCCAGTGATGCCAGAGACAAGCTGAAAACGGCAGCAGCGGGGAAATAGAATCGAACGTTCCAATCAGCAAGCAACAGGAAGCTGCTCAGAGACATGCTTATCTGTCACTGGAACGCAGGTGAAGAAAAGGTGTTGTCAGACCGTGTCAGATTGTGTCTTACTTAACAAAGACGTACCTGCATGTATCTATGGCTTGTACCCACGTGTCGTCATATCCGGCCACAAGGAGCGCTCCATAGTATGGGAGACCGCCATCTTAGTCAGTAACTTCGGTTTGAAAAATGCCCGATCGATGCTGTTTACACACAAATCTGACTAAGATGGCGACACTTCCGTTGGAAGGGTCGAGATGCGCACGCAGGTGGGCGGGAGCCATAGTGTATTTTGTGTGTTTGCTTGTTTCTTTTTGTTAGTCCCCGAGCCGAAGGTTCGGGGAGCTATTGTTTCTGTCTGATCCGTCCGTGCCTCCGGCGTGCCTCCGTCCGTCCGTCCGTCCGGCTATTCGTCCGTTTTTCTCAAACACTATTCAGTCTATCATCATCAAATTTGGCATACTAGTTTGCCAAGATGCAAGCTATCCACTGATGTATTTAGTTTTACATTAAGGTCAAGGTCGCGCCAGTTACGGGGTTTAAACCCCGAAACACATAATAGCTAATATCTCGCGAAGTTTTGCATGTATTTCAGTGGTTTTTTTCACAACATTTCTTGATGAATGGTCTATAACACAGTTGTCATGAATTTTTCTGTGCGCTCGTGTGCGCATGATCGCGCGCGCTCAAATCACGGGTCCGAACCCTAAGGCTATATATCAAAAACTATTCGGTTTCGTGCTGTTTTGATGCGTTTTTATGTAGTTACGTGCTGTTTTGATGCGTTTTTATGCATGTGTACAGCCGACACATTCCGATTTCTGAGTAGCTCGGCAATGCTGCGAGGGGACTTTGCAGCCGCTCGGCGTTGCACTTGTTTGTTTGTTGCTGTCGGTTTGTTTGGGTTGGGGTTTTTTGGTGTGTGTTTTTACAACATTTTGTTAGAAAGTCAAGAACAAAATGTTAGTTAGTTTAGCCTTGCCTCCCTTCCCGGATAGTGCGTGCCTGAGCGTCTGTTGTGTGTGTCCATCAGTGTGAGTGTTCCAAGTGTGGTTGCGAAAGTTACTGTTTATTAATCATTGACAGACCGTCCACGAGTGAGTGTGTTTTTACAACATTCTGTTAGAAAGTCAAGAACAAAATGTTAGTTAGTTGAGCTTTGCCTCCCTTCCCGGATACAGACCGTCCA
The DNA here is from genome assembly GCA_017654935.2 of Phymorhynchus buccinoides. Classification (NCBI taxonomy): domain Eukaryota; kingdom Metazoa; phylum Mollusca; class Gastropoda; order Neogastropoda; family Raphitomidae; genus Phymorhynchus; species Phymorhynchus buccinoides. The sequence continues at coordinate 38,095,971 of CM065680.1, read as the reverse complement.
CGAGTGACCTTCACACACCCCTGTCTTGTGCCCTTGCCTCTAGCTAGTTCCAACTAAGGCCCATCCTTTTTGGTGTCTGCCAGGGGGTCTCTTTTCCTCGTAAAAACGAAATGTGTTTCTAACAAATTATGGGAACCATTTAGAAATTTACCTTCATAGTTTACAGTCATTGCTGTTTACCCATGTTTCGCTTCCATGACTGTACTTCAATGATGATTTACCGTGTGCTTGTCCAAGGTTATTTGATCCGTAACCATGCAGTTGTATGCCTAAAGCCTGAATATCGTAGCTGTTGTTTGACTCTGATGAACTCTAGGTTTGTGTAATACTGTGTATGTGTTCACACTTTCCAGCCAGATCTTATCTAAGTCTTTAATACTAATGATCATAAGAAACGCAAACTGAGTACAAACCATATATTAGGCCTAGGTCTGTATACTAAAACAGTTTGTTGACAACCAAATGAGTTTATCTGCATTGCAGAAATCATTTTTATCATAAACTTTAACAGGGTTGTTGTTGTTGTTTTCTTTTTTATTGGGGTGTGTGTGTCTTTTGGGGTTCTAATGCCAATTTTAAGATAGACGGGTGGGGGTGGGGGCTTAAAGAGTAACCCTGTGTATGTGTATGTGTACGTGTCTGTGCGCGCGTGTGTTCGTGTACATGCATAAGTACGTGCATGCATATGTATGTGCGTTTGCGTGCATATGTGCGAGCTCTTGTAAACAGGGTGTTTCAAACAACATGTCCCTGTAATGAGTCACATTGAATGTGATTGTGAGAGAATGCTATTGGCATAGCTCTCTATCACTAGTCAATTGAACTCGTGTCCGCGCAGATTACTCTGAAGTGGGTTGTCTGACTCGGACCAGCTATCTAAAAATAGTTCGTTGCACTGGGACATCGACACTGACTTGAGAACTGGTCAGCTGATGTTGGTTTTTGAGGGGTTTTTTAGTCCCCGAGCCGAAGGTTCGGGGAACTATTGTTTTTGTCTGGTCCGTCCGTCCCTCCGGTGTCCGTCCGGTGTCCGTTCGGCTATTCGTCCGTTTTTCTCAAAAACTATTCAGTCTATCATCATCAAATTTGGTATACTAGTTTGCCAAGATGCAAGCTATCCACTGATGTATTTAGTTTTACATTAAGGTCAAGGTCGCGCCAGTTACGGGGTTCAAACCCCGAAACACATAGGGGAAGACGGGTGTAAAAAGCGCATGGGCGGGTAAGAAGCCCACCCCAATTATCTCATGAAATAAAGAAAATTTCAGTCAAATTTGCCCATGAGACGAATGCTAGTTAACGCTCGTCTCATGGGCAAAATGAGACTGAAATTTGCTTCATTTCATGAGATAATTGGGGTGGGCTTCTTACCCGCCCATGCGCGTTTTACCCCGTCTTCCCCTAATCGCTAATATCTCGCGAAGTTTTGCATGTATTTCAATGCAGTTTTTTTCACAACATTTCTTGATGAATGGTCTATAACACAGTTGTCATTAATTTTTCTGTGCGCGCGTGTGCGCATGATCGCGCGCGCTCAAATCACGGGTCCGAACCCCAAGGCTATATATAAAAAAAAACTATTCAGTTACGTGCTGTTTTGATGCGTTTTTATGTAGTTACGTGCTGTTTTGATGCGTTTTTATGTATGTGTACAACCGACACATTCCGATTTCGGAGTAGCTCGCGATGCTGCGAGGGGACTTTGCAGCCGCTCAGCGTTGCACTTGTTTTTTTTCTTTTCTTCGTAATATTGATGCCCCCACCCCCACCGACCCCCTTCAACTCCAACCCCGCCCCTCTTTCCACTGTCCTGTACTTTAATTAAACGGCTTTTATCACTGGTTGACATTCGCCTGCAGTCTTGGGCTAATAGTAAAGTGAGAGCTGTACAATAAATGATTTTCCACAGCAACGGAAGAGCAAGGTAGGGTTCACATTAGACGCGTAAGTTCCGTACGGAAAACCCTAAATAAGTGGAAGAAAGAAGGATAAACGTTTAAGCATAATATAGAGGAAATTCGGACACGTGCGCAAATCTTTTCCCTTCTTTGTTTCACTTATTTATGGAATGCGCACGGGCTTCCGCATGGAATATCCGCTTATGTGTGTACACGGCCTTAGTCTTTTTGTGAATGACCATTGACTCTCAAACTGGGGTACATTGCTTTGCACTGGTTCCTAGCGCTGCCGCCAAGGGGATTAGTTGGCCTTTGGGGACCTTCTTCTCGGCTGTCCTAAATCTTTTGGCCTAGAGAGTGGGAAATATCCCCCAGAACAAGGCATCTCCACTGTGAACAAAGTCCGGCTCAGCCCCCTAGAGGCGTGTAATCATGAGCCCTGCGGTATGCAAATGAGGTGAAACGTCACGACCTGATCGAGTCATATGAGGCAGTCGCATGAGAAAATAGAAAATATATTTAACGTCCTCCGGTCTGGAACAGACACATATGGGATTATAGATTATAGATTATAAAGATGGTGGGAACAATCCTGGAGGCAATGCCCGGAGGCAGTGCAACACCAGGAAAGTCCTGAATTTGTAACAATACAGATTGGTATTATTTAAAAACAATGTTCCATAATGTGTCGCCCGCTTAAATTAGACAGTCAACCGTGCGGGGAATAGTATGTAAATTAGACTAAACTCCGAAAACGATTGGTTGTTTAGCCTAATTTACATACTAATCCCCGTGTTGACTGTCTAATTCGCACTCATGACTACAGGGTAGGCGCAGTAGCAGTCACCTCGTATGAAGTCAAGATAGCATACTACTGTCTGCTGATTGGCACACTTATTAATTGTTGCCCTAGCTTTAACACTGTTTCTTTCTCTTTTTTCCCCAGTGTTTTTTTGCACTGGAAAGACTGATCTTGTTGGCTTGACTTTGACTCTGAATCGATTTCTGCGTTGAATTTACTGATTTTGCTGCCATGGCTTTAAGCTAACAATGTTTTGTTTCAGTTTTCTGCTTTGAACATGCTGGTTTTCTTGGCTTGGTTTTGACATACTACTTGCTGACTTCGTTTGGCATAGTTTGGCATAGCTTTGTTTTGTTTTCTTCAGTGATTTGATTGGCTTGTGGTTTTGACATAGCTTGTGGTTTTGACATACTACTTGCTGACTTTGTTGGCATAGTTTGGCATAGCTTTGTTTCGCCATTGTTTTCTTCTGTGATTTTATTGGCTTGTGGCTTTAACATAGCTTTGTTTCGTTGTTGTTGGGGTTGTTTGCTTTTTTGTTTTTTGTTTTTTTGTTGTGCAGTGAATTTGCTGATTTTCTTCACATAATTTTGTCATAGCTATGTTTGGTAGTGCTAGTATAGCTGTGTTTCTCAAGAAAGAAAAAAACACACAAACAAAACAAACTCTCCCTGAGTGTGTATGTACGTGCATGCGTGGGCAGCTGGGCTAGAATTTGCTATGGTGGGAGATGCCTTGCCCAGGGTACATTCCCACTCTCTGGGCCAAAAGGATTTGCAGGAAGCTGGCGTTGGGGAGTAAGGTCCCCCCAAAAAAAAAACCGATCCCTTTGGCTGCAGCACTCCTGGACACTCTCTGGCAGCACTAAAAGACACCAACTTAATTGAGCCTACTGTAGGAATAAATGTGGCACAGATGTTGGGACAAATTTGGCTGGGATAGTCGACAGAAATAAGAGAAAGGTTGGGTTGCAAACTTTGTTTTCTTTCTTTTTATGGGAGTTGTTTGTTGTTGTTGTTGTTAGTCCCCGAACCTTCGGTTCGGGGAGCTATTGTTTCTGTCTGATCCGTCCGTGCCTCCGGCGTGCCTCCGGCGTGCCTCCGTCCGTCCGTCCGTCCGGCTATTCGTCCGTTTTTCTCAAACACTATTCAGTCTATCATCATCAAATTTGG
>CM065680.1:38082099-38087099 GCA_017654935.2 Phymorhynchus buccinoides | reverse complement strand
ATGTCACAGAAGAATCCCCAATACTGCAGATGGATTTTGTTCTCTACCCAGGTAAAATTAATGGAAATAATTGGCTGAAATATGGCTGGCGGTGAAAGGGTTAAACACTCAAACTCAGACTCAGACTCAGACTCTCTCTCTCTTCCACAGTGCAGTCCTACCGCTGAGAACGAAAGTGACAGGCCTTTGAAGATTGAAGAAAGGCATGAGTGTGGATGTGATCAGGGATAGTTATGTGGCTGAAGTGACAGGTCGAGCACTGTGAAAAAAGAAACTCCAAGACACATCCAGAAACCAAGAAGCCAGCAATGTGTTGATCTCTGACAAACAGCACTGCAAAGAAAGAAACTCCAGGACACATCCAGAAACGAAGAATTCAGCAATGTGTTGATCTCTGACAAACAGCACTGCAAAGAAAGAAACTCCAGGACACATCCAGAAACGAAGAATTCAGCAATGTGTTGATCTCTGACAAACAGCACTGCAAAGAAAGAAACTCCAGGACACATCCAGAAACGAAGAATTCAGCAATGTGTTGATCTCTGACAAACAGCACTGCAAAGAAAGAAACTGACTCCAGAACACATCTAGAAACAAAGAATTCAGCAATGTGTTGATCTCTGACAAACAGCACTGCAAAGAAAGAAACTGACTCCAGAACACATCTAGAAACAAAGAATTCAGCAATGTGTTGATCTCTGACAAACAGCACTGCAAAGAAAGAAACTCCAGGACACATCTAGAAACCAAGAATTCAGCAATGTGTTGATCTCTGACAAACAGCACTGCAAAGAAAGAAACTCCAGGACACATCTAGAAACCAAGAATTCAGCAATGTGTTGATCTCTGACAAACAGCACTGCAAAGAAAGAAACTCCAGGACACATCTAGAAACAAAGAATTCAGCAATGTGTTGATCTCTGACAAACAGCACTGCAAAGAAAGAAACTCCAGGACACATCTAGAAACCAAGAATTCAGCAATGTGTTGATCTCTGACAAACAGCACTGCAAAGAAAGAAACTCCAGGACACATCCAGAAACAAAGAATTCAGCAATGTGTTGATCTCTGACAAACAGCACTGCAAAGAAAGAAACTCCAGGACACATCTAGAAACTAAGAATTCAGCAATGTGTTGATCTCTGACAAACAGCACTGCAAAGAAAGAAACTCCAGGACACATCTAGAAACCAAGAATTCAGCAATGTGTTGATCTCTGACAAACAGCACTGCAAAGAAAGAAACTCCAGGACACATCTAGAAACCAAGAATTCAGCAATGTGTTGATCTCTGACACTCAAACAGCACTGCAAAGAAAGAAACTCCAGGACACATCCAGAAACCAAGAATTCAGCAATGTGTTGATCTCTGACAAACAGCACTGCAAAGAAAGAAACTCCAGGACACATCCAGAAACAAAGAATTCAGCAATGTGTTGATCTCTGACAAACAGCACTGCAAAGAAAGAAACTCCAGGACACATCTAGAAACCAAGAATTCAGCAATGTGTTGATCTCTGACAAACAGCACTGCAAAGAAAGAAACTCCAGGACACATCTAGAAACCAAGAATTCAGCAATGTGTTGATCTCTGACAAACAGCACTGCAAAGAAAGAAACTCCAGGACACATCTAGAAACCAAGAATTCAGCAATGTGTTGATCTCTGACAAACAGCACTGCAAAGAAAGAAACTCCAGGACACATCTAGAAACCAAGAATTCAGCAATGTGTTGATCTCTGACAAACAGCACTGCAAAGAAAGAAACTCCAGGACACATCTAGAAACAAAGAATTCAGCAATGTGTTGATCTCTGACAAACAGCACTGCAAAGAAAGAAACTCCAGGACACATCTAGAAACCAAGAATTCAGCAATGTGTTGATCTCTGACAAACAGCACTGCAAAGAAAGAAACTCCAGGACACATCTAGAAACCAAGAATTCAGCAATGTGTTGATCTCTGACAAACAGCACTGCAAAGAAAGAAACTCCAGGACACATCTAGAAACCAAGAATTCAGCAATGTGTTGATCTCTGACAAACAGCACTGCAAAGAAAGAAACTCCAGGACACATCTAGAAACCAAGAATTCAGCAATGTGTTGATCTCTGACAAACAGCACTGCAAAGAAAGAAACTCCAGGACACATCCAGAAACAAAGAATTCAGCAATGTGTTGATCTCTGACAAACAGCACTGCAAAGAAAGAAACTCCAGGACACATCTAGAAACTAAGAATTCAGCAATGTGTTGATCTCTGACAAACAGCACTGCAAAGAAAGAAACTCCAGGACACATCTAGAAACCAAGAATTCAGCAATGTGTTGATCTCTGACAAACAGCACTGCAAAGAAAGAAACTCCAGGACACATCCAGAAACAAAGAAACCAGCAATGTGTTGATCTCTGACACTCAAACAGCACTGCACAGAAAGAAACCCCAGGACACATCTAGAAACCAAGAATTCAGCAATGTGTTGATCTCTGACAAACAGCACTGCAAAGAAAGAAACTCCAGGACACATCCAGAAACCAAGAATTCAGCAATGTGTTGATCTCTGACAAACAGCACTGCAAAGAAAGAAACTCCAGGACACATCTAGAAACTAAGAATTCAGCAATGTGTTGATCTCTGACAAACAGCACTGCAAAGAAAGAAACTCCAGGACACATCCAGAAACCAAGAATCCAGCAATGTGTTGATCTCTGACAGTGAATGCGAGTATGTCTTAATTTGTTTCTTGCACGAGTGAGTTAAAGATTTCTGGGTTGGGGTTTTTTTGAACGACGCGTAGGCCTACAGCTACGTTCCCGTAGCAGTACACGTCGTCGAAAAAACAGCGAACTTTAACTCACTAGTATGTATACCCTTCCACAGAGCGCAGACAGGTGTGTGGGGGGGGGGGGGGGGACTCTTTGACCCTTCCTTGGCTGATATGTGACACCGGTTCTCCGTCGTCTGCCTAGAGCCCTTTCCATATATATCCTTCCATTGCATTCTCTTGTGCGATTGTTCACACTCTTTGACTGTCCCCACCCCTACATCCACCTAAATAGATACAAACACACACAAAATAATAATAAAGCGCTGCGCTTGTTGCGGGTCACGCGCAATGTTGCACGGGACAAATCATGTGACATGGTTCCCTTGTCGCGGATTTTCTTTTGTTTATTTTTCGAGCGCATGTCTTTGTGTTTTTCTTTGGTTGTGTCCCTATGGCCCAAAAGGCCTTGAAACGACTGGGGTAAAAATAGGTTTATTGTTATTGTTCTCTCTGTGTCTGTCTGTCTGTCTCTCTGTCTCTCAGGAGATCCGATAATCTGAAGATTCTTCTTCTTCTTCTTCTTCTTCTTCTTCTTCTTCTTCTTCTTCTTCTTCTTCTTCTTCTTCTTCTTCTTCTTTTCCCTCTTCTTCTTCTTCTTTTTCTCCCCCTCCTCCTCCTCTATGTCTCTCTCTGTCACTCTTTCTGTCACTCTCTCTGTCTCTGTATCTGTCTCTCTCTCTCTTTCTCTCTCTCTCTCTCTCTCTCTCTCTCTCTCTCTCTCTCTCTCTCTCTTCTTCTTCTTCTTCTTCTTTTTCTTCTTCTTCTTCCTCTCTTCCATGTGAGTGCTCATTAGTGTTTTACACTCTCTAACTATGCTGAGTGTGACGTTCTGATTACGTGACTTTTTACACATAGACTCATTGACATACACCAAAAAGCCTGAATATACAAAGAGCTCGTGCTCCGCAGCTGACTGAAGCCGGCGGTTTTTTTTACTCCCACCCTTTCACCTACACTACAGCTGGGGATCATTGTCAACTCGCTCATTTCCTACAACAGCACTAACACTTCCCACATTCCACCTTTTCAGCTTCCAGGTGGGAAGTGAGAAAGTTGGCTTCATTCTTTGGAAGGTTTGTTGGCTGCGAAGTTATCACTCTTTGTAAGATTTAGGCTTTTTGCATACACCCGAAGTTTTCTACCTATTTTTCTTCACCTACCAGGACTATCAAGCGCTATGTAGGGCATAATACATTTCTCGGTTAATTCCATTTTTCCGTTTTTGCCTTTCTTACCAAACATGAAGCTGTATTTTATGAACATTTTCAGCTAATTATCTTTGTTCAATAATTAATTGCAGTCATGATAAAGGGCATTATCTAATAGGACCCCCCCCCCCCCCACACACACACACACACACCCCACCCCTATGTACTGCAGTACACCGCGGCATTTGTCACAGTCGTGGTTCATTGCGTTTTTCTGTCTTATAGGGGGGGGGGGGGGTGTAGGGTTAGAGTTAGGGTTATTGTTCCAAAAAGATAATTAGCTGAAAAGGTTCATAAAATACAGCTTTATGTTTGGTAAGAAAGGCAAAAACGGAAAAATGGAATTAACCGAGAAATGCAGGGGGGGTGGCACATCTTTACCTTTACCTGCAGAAAGAGAGTAGATGACATTAAGCAAAGGGAAAAGGCAGAGTCAAAGAGAGTGACTGATTAGAGGAAGTTACAAGCACAGAACTTCCAGAAGGTGGGTGAACTATTTATACAAAAGACCCCCCCCCCCCCCCCACCCCACCCCGACCCCCGGTATCCCCACGGCCCGGGGCGGTTACTCGATTAAATCCAAACTTAGAGGCAGAAATGGGATCAAGAAGGGAGTCTAGGGAAGAAAGGGAAAAAGAGACAGAAAGACAGGGTTGGGGGAGGGGTGGGGGAGACACTAAAGGTAGACAGGGTGTGTGAGGAGGGGGGGGGGGGAGCGCACATTAGCCCCAGGCGCTTTTATCTCAAGGAAGAAAAAGATGACATGAATAGTCCTAGTCCGCAACTTCTGATCTGTGCACCGTCTGAACTTCAATATTATTTTTATGATGTAGCCTCAATAAACCACGCCCTCGGGTTGAAGAAGATTGCTTAGAAATGAGCATCCTTGTTGGTTCCCAGTAATTGTACGTTTGGATGTGTGTGCGCCGCACGCGCTCAAATTACATGCATGCGCGGTCATTTGCATGA
>CM065680.1:38062099-38077099 GCA_017654935.2 Phymorhynchus buccinoides | reverse complement strand
GAAAGGCAAAAACGGAAAAATAGAATTAACCGAGAAATGCAGGGAGGGGGGGTGGCACATCTTTACCTTTACCTTTAAATGAATAAAACACATGCCTTAGTAGTCATCAGTGAATGAAGCCTAACCTAACAAAAATCAAAAACATATCTAGAGGGCAAAAGGCTAAAGCAAAACAGCCTATAGTGCCATGTATGCTATGATATGCTCGCAAAGTTAAAGTTTTACTGTCCTCTCGGCAAAGCCATAGGGGATATTACTGTGAGTTTTAGATTTTGTATGCTATGCTAATGAATCGATCGTAGCCTAATATAGGGTCGGTGGACGTTGCACTGTCAGTGCTTCCTGCGTGCAGATCCTACCTGACATCAACCAACCTGATCAGTCGGGTACGTATCGATGCGACCCTGTCTTTATGTGTCCCTGTCTTTGATGTGTTGCCAATTTTGTCTGTATATGTGTCCCGACTTGTCAGTGGTGTGTCCCCGTTCCATTTCTTTAGTTTAACATCCTCTTGGCATGGAACAAGCACATATGAGGCATCCCCCGTTCCACTGATATGAATGCTCTGTTCTCCTGATATAGGCTTATATCAGTCCCCGCCTCTAGACTGTCCCCGTTTGATATGTCCCCGTCTTTATAGGTGTCTCTGCCGGATTATATATCTCTCTAAGCATAAAGATTAAGTTTTCAAGTTTTCCCCTAGCCCCAGTAACCCTAACCATAACACATATGGAGCTGGGGTGGGTGGGGGGGGGGGGGGGGGGGGGGGACCGATATTTATAGATACACCCCCCCCCCCCACACACACACACACCTTCCCTGCCCTTCTTCCCTGTCCCTATCCCCCTGATTACACCCTCCACCCTACTCCTTTCCCCCATTGAGCTGATCATCTGGGCAGCTATTCGATCTTTCCCAAAGATTAGTACTATGATACCAGAAACCCCTTAGGCCTTGTTTGTGCATCAGAATCGTCAGCAGGGTGACGGAGGATGCGTTATGAACTAAGAAGAAGAAGACACGACCAGATACAGACACAATTGTGATTCATTGACATATATAAATACGGGAGCACATCCATATGCCCTCGATCATTCTATCAGCTTTAGGACTGATCAGACAATTTTTAAGTTGATAAACTTTAATTTTGGCTGCCTTTTGTTCAACGGGGCCTAACATGGCAAATACTGAACGATAGGGAGTTTAGGCTAGGCCTAGGCCTAGGCCTACTGCTTTTTAGAATCTATCCTTCTATGCCAGCAGGGAGCCAATAAAAGCTTGCGTTACAATGCTCGCGAAGCTGCCATAATTTGTTTTGGGACTTGAGGCCCGAAAGGAAAATTGGAAATGGAATGATGACCTTGTGAACAATTTCTTTCTACAATGAATGGAATGCTGATTGTTTGCTTTAAAATAATATTGAGAATATTTACAACCTAAGAAATGTTTTAGTATGCGTCCTTGTCGAACTGTATCAAAGAATGACAAAAATGTATAAATGTTGTTGTTGAAAACAATCCATGAAAACCTCTTATGAAAGTCAACATCCAAGATTCTGCGTGAACAAGTGCATCTGAAAATAGACGTATTCGCTCATTGTGTGTGTGATATTGTTGGCTGTTATCACAACTTACATTTTGCGGATAGATTATTCTTCTGATTATGATGTGACTTTCGTATAGCCTGATGTTTCTCAAGCCCCCACTGGTGCTTATGGCGGCTGCTCGAGCATCTAATGCGAGGAAACGAACATGGCGCAGCCAGCATCCCAATTCCAGGACTTCATAGACAGAGATATGCCGCCAGTTTCACAGGTAGATTTGCTTTCAAACTTATGAAGACATTCCTTTGTCGTGATGTTTAGTATTAACAGTATTATGTGCTTGTGATGCCTTTTGTAAAGTAGAGTAGTGTGTCTGGTACAGTAGTTTTTGCTGAGTTCTAAACAGAATGAGATGTCATCAGAGAATGATCAGTCTGGAACTGGGCCACTCAGTGAATACAGAACAGGAAGAAACCATAGGCCCTACAGTGGAAAGTCATCCGTAGTCGGTAGTGCATACGTTTTATGGAAATAGTATTTTAATTGCATTTAATGAATTATTAAATCAAAGAATGTTTGTTTTATTCTTAATATAATTTAAATTAATTATTAAAATTTGAATCAAAGAATGTTTGTTAATATCAAGTCTATCACTATCAGTATCACATCCACAGTATCTAGGCCTATCACTCTGTAATTGATAAGACACTAAACAGGTCAAAACTCAAATAGATAGATTCTTCTCTCACTCAATCAATGAGTCAATCTCTGTTTAAGTGTATTTTATGCAGATATGTACTCTGTGTTTTATGCATATGTAGGCCATATCATATGTATCAGTTTTATTTTTAAAGAAGTATAGAAAGTCTGTAGATACTAGATGTACACCCTGTATCCAATCTTTAAAGGCATGATAAACCAGCATCCAAGTATTCCAACTCAATTTTTCAAAACACATAGTCACAGTCACACACACAGGTATACACACACACACACACACAGGGCTCCCAGGGACCCCCATTTGGTGGTCTATGAAGTACTAACATTCTAAAGGACCCTCTAAAAGAATGTGCAGGGGGTCCCAGGGATGCACTAGAAAAATTCTTTATCATATGATCATTCGCAATATGCTACTGGGACCCTCCAAATGTCTAATATCTATCTCTTCTCTAGGACCTTCTATACTGTAAGTGAAGGAGTCCCTGGGACCCCTTGTTTTACGGGACGATTGGGAGCCCTGGCACACACACACACACACACACACACACACACACACACACACACACACACACACACACACACACACACACAGAGTGAGACACAATTGCACACACACACAAAGAGAGACACACACTCGCTTACTCTTCACTCATTCACAGACACTCACTCACTTCTAGTTCTAAGTTCTCTCATTCATGCATTCACTCACACACACACACACACACACACACACACACACACACACACACACACACACACACACACACACACACACATACATTACATAGAGTTCACATGTGTACATGCGCGCGCATGTACGTTTGTATACATGTGTATTCATAATAAATGTGCACACACCCACACCATTACCACCATCACCATTACCACCATTGTGACCATACACTGATACAGTCGCACACACACACACACACACATACACACACATGTGTGTGAAGAAAACACCAACAAATCCCTGATCTTGGTTTGTATTTTATTACAAAAAAAACCTTTTTTACTAACCGTGTTGTTCATATATGTGGAATGATCTACCAATTAACATAAAGAATGCACCTAGCATTAATGAATTCAAAAATCTTTTGGACGAAAACCCAAATTTGATAACAAAATTTAAATGTTTTGATGAATAAAAAAAAAATATATATATAAAAAAGCCATTCTCTTAAAGATTTATCTTTTTATTAGTTTATTGATTTAAGAGACGCAAACCACTAAATAAATTCTGACAAGTCAAATTCATCGAGAAGGGGCGTAATAAGGGCCGAGAGGCCTATGCATAGCCCTACATCACCTACCTACCTACCTACAAGCTTTTGAGAGCTTTCAACTGTCTTCTTCACTTATCTTAGTTACACTTACAGGCATGACAAGTAAGAGAACTAAATCACACGCAAACAAACATCTATATATATGGTGATGGGTGGTTTGGTAAGAAAGAAAGAACAGTAATCAATCTGAGTTCACACACACATTCTCTCTCTCCCACACATACACCAGCTTCGCACAGTATGAATGTGTCAGTACACCGAACACTAGGTCACACAGAAACCCAGACATTTTTGTATCATATAACACTTAAGGCTCTTGGAAATGTCCATCTTAGTCAGCAACACAGACAATATGATGAAAGAGAGCGGGAAAAAGTCTGCCTAAAAAATATAAAAAGGGGGGGGAGGAAAAAAGAAAAGAAATGGTGAAAAATGAAGGCGCAAGTGGTGGTGGGTTGCATGATGAGTGAGCAAGATAGCGGATGAATGATTGGGTGTGGTGTGAGAGTTACAGTGGTTTCAGTTCAAGCCATTGAATTGTTTATATGGGGATGAATGTTTTTTACAGCCTGTATCAGTATCACAGAAAGAACAGTAGTCAATCTAGGTTTGTGTAATAGTGATAGCAGTTCAAGCCATTGATTTGTTTTTCAAAGTGACACACACTGGGAGTTACTGAATTGTAATCAGCTTAGTTTCATTTTGGTCTAGATTCCCCCCCCCCCCCCCTCTCTCTCTCTCTCTCTCTCTCTCTCTCTCTCTCTCTCTCTCTCTCTCTCTCTCTCTCTCTCTCTCTGGGATGTTCTAATCTTAGTAGTTTTGTTCACAATTATATAATAACAATGATTTTATGATAATGTAAAATTAATGTATGTCCAGATATATATCCAAGTTTCAACATCGTTCCTGAATGGCCCAGGACTTTAGAAATTAAATTGTGAATAATTGCTTTGTACATTGCAAGCACATTTTGATTCTTGTTTCACATCTTTGACTTTGATTCTGGACTGATCTCATTTTTTAGCTCAACCTCATAAACAGATCTATCTATGTTAGTTGTCACTGTGTAAGTGTGTTGATTCTTATGTTATAATATCACTGCTTCTAGTACTAGTTCTTGACAACTGTTACTCCCCCCACCATCACCCCACCCCCAGATCTTCACGCTATTCAGATTTTAATCTTTCTGTTGCAGTTGCACACAAAAAATTTAAGCGACGTTTATTATTTTTGTTATCTGATTTGTAATTTATTTTAACTGGTGTATTATTGTATATGTACATATATTTTATTATATTATCACATGCCTTAGTTTGCATTTAGTTTATTGAAAAAGTCACTGATTGTTGCATTTCTTGTAGTTTTACTTCTTAGTATGTTATATTATATACTGTTAAGTTCTAGATCAATGAATGTTGAGTTTTCTTCTTTTTATGCTTCCTATAATTTGTAGTGCTAGCTGATCACCATGTTTGTTTCTTCTACATGTACCTGCTAGTTTCTCAATGAGTCAATTGCTGTGAGTGTTGGTTCTGTTCTTGGAAGTTGAACTTCAAGTGGTAAACTGGCAATACAGTGGCATCCTCGCCCAACAAAATAGTTAATGCATTCAGAATAAATCTCAATTCCAAATCTTTTAATTCATTTAGGAATAACAGGAATTTTTTGCAATTAAAGAAAAAAGAAGTTGAAAATAAAATGAAAAAAAGGTCATTAGCTGCTGGATCTTGAGAATTGCACTTCAAAAAGTTCAAGGGCCATAGTCATGTTAGTTGATGTTGGTTGCAGTTATGTGCTTCTCATAATGAAGTGTGCGTTTTATAAGAAAAACAAAGATTTAGAAGAAGAAAAAAACTCTTGGAACCGTCCATGACTTTGAATGTGCAGGGTAAAGGAGGGAAGCGGAAAGGCAAGTTTAAGCGATCTGATGGGAGTTTCTCAGACAGCTCAAATAGCATCGTCAGACAGGTCGGTATGGCAACAGTGGCATGTTATTACCCATCTCCTATTTCTAACAGTAACACTAACACAACAGCTAAAATATGTGCGTAAAATGATAAATGCAATGCGGACGAGCACAGTTGTGTTGGTTTCCTTGCACACACTAACACAACTTTCTCTGTGCTTGTTGATCTTAATGCCATTGTGAAATTGTAAGAGACTCTTGTGTGTCTATTCATCAAACATTGATTGACTTACTCACTTAGTAGCTGTTTATTATTTTTTTGTTTTGTTCTTGTTTTTCTCAAGAGAGAAGCATGTACATTAACTGATTAAGTGTTAAGTTTTGTTCTTGCTTACATGTATTAATTAGCAACCTTCAAAGATTTTTTCTATACATGTTGACTTTGTTGTGTTGTATTTTTTACTGTATTGTGCCTTCTTCAACAATTTGTAAAATGCATGTAGCTGCCGCTGTGTCCTTACTCGTGAATCCAGACATCTTTTTATTCTTAATTATATTATTTCCTTACAGTAGTTACACTCTTGTTTTGTAACATCTCATATTTACTTTGTCACTGGTTGAACATTAACCCTTTGACTGTGGAAGAGTTGTCCTATTGTATTCCTATGTGCCAAAGAAATTGGTTTTCTATTTGATCCAACTTGTAATTTTAAACAAAGAAATAACAATCCCAAAGATCTGACACCAAAACTAAGTGGTTTGCAATATTTTACTTACAAACATCAAGTCTCCTAATTGAACATAAACGTACCTCCGGCCCTCATCGAACCACCTCCCACATCTTCCCATCCCATCAGTTTTCTTTCATTTCCCCACATGAATAATTATCAAACATTCTAATTCTTATGTGAAGCTGAAAAAAAAATCTATCATGAAATAGTTCTGGGAAATTTCACAAACACAAGGGCCACACTCACAGAAAGCTCCTACTCTAGATTCCATGGATTCACTGCAATATAGTAACTTAAGACAGTCAAGGGGTTAATCCAGTTTTTAGGTGTGCTTTATTTGGTCATATTTTGTTGGTTGTTGTTCTGTGTTGGTAGATAGTCCCCACTGGTGTGTATGTAACATAATGTTGTGGGCATGGTCTTTTTGTGCTATGTAGACTAGATAGCTGTACACCTTTTTATTTTCAACTTTCAAGTTCACAATTTTTCCTAACAATTTAGTCATGATAACGTTTTCTGTGTGGATGCCAAACTGTTTCAACAATTGTTTGCATTACACTTTGCACAGTCAGAGTGCAAAAAGGACAAAGACAAATGGGTAAAAATGCACAAAATAGGTTCTTGTTACGAGCAATCAGACACTATGTCTATGTTATCAGTCTCATAAAACTTCTTTAAAGACGTTCCTGCACTTTTTCAACAAGTCTTCTATTATTTTATCAGCATTGTCTCTTCGCTGCTCACTCTCAACTAACATCTGAATTTTGAGTACTTCTGCTCTGAAAAGCTCTCAGTGTCTTGCTGACAGAGCTTACTGGGAATGTGTTCACTCGGTGTGTGTGTGTGTTTGCCATGAGCAGCTCTGCTCCAAAGCCGACATCAGATGCCTCAATTTCCAGGTTGTATGTCATTTGGCAGAATCAGAATGATGCAGGATTGGGTTGCTGGTCAGCAGATTCTTGGTGCTTTGTTAGGCACTTTCCTCACAATTTGTGTGAGTCACTGTGTGTGTGTGTGCGCGCGTGTGCACACCGCGCACGCGCGTGTGTGTCATGGGTGAAAGTAGTTCAGGAGCGCTCCTGAAATCAGAATTGGAAAGGCTGATAGAATGAGGACTTCTTCAGGATTGGCCATCTTGTCATCCACTCCAGAACCAGTACACCACAGTATTATATTATATGTAACAGTAAGTTGGTAACTACTAACTGCAGTGAAGAACTGATAACTCAAAAACGGATAACTCAAAAACACTGGCTAACTCACAATAATTTTTGGGTCCCAGTGTAATAATATCTATGTTGAAAAGTCTTTTTTTAACTCAAAATATTGGCTCAAAATAAAATTTCAGTCCCTTCAGTTTTGACTTAAGCGATTTTTACTGTACTCTGAATTAGCAGCAAGAAAGTAATAACACTTGATGGCCCAGGCAATAGGAGATTGGGTTTAAAAAAAGAAAGCAAAGCGAAATCAGTTTACCTCGTTCAGAAGAAGAGGATCTTACTCTTAGTCTTAACTTACTGGGTATGGTCTTAGTCTTATGGTCTGGGTATGGTCTTAGTTTATAGAGAGGTTTCACTGGATCCAAAAAGAATGAAAACTAATGTATACAAAATGGGCTCTTTTTTTCTTTCTTTTTTACAGAGAAGTTTCGCTAGATCCTGTCTACAGGTGATAGATCCATAAAGAATTAAGACAAATTTCTTTGATTCTATCCGTTTAATCAATTAATGACTCGTCAAGTTATTTTCCCTTTTCTGATAGCATCTATTCTATGTCAATTATGTATCCACCAAAGCATCAAACAAGTACCAGCTGTCGTTGAGAAATCACCTTGAAGGAGTTTTCTCACATCAGTGAGATTTACATACAGCAGATGCATCTATAGCATTCTTTTCCTCTTAGCTATGGAACAAGTCACTCTGTCATTTATAAAAGCTAAAACACCTGTTGTCGCTGCTTTCATCTTGCACTCAGTGTGCACTACTGCACATACTAGCTGCGTAATGAATCAAGAAAACTTGATTAGTATCACACTATTAGCTACCATAGTAACAGACATTGCCCATATTTATCATGACTGTGTTGTTATATCGTGAAATAAATAGTTCAGGAAAATACTGATGGCGTCTCTGACCTATTTGTTAGTTCCCGAGCGAAGCTTCGGGAAGTATTGTTTTTGTTTCGTGCGTGCGTCCGTCCTTCCGTGCGTGCATGCATCCAGCTGCGTTTTCTTGAAAACCATTCAATCAATTTCAATCACTTTTTGTGTACAACTTTTAGAGGATGTTACCTATCGACTGATTGCTTTACTTTTATTTTAAGGTCAAAGTCATGCTCATTAACCCTTTCACCGCCAGCCATCTTTGAGCCAAACATTTCCATTAAACTTACTTGGCTACAGAAAATATTTCGTCTGCAATATTGTGGGATTTCTCTGTGATACACTTAGAATAGGGTCAATCCTTACTGCCCATATTTAGGAACACAATATCGTTGAATAACAGACCATGATTTCAACACTTTTAATGACATGGATGTTAAATCATTGTGGTGCAAAAATGCGACATTGGCGGTGAAAGGGTTAAGGAGTTCAAACCCCCAAACACTAATATCTCGCAAACTTTTGCACGCAGGGCTCCCAATCGTCCCGCAAAACTAGGGGTCCCAGGGACTCCTTCACTTACAGCATAGAGGGTCCTAGAGGCGGGATAGAGGGTCCCAGTGGCATTGCGAATGCTAAAAAGAATTTTTCTACTCAATCCCTGGGACTCCCTGCACATTCTTTTAGAGGGCCTTTTAGAATTTTAGTGCTTCATAGACCCCCAAATGGGGGTCCCTGGTAGCCCTGGCCTGTATTTCAGTGCGGTTTTTTTATTACAAGGTTTTCTTATTAACTGTGTGTGCGTGTGTCCGGCTGCATTTTCTTGTTCTGTTTTTGTGATGGGTTGGGTTCCTGGGTTATACCCAAGGCGTTTTGAGCCTAAACTGTGATGTCCTTAGTGGTGGATCACCCTGGGCAGGGTCCTGGTTTTTGTGGTGGGATAGGTTACTGGGTTAAATCCAGGTGATCCAGGGTCTTACTGAGGGTGATCCTTTCACCCTCAGGAACACCCTGGATCACCCTCAGGAACACCTTGGATCAGCCTGAGGGTGATCCAGGGTGTTCCTGAGGGTGATCCACCACTAAGGACCACGCTGGATGACCCTCAGGAACAACCTGGATCGGCCTGAGGGTGATCCAGGGTGTTCCTGAGGGTGATCCAGGATGTACCTGAGGGTGATCCAGGCAATCCATCATTAAGGATCACCCTCAGGAACAACCTGGATCAGCCTGAGGGTGATCCAAGGTGTTCCTGAAGGTAATCCAGGGTGTTTTTGAGGGTGATCCACCACTCAGGAACACCCTGGATCACTCTCAGGAACACCCTGAATCAGCCTGAGTATCACCCTAGATTGTGAAGGGAAGAGGAGGTAGGGGGCGTAATGGGCAAAGAACATGTCTGCCGCTTTGTTCAGCTGCTCGGGAACTTATCTGCCGCTCGGCGATCCACTTGTATAATGATGTGATGGTGCAGAAACTTTCACTAGTTTTAAGTGAGAGTTGTAAAGCCAAGGAAAAGAAAATATCATCAGGAAAAGGGGAAAGGGTAAAGAGAAAAAACCAACATGCCACCACGAGCTTTACGTTAGGGCTCAATTAAGCTTTTATTCCTTATTAAAATGAAAAGTGTCTAAGCATGTTTAACCTGTAATAAATTGACACCAGTCCATGTACATGTGTTATGGGCAGCAAAGCAACACAACTAATTTCAATCGTCTGGTGTCGCCATCTCGCCTCTAAGGAGTGCCATGATACCTGAAGTCCCGACATGCCAGTCGGGTCAATGGTCCTTTATCAGAAGTGGTGACTCCCTCCGCATATATTGGGTCTCAGTAAGTGTCAGTAGCAAAAAATATAATTATGTTAAAACATTTTGTCACTAAAGTAAATACCCTATTGTTCAAGTTGTTGGCATAGTTGACTTAGCACCCCAACCCCACCTGTCTTTTTGGCTGAGAGAATGGGGATGTACCCTGAGAAAGGCATATTAAGTTTTAGCCCAGCCCTTCATAATCAGGCATCAGAACGGCCAGCGGATCCGCGGATTTCCGCAGTTTTGGTAGCCACTGGCCGCGGTTTTGGCACTGCTGGCCGGGGTTTGTACTTCATGAGGCAGCGTGATCTTATTCTCAAATGGTATTCTTAAACGGTTTGTTTTCATACTGCGCCTTCGGAAACGAAAAATCGCGGCTATGTTTGTTTTTTCTTCCGAGTTTAGAGCTCTGTAGGGTCTTACTTTCACTGTTTCAGAGTTTGTTGTGATGACAGTAATTGTGATTTGGGTTTTAAATGAGACGATTTAGAGGATATGATCGCGGGAGACTACGATGATGTGAGAACTTTCAACTTTTCCGCGAGAAATCGGGTAGCGAACGATCGCAATGATGACGACTACAGACTAGAGTTTTGTGGGGTCCGACTCGATGTGGACTCCGAGTCATGGCGAGTGTTGTTCGTCCGCGGATTGGACTCTGGAGTATTCTGATGCCTGATAATAGCAGTTGCCTCCTGCTGTCTGGAAGTCATGGTCGGAAATGACAGACTGGCTTAGAGAGCTTTGTTCCAAAGTTCTGTCATTGGGGGCTGACCATGCGCCTCTTGAAATGAATGGACACCATATATACTTTGTGCAATCATACTGCAATCAGTTATCTTGTGATAACATTTAGTCAGGCAACAGCTGTTGCATTGTTAACAATTTATGTCAAAATATTTTTTGCTTATCATCATCAATGTGCACAGCTTTGAATTCATTTTCCAGTCTTTACTCAGTTTACTGTCGTCTGTCAGAATTTGAAAGTTGAGTCATTCTTCATTGATTATTAAGCACCTGTCGCATAAACCTATAGGTGTGCATATTGAATATTCTTTCTCAGTTATAGTTGCTATTATTAATATTACGAAAATCGATTAGTTTTCATTGAAATCTAAACAGAATACTAATAATCAGTAGTCAGACTTAATTCCAGGGTTTGTTTTTGTTTTGGGGGTGTTGTTTTTCCCAGCTGTGGAAAATTCTTTGAACCCCAGTGCATGTCATTAATTGCCGGTTACGGCAGGTGGACATTATTGCCAAATATTTTTTAATGGTTGACAAAAATTGGTGTTGGTATGCGTGTATTCAGTCTGTGGGCTTAAAGTTTTTGTTGTTGTTTGTTTGAGTTTTTGGTGGCTTTTCTTTATTTATCGAATACCTTGTCCTTAACAGGTTTTCGAGGCAATTACATGTAGAGTGGCACAGTGGTAGCGCGTTCGCCTCGTGTCAAGTATACCCGAGTTCGAACCTGGGTACAGGTGATTTTTCCTCTCACTTTGCACTAGGCCTTATGGACTGAACATGGGGTCTTTCGGATGAGACAATAAACCGAGGTCCCGTGTGCCCATGCACTTAGCACACATTAAACCCAGTGGCAACAAAAAAGTTGTAATTTGGTCAAAATTTACCCACCCACCCCTTTCCTTCATCAGTCACAAAAATCGCATGCAAACAATTTTTTTAAATTGGGTGGCGCGCCTCTGGCTGCGACGCGCTCTCCAGGTGGGAACAACCCGAATTTCACAGAGATGCCTCTGTGACTATGAAGTACCAAGTACCTAAATAATGCCTAACTAGTAATCGCCCCGTGGCAGTTAATTCCCGTGGCAGTTTTAACCCCATGGCAGTATTGAACAATACTGGAGGCAATGCCCGGAGGCAGTGCTAAACCAGTAAAGTCCCGATTTTTTAATAATACAGATACGTGTAGTGTCATCCCCTTGTAATCTCCACTGCCCCCCCATCCCTCCGCCCACCCACCCACCCCCTACCCCACCATAACCAGCTGGCTGACCTACTCGTCACCCCAGCATGTGTGAACCATGGTCTCATGCCCACAGCAGTCTCCCCCCCCCCCCCCCCCCCCCCCCCCCCCCCCCGCCTTTAATAACAGCACGTTTGGACATATGTCGTTTCGCCTAGTGAGCGAAACTGTAAATTGGTGCATATCGCGCGCATTTATGAACGGATGCTGTTCAAATTTGAGGCGATTTGGTTAAGAAACGGCGGAGTTATTCGTGAAAAGGTGAAGCGGCGTCTAGAGCGTGCGTTTCTGAACCGATTCGCTTCCGGTTTGGCACACGGATAGTCCCCGGCCCCGGTCATCTTCGTGCCAAATTCGAAGGCAATCGGCCCAGAAACGCCGGAGATACAGGCGCCGAGAGGCCGGCGGATGCGCGTTTCGCGCATTTGCGAAACCACGCAAATGATACGGCCACCTCGGTTGCCGTTGCCATCGCCCCGTGAGGGCTCACAGCAAATTTGAAGCAATTCGGTCGAAAAACGGCGGAGTTATAAGGCCCGTTTTGTGTTTCACACACACACACACACACACACGGACGGACAGTTGGCTTTTTACTATATGATGTAGTGATGTAAATGGCTAATGAATCTGCTTCTTAAGTTTCAAGTTCTTGAATTTATCAGTCGCCTTTACCTAGCCATAAAACTTCAAAGTCATTTTATTTGCCTCTGCTGACTTTCTTTGGCCTTGCCCAGTTTTAGAATAAAGGATGTATATATTTGCGCATACATTTTCTTTCTTTGGCAATCTCTTCTCTCCCCCATAGATTCCCTCTCATCTTTCCCTACCACATCTCAAAGTGTCCATATCCTCTTGCTTCTGATGAAGATAAGACTCCCTTAGGTTAGAAAGCTTCAGTTTGGCCAAGGTCCACACCAGTCCTAATACATCTTGTTTGAGAGGGGAAAAAAACATTGCCCTTAACCCCTTCCCTGCCTGGCCCCAGGCCTGGGGGGTGTGATGTCATTGATGATGTCATAACATTTGATGTCATAGGATTAGCCCTGGAATGATGGATTTTGGTTTAGACAAGTCAGGAAAGATATATAGCTCTACACCATTTTTTTCAGATTGAGTCTAACAGGTCTCTCTTTCATTTTAATAAAGAAGATAGTTTCACAATTTTTTGTCGGCCGTGAAGGGGTTAATTAATAAAAACCTGGGCCAAAAGGAGTGAGGGCAAAAGAAAACAATCGAACCTATGAAAATTGTTTCGCAAAGCTGGAAAGAAATAGCTTGTGTTCCAGTCAGTCACCAACAAAGACTGAAAGAGTAGAACTAGAAGTTTTCTTTTGCTTCTTTTCAACGCTCACTTGTGAGTCTCAGTTCAAAGCAAAAATTGCAAGCAAGTACAATTTTACTAAACTGGGTTACTGAGCGATTGATAAGTTACATTTTCTAAAACCGAAAGGAAAGGTTGAAAAGAGAGGAAGAGGTACCTTTGTAATTGTTGTCAGTTTTGTCATCCCAGAATGTTATTACACTTTTTGAACAATCTCTCTCTGTGAGTCTCTCTCTCTTTGTCTGTCTGTCTCTTTCTCTTTGTCTGTTTTACTCTCTCCCTCCCTCCCCCCCCCCTTCTCTCTTTCTCTCTCTCTCTCTCTCTCTCTCTCTCTCTCTCTCTCTCTCTCTCTCTCTCTCTCTCTCTCTCTCTCAAATTTTTGTACCTTGACCCTGTTTCTAATGGCCTAAAGGAATTAAAACTTTGTTCAATTGTTCTCTCTCTCTCTCTCTCTCTCTCTCTCTCTCTCTCTCTCTCTCTCTCTCTCTCTCTCTCTCTCTCTCTCTCTATGTGTTTCTCCCATCCTTATCATTTTTTTTCTTGTTTTTTGTTATATGGTGTTCTGTATGTGGAGCTAGCTTTGTTTGTTTACATGCAGAGTGTTCAATCTCTTATGTCCACGGTCAAAATAATAATATAGCAATAAAGCATTAATTATTTTTGATGCATTGAACAGCTAACTTTGTGGGAAATACATCAGATGCAAAACATCAGACTGACATGGTCCTGTTTTTATTATTCAAAGCCATCAGTGAGGGACAGACTTTTGAGTTACATTTGCCTACAGGTGTCATGTAGCAATGTATTCCGGCAGCATTCCCATTGATTGATGGTGGATTAAGCCTGTGGTGATCATGACAAGTGGAGTGATCCATCCATCGTACACGTCACTCCCTGAGGATCGAGTGCTGCTGATTTTGCATTGTGACTGTTGACATCCATTCTGGAATGTCAGAGAATGCATCAGACACAAGTATTGATCCGGCCCTCTCTCTCTCTCGCTCGCTCTCTGTCTGTCTCCCTCCGTGTGTGTGTCTAGTGTGTGCGTGTGTGTGGCCGTCAGCTGGGATTCCCAGTGTCTGAGGCACGCATGCTCGGCCTCGATTCTACCCAACCTGCTCAGTGCATAACATTATGGGATGTTGTTCGCTTGTGGCATTATTAATGTCTGCGCTCTAATGGAGCCTGTCAAAGGAGAGCTAACATAATGACACTGCTGAATGCCCACCCAGGGCTGTCCGTGTACACAGCCGCGTAGTTAGTGCTTTGTGTGGGGCCCGGGGATCATGGGGGCCCCTGACTGTGTGCTGGTGACTTGACAAGCAGGGTCACTGTGGTAGCAGTGACAACCAGTGGGACAGTGCTAGCGAGGACACTAGTGGAGGTGACATCAGCGGGATGAAGTGTAGAGTTCAAAACATGGCACAGGTGATGGTCGGGAGGCTGGCACCAGTGCCAGACACTCCTCATTCTGGACTCCTCAGTGGTCCGGGAATTGGGGTGCCTGAGCTCAGCACAGCACTGTAGAGGTGGCAGGCTCTGTCCAGCTCTTGTCTTTCCCCTACTGTGTGCCTGGACACTGGCAGGGATTG
>CM065680.1:38052099-38057099 GCA_017654935.2 Phymorhynchus buccinoides | reverse complement strand
AATCCGTGAAACAGTTTGAAACAAAATTATTAAAAAATGCATTGAAATGGCATGAAAAAGTGAAAATGTCACTAATTTATTGAATTTTATTGAATTTTCTTCGGCCCTGGGCCCCCGGACATTTTCCTTGAAAACCACTTTGCCCCCACTACCATGCCTGGTGCCTTACAATTTTAATTGCTTAAAATTATTTTTATATTTGATTCAACGGTCAAAGTCAGTGCCATATGCTTTGCACACTTGTATATTTGATGTTGACAGGCATAACCTGCGACATTTGCTGTTTTCACTAATGTAAATCTTATGTCGACTGAACCTGTGCCATTTGCTGTACGCACTACACTCGCAGATACAAATGTAAATCTTATGTCGACAGTCGAAACCTGTGCCCTTTGTGCTGTACGCACTACACTCACACAGATACAGACTGATGTAAATCTAATGTTGACAGTCAAAACCTGTGCCATTTGCTGTATGTAATACACTCACAGATACAGACTAATGTAAATCTAATGTTGACAGTCAAAACCTGTGCCATTTGCTGTGCGTGCTACACTCACAGATACAAACTGATGTAAATCTAAGGTTGACAGTCAAGACCTGTGCCATTTGCTGTACGCGCTACACTCACAGATACAGACTGATGTAAATCTAAGGTTGACAGTCAAAACCTGTGCCATTTGCTGTGCGCGCTACACTCACAGATACAGACTGATGTAAATCTAAGGTTGACAGTCAAAACCTGTGCCATTTGCTGTGCGCGCTACACTCACAGATACATGATGTAAATCTAATGTTGACAGTCAAAACCTGTGCCATTTGCTGTACGCGCTACACTCACAGATACAGACTAATGTAAATCTAAGGTTGACAGTCAAAACCTGTGCCATTTGCTGTACGCGCTACACTCACAGATACAGACTGATGTAAATCTAAGGTTGACAGTCAAAACCTGTGCCATTTGCTGTACGCGCTACACTCACAGATACAGACTAATGTAAATCTAAGGTTGACAGTCAAAACCTGTGCCATTTGCTGTACGCGCTACACTCACAGATACAGACTGATGTAAATCTTATGTCAACAGTCAAAACCTGTGCCCTTTGCTGTGAGCACTAACGTTTGTATTTTATGTCGACAGTCGAAACCTGTTGCGTTTGCGGTGCGCACCAATGTTTCTTATGACGGGTCAGCGGACGACGACTCCCCTGTCCATGGCTACGCCGTGTCCTTTGGTGTCCGAGACTACCTGCATATCAAAGAGGTCAGTCAGTGGTCACCTTCGTTGTCGCATTTCTGGGATGGCTGTTGCTGCAGATACTGCTGTTCCCAAATTCCAAAATAAGTTTCTGCCTTGTTCTTTTTCTGTGTCAGTCTGTCTGTTTCTATATTGTTCTTTCTTTTATATTTCTCACCTTTCCATATTTCTCTCTCTCTCTCTGTGTCTCTGCCTGTCTGTCTACCTTCATATCTATCTGCCTATCTGTAGCCGACTAACTTCACTAAGTGAAAGTAAATGTTGCTGTGAAAGGCTCCAGTTAGCTGTTCTGTGCTTGTTTATTTATCATGTACATGTATAGATGTTTGCTCAGGTAGCACCCATATACACATGAGCAAAGAAGCTCACACATTCACTCACTCACTTGAAGTTTGCGCATATACACACTTGTGAGCATAAACATACACAAACACACACACATACTCGCATGTGTGTACACACACACGTCCTTCCCACTTTTCAACAAGCTGAGAAGAGAGAGAGAGAGATCCTGGCCAGATCCTGTCCCATTCATCCAGAAGCTCAGCGGCAAACCTGAGGACCTGTGATGTACAGTTGCCTTCACTTTGGGTGCTGGGGTGTCATATCTAATGACATTCATGAAGAAGAAGAAATACACACACACACATGCTAGCACATGCATGCACACACACACACACACACACACACACACACACACACACACACACACACACACACACACACACACACACACTCATACACACACTCACTTTTCTTGTCTAATATCACTTTTAAGTGAAAAGACGCTAAATTAAAGTACAGTGGAACCTCCCTTATATTTTAATAATACCTTCAAAAATCATCCAAAACGAGGTCTTATAATGCAGGGGTCTTATAAGGGAGGTCATTTTTTAATGCTTATAAAGAAGGGCAATGTCTCAGAGAAGTAGGTCTTATGTGGGAGGGAGTCTTATAAGGGAGGTTCCACTGTACAACAACAACAACACATACTTGCGTGCATGATTGTGGGCTTGCTGACAATGTCTGTTGCCGGTGATTGGGCAGAAATTCAACAATGACTGGTGGATCGGGCGGCTGGTGAAGGAGGGCTGCGACCTACGCTTCATCCCCAGCCCCGCCAAGCTAGAGAACCTCAAGGGCCACCATGGGGGAGGCAGTCGCTCCGGGGGAAAGCTCTATTCAAGGTGGGAGGAGACACAGAGATCTGGGGCTCATTAAATTGATCAACAACACCGGACTGGAAATCTGGGGCATGATTCAGCTGGAACGCTGAAGAAGAAAGAAGATTAACTGTCCGTGAAGTGAAAGCTGGTTAATGTTTTTCAGGACTGTCTTGTCTTCCTGGCTGGCTGACAACCTATCTATTTTGTTCATGGTTAGAAATAAACAACAGCATAAAGACTGTAGCAAACTGTGTGCCTGAGAGGATTCTTGGGTAAATGTTTTCAAGACAACGATGACAAGACAAAAGCTGTATAAAAGTCCACAGAAAAGCTTAAAAAGTCCATACAAAAGCTTAAAAAGTCCATACAAAAGCTTAACCCTTTCACCGCCAGCCATGTTTCAGCCAAAAATGTCCATTAAATGTACCTGGGTAGAGAACAAAATCCATCTGCAGTATTGGGGATTCTTCTGTGGCACATATAAAATAAGGTCTATCCTTACTTCCCAAAACTAAGACTATAGGGTCTTTGAATAATAGACCCCAGTTTGATGCCTTTTAGTGACATAGGGGTTAAATCACTGTGGTGCTAAAATGCGACTTTGGCGGTGAAAGGGTTAAAAAGTCCATAGTTTTCATTGAATGGTTAGTAGTAAAAATGACTGACTTAATTACTTTCTTGACATGGTTGTTGTTGCGTGGTTATTTGATCTAATTAGTTCACAAACAACCAACAAACAACATCTAGACTGAAGCAAACTGTGTGAATGCATAATGACATTGGCAACTTGCAATTAATCTGAACACTTCATAGTTTTCATTGAATTTGTTAGTAGCTGAAATAACATGATACTTTTCTTGATTTAAAAAAAAAATCTAATTTAAGTTGTATGAAAGAAGGCTGGTACTGTATTCATCAGTGCGTCTTAAACAGTTAACGTGGGTAGTAACATGTAAATTTAAAGAAACTGCCAATACAATTAGCTGTTTATGCTCATGAATACCATACCTGGTTTTGACGCCTGTTTCTCTTTTATTAGGTTGTAATTTGTTTACGTATGGCTTGCCATTTTCTTTTTATTTGTGTTGGTTTTAAGCAGGTAAGCGAAAAATAATTTGTTGAGGAATTTGTGTATAATTTTGTCGTGTCTTTCAGTAAAACGAGTTCCTCTGGCAACATAGACAACCTGCTGAATTCGAGACCAACAAATTCCAGAGGTTCCACGCCACCTACGCCAGGTAGGGTGCTATGTGCCAACATTAATAATGTTTTTGGAATTCGCCCAAAACTAAAGCTATGCTGCTTCTTTTTTTTTTTTTTTTTTTGGGGGGGGGGGGGGGGGGGGGGGGGGGGATTTTTAAATAAATATAATATTGTGTGTGCCTCTCTTGGTGCACTTGTTTTTTGTTTGTGTGTGTGGTGTGTGTGTGATATTTTTATTGAAAGATTTTGCATGTATGAGCGTGTGTATGTGCATCTGTGAATGCACCCATGTTTGTGTATGTGCATCTGTGAATGCACCCGTGTTTGTGTATGTGCATCTGTGAATGCACCCGTGTTTGTGTATGTGCATCTGTGAATGCACCCGTGTTTGTGTATGTGCATCTGTGAATGCACCCGTGTTTGTGTATGTGCATCTGTGAATGCACCCGTGTGTGTGTATGTGCATCTGTGAATGCACCCATGTTTGTGTATGTGCATCTGTGAATGCACCCGTGTTTGTGTATGTGCATCTGTGAATGCACCCGTGTTTGTGTATGTGCATCTGTGAATGCACCCATGTTTGTGTATGTGCATCTGTGAATGCACCCGTGTTTGTGTATGTGCATCTGTGAATGCACCCGTGTTTGTGTATGTGCATCTGTGAATGCACCCGTGTTTGTGTATGTGCATCTGTGAATGCACCCGTGTTTGTGTATGTGCATCTGTGAATGCACCCGTGTTTGTGTATGTGCATCTGTGAATGCACCCGTGTTTGTGTATGTGCATCTGTGAATGCACCCGTGTTTGTGTATGTGCATCTGTGAATGCACCCGTGTTTGTGTATGTGCATCTGTGAATGCACCCGTGTTTGTGTATGTGCATCTGTGAATGCACCCGTGTTTGTGTATGTGCATCTGTGAATGCACCCGTGTTTGTGTATGTGCATCTGTGAATGCACCCATGTTTGTGTATGTGCATCTGTGAATGCACCCGTGTTTGTGTATGTGCATCTGTGAATGCACCCGTGTTTGTGTATGTGCATCTGTGAATGCACCCGTGTGTGTGTCTGTGCATCTGTGAATGCACCCGTGTGTGTGTATGTGCATCTGTGAATGCACCCGTGTTTGTGTATGTGCATCTGTGAATGCACCCGTGTTTGTGTATGTGCATCTGTGAATGCACCCGTGTGTGTGTATGTGCATCTGTGAATGCACCCGTGTGTGTGTATGTGCATCTGTGAATGCACCCGTGTATGTGCATCTGTGAATGCACCCGTGTGTGTGTATGTGCATCTGTGAATGCACCCTTGTGTGTGTATGTGCATCTGTGAATGCACCCGTGTGTGTGTATGTGCATCTGTGAATGCACCCTTG
>CM065680.1:38005486-38051599 GCA_017654935.2 Phymorhynchus buccinoides | reverse complement strand
TCATCCCTATCCTATACGTCACTCATTCACCGAAACCCTTAGTAATGCTTCTTAACGACACAGATCAGCCACTAGGGGGAAATTAATCGCCACCTGTGATCCCCGCGTATCCTTTAAGGAGAGAATCCTCCTAACGTCATTATTTTTTTTTGTTTTTTTGGGGGGTTTTTTTTTAAAAACAACTCCATTTTAAAAGTTAGTGAGTATACTATATTATGCTTCTTTTTTTAAACAGATCCGAACATGTTCCTGAATCTTCTTGTTTGCACTCACATTGAAATCTTCAATTCTGAAGGCATAGGGGCGGATCACATCGTCAGAGGGGACATCAGCCTTCTGGGGGCTAGGCGTATGGGTGCTCACCACTGGCGATGCTGGGCTGCCAGCCTCCAAACCAGCAGTCCCTATGTCCGACTGAAAAACATAGTATTGATTGGCAATAAGACACTCAGTTACTGTCTGTATGGGGTGGTTGGGGTGGGGGTGGTAGGGGGTGGACGGTGCAGGTGTGTTTGCGTGCATGTGTGCGTGCATGTGTGTGCGTGCGTGCTGGCATGCAAGTATGCGTGTGTGCCTTTTGTACGTGGCGTGTATACATGTGTGTGTGTGTGTGTGTGCTTGCATGCAGTGTGCGTGCATGCATGCATGCAAGTATGCGTGTGTGAGCATGTGTGTGCATATCTTCCTGTATTTCTCAGTGTTGTCCGTGTATGTGTCTGTGAATGCACACTTGTGGGTCCGTGCATACAAGGATGCCAGCAAACAAAACAACTATAAAGAGCTCCAGATACACACTGCTACCCAAGCAAGGTCAAAACCTTGTCTAAAGTCTCCAACATGTCTTTGTTCCACAATGACAAATCCAAAATTAATCCCCAAATTTTTTTCATGATAGATCTTTCACAAACTTAAATCTAACCTTCACCTGATGCAACCAGGGAACAAAAACAGAATAAGTAAAATTACTGAAACCTTAAGAAACATGCTCAATACATGTTGTAGCAAATTTCATTCACCATCAATTTTGTCGCATTTATATGGAGCAACAGGCAGGAAACTGAAATCATTGCACTGCTTAACATAAACAAATAAGGAAAATAGGCACTTGTTTAACCAGATGGAGGCAGATTATTACCTTTCAAAAGTACTGGTAGTACCCTATGGCTGGTACCCATGTGTCGTCATATTCGGTCACAAGGAGCTTGCCATATTATGGGAGACCGCCATCTTAGTCAGTAACTTTGTTTGAAAAATGCCAGATCGATGCTGCGTATTTGGCTGTTCCAATTCGAAACTTATCAAAACTGTATTTATAACATCTGGATGTGTTATTTTAATCTTTACACATTTAGATACCGCTTTTCAAACTTTGTTTACACACAAATCTGACTAATATTGCGACACTTCCGTTGGAAGGGTCGAGATGCGCTTGCAGGTGGGGGGGAGCCATTTCACTTCACCCTTGATATGTACATGATCCTTTATACTTGTAGAGGAACCTTCAATTAACTGACAAAAACAGCATGTGACAATAAAGGGGGGGGGAATATAAAATATAGGTGGTATCTTTAATTCTTTTCATTATCAACTGTTGAAATAAAACGAAAAGGAACAGTGTCATGCTCTTACCTCCCAGTCTGATTCAACGACGACGGGAGAGGATCTCCCGCTGATGTCAGACATGATGGAATCTGGCCTTTTTAATGCATCTGAAACATCAAGGCCAAGAGCAATCCTCAGCAAAAACACTTTGTGCATAAAATAAATACAAAGTCGACCCCCTCACGAACGGCCCTCTGATTTGCGACCTCCCCTCTTTTACGACTGAAATATGAAATCAATGACGGATCGTTTTTCTTCTAAACATGCCTCCTCATTTACGACTCCCCCTCTAACGCGTTTTACGACCGTAAATCTTGTTGATTTTACGACCGATGCAACACATTCTGACCTTCTCGCACTCAGTTCGAGCCGACGCACAGCTGGGGTACTACTGTTGTTAGGTCAATCTCGGTAAAAACGAACCGTTCTCACGCCGAAATTGAAGAATTTAATCACCGATATCACGATTCTGACCACTAAATGTCACCACTTTTATGCACATGTGTCATCACTGAGCAGTTTATGATCAAAGTTTGAACTGAAACAGTCGCGATCGTGTCGATCTTTACGAACTCTGTGCAAACGTAGGCCTAAATGCGAAGTCAACTCCCAAGTTGAAACTAGGTGATCGGTCACACTCCATAAGTTGGAACTCAGTGAATGGTCTCACTTTACAAAAAAGAAGTTGAAAAGCAGCTCCTTTCCGTTATCAAATTGATAAATCGGCGTTAGTGCGTGCACTGAAACACTCACTGAATGCAAACAACTCACAAAATCCGATAAATGAAAGCAGCTGGCGCATTAGCGTTTGCCGTGATTTCGTATTTGCGGTGTGTGCGGCGCCATTTTGTCAGCCGAGTTGTATGCGCGGTAAAAGTTCCGTGTGTGCGAACTGTGACTGAAAATGAACTGCCAGAGCGTAAAATGGCGAAAATTAGGTCTGCACTGCTGTTATGTGTAGTTTGTGTGTGAGTGCAACACGGGCCGTCGAGCACACTTTCTGTTTTCGCTCGTTTTCGTATATTAGCTAGACCGCGGATGTTTCATTCAAGAATGACGGAGAAAGCATGTTTTTGTTTTAGTGTATGCATGTGCTGTGCGTACAGTGTAGTGAGTCACTGAGTGCATTGTTTTGGTCACCCCTGATTTAAGACCCCCCTCTTTTACGACCGATTTTTCGCGATTTTTTGAAAGTCTTAAAAGAGGGGGTCGACTGTGTGTACATTGACTCTGATGGAGATCAAACATTTCTTTGGTCATCGACATCCTTTAACAATACACCATTACTCCCCTCTTCCACCACCATATCTGTCCTCGTGCCACCCCTCCTTCGCTTCAAGCCCAAACACATAAAAATAGAGGGGAAATGATAGAGGATAAACAATTTGATCTGGCAACATGATAAAAGAAGGAACATCCATCCACATGGATGCACAAACCTGAAAAGAAAACACACACACACGCACACACATACACACAAGATGCACGCACACGCACACGCACACGCACACGCACACACACAAACACACGCACGCACACACACACACACACACATGCACACATACACACACATGGAGAGAAGCACACAAACACACACACACACACATACGCGTTTACCTAACGTTGTGGAGTACAGCTGATTTGTGTGTGTGTGTGTGTGGTTTATGTGTGTGTGTGTGTTTACCGTAGGTTATGCAGTAACACACTGTACCCAACACCCATTTTGTGGAGTAACATTTTTTTCATGGAGTAACTTTTTCCATTACTACACAAAGCTCACAAGCGAGCAACCTCACAGTGGTCTTCTGAGGTATGTTAGATATTTATTTCAGGGTAACGAGGACAGACTCTGGACGCTGTTTATGAGGTTAGCGTTGTGGAGTCATGGAAAAAGTTACTCCATAAAAAAAGTTACTCCACACCGTCGGTGTTGGGTAGTTTTTACTCCATAACCTACGGTTTAGACAGACGACAGACAGACACACACACACACACACACACACACACACACACACACACACACACGCACGCAACTACAAGTATTAACACACACGAACATGCACGCATGCGCGCGCCCGCATGTGTGCATGCACACACCAAGAATACAGAAGCAAAACTCTCATTCCCATTCTAAATTACTCACATCCTCAGAGAACACTCAGAGAACATAGTTTTAAAAGAAACCCAAAATTGTGATAAAATATTTATAAAAAACTGAAATGCACAAACACTGTGAATAAAACATAATGAGCAAACTTTACAATGAACTGCAAAACTTCTACCGTAAAACACAGCAGATGATTCCTGCCTCAATGCTTTTAAGATTTAGATCTCAAGTGTGCAGACTTGCGCAGCCAAACGATTATAAACTGAAGTTACTGTGCATTTATAAGTCACTGCATCAGCCTAAATTTGTGGGGCTCAAGAACCTCAGCAGGCAGAACTCTACACTCAACATAATCCTGGTAATCCTATAATTATGGACTTTACCCCGATGGGTGACACTACACTACTAGTGTGTCTGGACTTTTCCCACCCGGGCTTTTCCCACCGGACTTTTCCCACCCAAACTTTCCCAGCTTGTCTTTTCCCACCCGGACTTTTTACACCCAATCATGTATCTCTCTCTCTCTCTCTCTCTCTCTCTCTCTCTCTCTCTCTCTCTCTCTTTCTCCCTCTCTACCAACGCCAGCAGTCCTCAAATCCATTTGGCCAAGAGAGTGGGGATGTATTTTGGGCAAGGCATCTCCACTATAAATAAAGTCTAGCTCAACCCGCCGGAATAGTAACTGCCCCCTCTGCTATCTGGCAGTTATGGTCGGAAATGACTGACTGGCATACAAAAAATAGATGTCATGCATGTACGGTTGAGTGTAAAAAGACTGGATGGGAAAAGACCTGGGGTGGGAAAAGTCTGGTGCGAAAAGCCTGGGTGACAAAAGTCTGGTACTCCACTACCAGATCCGATTCCATTCCCTGAAAGGCACTTGAACTGATAACCGTAATGTTAGTTTCTCACAAATCTGTTGGTGAATGATATTGTGCATAAAGATAGACACATTTTGAGGCCCCAATTTCTGCCTGAAAAAGTTTTCTTGAAAATGACAAGGAACAACTTCAACAAGCGTCATTTGACCAATAACTTAAGCATACAATATAAGACCCACATCCTATTTATAACACGTCTTCCACATCCTACTCAGAATAATGCATCACTCATATCCTATTCAGAGCAATACAAGACTCACAACCTGTTCAAAACATAACTACACAATATAACACTATATTTATAGATCTTCATGCAGACCACTGTCTAAATCCACATCAGCAAGCCTAAATTTGGATTTTTTTAGCCATGTACCTTTAAAATATTTGCATGACATGATTATGCTAAACCCTTTTAAAATACGGAAGAGTAGGTCTGCATGCTGCTTTTTGTTGAGTAAAGAACATGCACAAAAAGAACACTTGTCAGCCCCATCGAAATTAGAAGAAATGTTCCATGGGTGTCCCAAGGGACCGAGAGGAGGTTAAGCCCTATAGATTGACACTTGTCAGTCATGTCATGTTTAGATAAGGTCAAATCTTCATATCTACCTTGATAGTGAGGTTGAAAACTGTTCACATGTATATGATAAAGCAAGCATCTTGTCAAGCTAATCTCAAACAAGCAGTTGGAACACACACAAACTGTTTGTAGTCCTATAACTGACCTCTGCTGGTGGGCTAAATGAGCATGATGATGTGTATATGCATAGTGTATATGATAACATGCGCATAGGATATATAAGTGTGTGTGTGTGTGTTTGTGTGTGTGTGCGCGCGGCGTGTGTGCGTGCGCGCGTGTGTGTTGTGTGTGTGTGTGCGTGCGCATGTGTGCGTGTAACTTAAGTGTACAAGTTAATGGTTGCATACATGTGTATCATATGTCGCTTAGTATACAAATGTGTTCAGGGGAAGTTGTTCAGGGGGGGTATGAAAAGATGGATAAATGCGCAAAGGTTTATAACTGGCCACAGGTAAAAGACTCATCTTGACATGACAAAACTAAGCCAGCCTGGCAGCCAACAGCCAACAGGTACATACTTGACGGCTTAGGCAGAAAGACCCTTTTAAGGCGAATGATTAGAGATGCTTTCTTCATGGGTCTCCAAGCAGTTGTTTGTCCATCCACTAGCTCAGCATTTCTTTGCACAGGCATTGTCACAGCGCGGCGAAATCGTGGTGTCTGCCTGTCACTCTGCTCTGGAAAAGTTGCCTGTTTCAGCAATGGCCGCTTCTGCCGTGGTGTATTATGGCTTTTGCGTTGGGTTGACATTTTGCCTGTCACTACAAACAGCTCACCTATGTGCACGCACACACCCCTAAAGGTGCTCGAATGTATCTTACTTCAGTTTAATTTATTCAAGGCAGTTTTTAGGGGCTAAGCAGTCACAGTGATAAATGACACAGGCTTTGGGGCCCTTTAGACGATACATTCCTAGGAGTACTGTTTGTCCCAAAAGACATAAAATACATTTTCAAAGGAGAAGAAAAAGTAGAACAGCCACTGCCTTCCTTGAAAAAGGTCACGTTACTTCAATGACACACTCACTGCAGGAAAAGAGCACACGGCAAATGCCTATGATAACAGGCCTAGACTACAGGCCCTGTCGAGGCCCTACTTGTTGAATGTTGCATTCTTGGCCCTGATTTTTGGTTATGCATGGTATGACAAACAAAAAGAAAAGCAAGACCTTTGACTGTGTGTGAGACAGTTTACTGCAACAAAAGAAACCTGTAAAGAAGTGTATGAATTCACAGAACATTTAGGTCTTGCACTTTAAAATAACAACCAAAGTGATAAAAGTTGTGCCCCCCCCCCCCCCCCCGGACTGCACTGTGTTCTAACACCAGAAAAATTATCACTTTTAAAACTGCTTGTTGTTTTTAATGCCCCACACATTAGTCAATGGCTTGAAGTTGAAGCTCGCACAACAGAGAAAATGAACCTCACGAAAGAGATTGCTAACCCAAGTATTTTTTTTATGTTTTAAAAACAGTCAACTGTGTCACATGTAAGATAGACCAGTTATATGAACAGGGCTGGTGAGGGTGCACAAGTCAACAGGGCACAAGACACTGATGAGTGATTTAGTTCCTGTTGTACAGGGACTGCTTCTCTGTTAAACTAGTCACATAGGCCTAGTGTGTGTGAGAGGGAGCAAGAGAGACAGACACAGACAGCAGGGCTCCCAATCATCCCGCCAAAAAAAGGGGTCCCAGGGACTCCTTCACTTACAGTATAGAGGGTCTTAGAGGCGGGATAGAGGGTCCCAGTGGCATTGTGAATGCTAAAAATAATTTTTTCTAGTGCATCCCTGGGACCCCTGCACATTCTTTTAGAGGGTCTCTTTAGAATTCTAGTACTTCATAGACCCCAAAATGGGCGTCCCTGGACACAGAGAGAGGGAGAGAGAGATAGAGTAAAAAAAGAGATAGGCAGAGAGAGACAAAGAGAGAATAAAAACAAACAAAAATGAGAAAGAGACAGAGAGCATTTTTTTTTAAATGAGAGGGAGAAATTTTATGACTGAAAAACTATTTTTTACAAGGATTAAGATTTTAGGCCCAGCCTATTCTTACAATCTGTCCTTGAGAAGAAAAATAAAACAAAACTTTTAAGTTAAACAAAACAATGAGGCAAACAAGTACGGGTATACACACCAAAAAAAGGTTAACAAATTTGTAACTTGTAAGAGAGAGTGAGATAGAAAAATAGACGGACAGACAGACAGACACAGAAAAAGAGAGGGAGAAAATGTTTTTCATCTACCCTTCTGGGCAAACAATATTAATAACATTTTGCTTTTAATGTAATCATAGAACAAAAATATTTGTAAACAAAATTTTAAATAACAAAACAAATACGAGACCGAAAGAAAGAAAGGTACTCTGGAACAGGACTTTTTTTAAAAATATTATTCAAAATTTACTTTCAATTTTTCCTTTTTTCTTTCAACAATTTCTAAAGACATGTTTATCCGCTATACATAGATTTGGTGCAGACAAAATCATCAGATTTTTTTTTAAAATGCAGTACACTTTTAAAATCCATTTTCTCCCGTGTAGATACCGGGGGGTCTTTCGCACAAATAGTTCCCAACCTTCTGAAAGTTCTGTGCTTGTAACTTCTTCTAATCTATCACTCTCTTTGACTCTGCCTTTTCCCTTTGCTTACAGTCATCTACTATCACTCTGCCTGACTGGTCCATTTTCCTGCCTTTGTTGTAGAAATCCTTACAAAGATTCTCTCCAGCCAAAGACTGGGCCTCTATTTCTTGGTTGTACAGGCGTATAACGGCAGCATGACGCATCTGTGCTCATTTGACAGGAGACTGTCTGAGTGATCGAGAAAGAAGAAAAAGAAATCAATTTGATCATTATAAACAGTCTACATTTCTTTATATCGCTTCTGGTACGCATAAACAATGAAGGAATGGATGCACATGTGTGTACACATGTATGTATTAAGTCATGCATGCATTATAGTGATGTGTTAAACATGTATACAGGAAGAAACGTATGCATAATTATTATTTCTGCAGCTATGGAGAACAGAACCGCAACTGACGTCAATATTATGGATTTCGAGATAGCCTTCGACTGAATGAACCACAGCCTGCTGACTCACAAACCTGATCACTACGAGATCGAAGGAAACACCAACTGGATATCAAATTTCCTCAGAGATCGCAGGCAAGCCATTGTGGTTGATGGAGCCTAGTCCTGCCATATATGCGAGTGAAGTCCGGTGTGCCCCAGGGGACTGTCTGGGACCTTGTCTCTTCCTCACCTATATCAACGACTTACCTTCCAAGATCTCATCCCCATCTCGATTATTCGCAGAGGATACTGTTGAGTGTTGTGGACTGCTTCATTATCTGCAACGATGACCCGGCCAAACTCCAAGAGGACCTCAAGAAGCTGGAAGACTGAGAAAGAGAATGGGACATGGCGTTCCACCCCGCCAAATGCAGCCAGCTGCCTTTGACGAGAAGCTGATAGCCGATGAACCAGCGACAGTCTCCATGATCACACCCTTGAAAAAGTGGACTCTGCGAAAAAAATATCTTGGGGTCACTCTGCAATCTGATCTCTCCTGGGGAGCCCACATCACAGCCAACTGCGCCAAACCCAACAGAGCCCTCTGCTTCATATGGCGTGTGCTCCACTGCTACCAAGGAGCTCACATACAAGGCCATGGTTAGACATATTATAGAATATATGCGAGCTCAGTTTGGGACCCACACACTGACAGGCTGATCACTGATCTTTAAAAAGTGCAGCGCAGGGTGGCAAGATATGTCCTGAACAGACACAGGAATACATCTAGTGTTAATGCAATGCTCCACCAACTGCAGTGGTCTACTCTGGCAGTACATCGCCGAGCATCCAGGCTTGGCATGTTCTTTATAACCATGAATGGACTGCCTGCATGAGGTGCAGCTCCCTCCACCCTCTACCCCGCAGCAGCAGAAGACACAACCACAACCTACAATTCCAAAGAATCCCCTCAAGAACTGACTACAGAAACAATTCCTTCTTCCCCAAAACCATCCGAGACTGGAACTCCCTGCCCCCAGAAATCATCCAGTCCCCCACGCTCAACTCCTTCACCTTTTTTTTGTATTCAATATTTTTTTTTTATTCCATCTCTTCTTACATTCCACAATTACTGCTTTCACTCAATCTTTCATCCAATCAACATATATACATGTAACACAATTTGAGCAAATAAATTAAAATAAAGATAAATAAATAAATAAATAGTTCATCAATATCAGGACAGGGCTCCGGTTAGAGTTACAAACAGAAAATAATAGTAATTATAATATCATAATTGGTGGGTCAAGCTTTATTGAGGAGAAGTATATATTTAAAAGCAGTATTATATAATTAATATTATTTAGTCAATGAAGAGAGGGTGGTGGGTTTTGTTTTTTCATTACAAAACAACAACAATGACAACACTAACAACAACACTAATAATGTCAATCATGACAATGTTAATTAAAACAAAAATATGAAAACTAGAAGCAAGGAACACACACACACACACATACAAAATACACTCCTCACACAGGATCTGAATAACTACAGATTATGCAAGATCTTATCAAAGCTTGCAAATTCAACCTTGCAAATTGTCTGAAGTGATGCAATTTTAAGCAGCATATTGGAAGCCAAAACAATGATTCTATAAACAAGAAACGCTCATAGTAATTAAACACCCACCCCTCAAAAACACCACCTCACCGCCAATATCAGGCACTTGTCAAGACACCCACCACATTGATTTAACACCCATGTCACAAAAAAGCCTCAATAAACAACCAAGTCAAGGGGGCAGTCAAAACCAGGGTCTGCCATCCAAAGAGCATATTTTCATAATCTTGGGAAGTAAGAAAATAGGCCTTACTTTATGCATGCCACAGAGGAACCCTCACCATTGCAGACAAAAAAATGTGGGTTTTTTCTCTATCCAGGTTAGTTTAATGGAAATGTTTTGCCGAAAAATGGCTGGTGGCGAAAGGGTAAAGTATTGAGCCTCAGTATTTAACCTCAATTTGTTTGGGGGGAGAAAAAACAAGGAAGGGGAGATCAAATCGAGAGATGTCTAGATTTTACGTATGAGTTAGGAGAGATAGATTAGAGAGGGAGAAAGAAAATTATAAAAAAAAGCAAAATAAATCAACCTTGAAGGTGCTGAATCTACCTGCATAAACGCACTGTCCCTTCTTTTCTTTTTTTTCGTGAGGGACCGGGTGTTCTCAGACTAGCTGGGGGTGCCCAATGCCCTCTTATCTGTGCAGGTGGTTTTTTTCTGCATAGCTATTTTTCTTCGAACCCCAATATGTCAGTTATTGCCGGTTGTGGTACTGGCAGGTGGACATCATTGTCAGGAGATATACACACACACACGTGCATACATACACAACACACACACACACCACACACCCACACACAACACACACACAAAAACAAAACACACACACACACGCACACCACACCATACACAGCTGCCACAGAGATACAGACACACCCACACAAACAGAGTCACACACCCCCACACACACACCCTCACACAGTGTGTGAATGGAATCAAGGTATACATGTGCATACAATCTACTACCACAACTGTCATTCAAACTGAGAGAGTGACACACAGCACAGAACAGACAGAGAAAAGAGAGAGTTCATTTTGTTGTTTGGTTTGTTTCCTTCTTTTTAATTCTAGTTATTGCTGTTCATCTGCAATTGACAAAAAATATGACAAAATACACTCATCGTTTTTCTCTATGGAGAAAAAAAAGAAGGTAAATTGACAACAAAATCAACAGGAGTGTCTCTTCTCGATAGGGTTAGTAATGAGTTCTTTGCGCAATTCACGGACTGCGCAATCTGCAAAACTACAGTTCAACTGTTATTTTCAAGATTGCACAGTACGTGTACTGAGCAAAAACATTTTGCGTAGTTCATGTACTGCGCAGCGGCTTTGCGTAATTCATGAATGTGGCAGCGGCGTTGCGCAGTTCAT
The DNA here is from genome assembly GCA_017654935.2 of Phymorhynchus buccinoides. Lineage (NCBI taxonomy): Eukaryota > Metazoa > Mollusca > Gastropoda > Neogastropoda > Raphitomidae > Phymorhynchus > Phymorhynchus buccinoides. Next base: position 38,040,417 of record CM065680.1, on the reverse strand, counting down.
GTATTACGCAAAACCGCTGCTGAGTACACGAATTAACGCAAGTACACTGATTACGCGTAACACATGCCCGAATAACGGGTTAATAAAATTGAGATAATTATCGTAGTCCTAGTCTGGAAGAGAGAGGGGGGGGTGGGGTGGGGGCGGGGGGGGGGGGGGGGGGAGATATTGCGTGGGATACCACGTGAAGGTGTTGATCAATTTTCCGGGGACGAGAGTGTAATAGTTAGTACAGGGGAGCTGAGATTTTAGGGGGACATGGGGATAGCTTAGGGAGTTAGGGGACAAAGGAGATAAAGAAGGCACAAAGGCGAAAAGAGAGCATGCAAAACACAGATTGATTGATTGATTGAATTTTTTTTATAGAGGGTAAAGAAAAGCATAAAACATCCAGAAAAAATAAAAAAAGCACAAAGCAAAAAAAGCATGCAAAACACAGTCATACATAAAAACTAAATAAATACGAACCTAATTAGTGGGGCATCTTGCTGTCTCTGGCTCTCTCTCTCTCTCTCTCTCTCCTCCTCTCTCTCTCCTCTCACAGTCATCTCTCTCTCTCTCTCTCTCCTCTCTTTTCTTTTTAGTTATGTGTATTCGCAGGCAAACAATATGGACTGGGTCTGCTTTTGTTACGAGCGTGTGTTTACTTTTTAATTTGTTCATGTTATCAATGACTAATGTAATGTAGGAGTATAAGTCCCCATCCATGTATTGAAATCGACAGTTAAACGTCTTAACCACTCTACCACCCTCCTTCTTTATGAGTAGTAGTAGTTACAGTACAGCCTCCGGCTTAGTAGTAAAGTTGCAGGGGAGCAAGGCTTTTCCTTTACTAAATATCAGGTTTTTTTTATAAACGATGTTCGGATTTTTTTTATACGGATATAGTAAAGTTTTGATGCAGTATTTTTTTATCTTATCCGATGACGTTTTTCAAAGTCCTTCTTCTCCAGCTAACGTAAAAATACTAAATATAAACCCATCATCAAATCAAAATACAGCAAAAACTCAGGTTATAAGAAAATCGAAGGGAGATGATTTTTTTGTTTATCCAAGTTTTCTTATATCCGAAACTCAGATATAAGAAAACATTTTGAAGTTTTTTCCCTTGTCTCTCTATCACCAACCCAAAAGTACTCATATTTTTTTTTTTTGCTCAACATTTATTTTGCACAGAATTTGAAGGAAAGTATGGAATAAAGGAACTAAAACAACTCAATTAGTCTTGTAATCTAGTGCCTGTACTGTTTCGAATGTCTGTGACAACTGGTTTGATGTAAACTTTCCCTTTTTGGAACGACTTCAATTTTCTGGAACATCCTTTCAGTTCAGGTCCAAATCACTTTTAAAGACACACTGACCCAACGCGAAACATTAAAATGTCGGCTCGGTGTGGATTAGGGTGGTTGTGTTGGGTAGCTGTGACCTACATACAATTCCCCCAACTTCAAATCAAATTGAGCGTGTGTACTGGAATGTTTCGTTGTCACGTGTGTGGGCATTTGGATGGGAGTCCAACCGGGCGACACCTGGTCAAAACGTGTTGTGTTTGTACCACAGTATCGAGAGTAACGCGCAGGAGAGAAACTGGTGGAACCCGTGCTTTTTGCTGCCCAGAGTGGAGGGGAGTCCCGTGGGGGACATATGTTAAGAAATGGGTCAAGGCGTAAGATTATAAAGGTAAATAGAAATCGCGTATAAGAAGATGAACTGCAAAGCCAACTCTCTCGTAAGACAAGCGGCTCACATATCCAAGTTATCCAGTTCCATCGGACGTGAGAAGAAATTTGCTTGATTATAACCGAGTTTTCTTATAAGCGAGTTTATTATATCCGCGCTTGGTGGATCATAGATAAGAAATAAGAAGTTTGGCAGGGAATTATTTTTTGTTTCATTGTAAGCGAGTTTTCTTATAAGCGAGTTTCTTATAAGCGGATTCGGCTGTATATATATATTTTTTTCAGATTCATTTTTTTTCCACTAAGTAATGAGGGAAAAGAAACGTGTTTTTGAGTGCCTTTCAATGTCGTTGATGAAGGTGGGTAGAGGGAGCAGTGAGACAGTGACATATACATTGATGACGTAATTTACAAAGGTCAGGAAGAGGACAATTTTTTTTTTATTGGATTGTATTAATATCTGACGGCCGAAGAGGAACCACAAATAACTTTACTATAGGAGTTTTTTTAAATTCTAATTATTGGGGGGGCGGTGCGTTGTGCGGTTGCTATATGAGGGGGTGGTGACTCTCACGTGTTGATGCTTACTGTAGCAGCGTGGGGGATCGCTTAGGTCGGCGTCGTATTACGTATTTAAAGTTCACCAAGAGACAGACCCGGATGTTGCTGATTGTTTGCGAGAATCTATATCTTATTGGCGACGGTGTGTGGGGGTAACCGAGGAGCCAGTCCTGTGGGGAACCAAAAATAACTTTACTATAGCAGTTTAAAAAAAAAATTACAACCGAGTTGCTAATATCCGAGGTCTATTTAGTAATAAAAAAGTAGACCTTTGGCCCGGAACCAGTGCTTTCCTTTACTGTAACAGAAATTTCTTATAACCCCAAAAAGGGGAGTTTTTTTTATTGTTAACTTGTAAACGGGGAGCTACTGTAACACTCATAACTTACGTCACACAAAAGATTTAGTAAGGTAGTTTGGGTCAACATCACTCCCCAAACTTCCAGTATCAAAGATGTGACGCTTGGAAACGTACACAGTGTTTGTACGTCTTCTGTCAAGTCCAAGTCCATCATTTTTCATTTCCAGATGGAACATTGATTTTTATTTTTATATATACTTTTTTCAACTTTTCGTCTGTCTGTCTGTATTTGCCACAGTCTGATTTGTTGCTGCTCCATGAAAAGGTTGCCCAAAAGGTGGCTCAGCGTTGAGTGACAGATGGTTGTTTGGCGAGGAGAGAAATGCAAAGTGTGTGTGTGTGTGTGCTGTGTCGTGTGGGGTGTGTGTGGGTGTATGTGTGTGTGTGTGTGTGGGTGTGTTTGTGTGTGGTGTGTTTTTTTAAAAAAAGTTATCTCTTTAGAATTAATTGCGAATAACATATTTTATTTGAAGACAATTTAAACTTATTCTCTCAACCCATAGAGTTTCTACTCACTCGTAGCTTTCATTTTTTTATATTGATTGGCAGAGAAGTTTGACCCTGAAACCAATTTGTTCTTTACACCTTCACCAACATCCTTGGTATTGACCAACTGATGACGTACTATAATTAACGTACTGTGTGCAGAGAAGTTGGACTGACCATCCTGTTCAGTGACATTGTCACCTTCACCAACATCCTTGGTATTGACCAACTGATGACGTACTATAATTAACGTACTGTGTGCATCGATGCAAGACACTTTTTTGTATCATGAGGACATAACGATTGACTGATATGTTTTTGGGATTGATTGTGTGTTTTACATGGCTTGGCCATTTTGAGCGAATAACATTACCACTAGTGATTTGTCACAACCATGGGAGGACAAATTCGGCTCATTTTTGATTAAACTGAGGCTACTGTCACAGTGTTTTTTGGCAACCTCAGGCCATGTTCAGGAAGCACTCTTACAGGTTGTAAGTCAAATTTTGCATAATCAAAAGCATAATTCTTATTCACAACTGCTGTGAGTGGCTACAGAGTAACAGTTACGGGGGTTGTTGCAAACACTCGGACGCATGTTTCAGGATTTCCTAGTCACAAAATGCTTTTCTTATTTTGTATTTATTTTAACGATCCGTATTTAGCTAAAACAAGGAATAGGGTAGGAAAATGTTTAGTTGTCTTTCAAGACACTTACGCACCTTGCACCCATGATGAGTCCCGTAACCGTAGTCTGGAGATGTGAGTTACAGGCCCCGTAATCCTAGCCTCCGATTTTACATGATAGTGCATACTAACTATAGCTACGTACCCAGGTTTGTACTAAAGTTAAAATATAGGGTTTAGGAATACTGAATGGCTAGAGCTGTTAGAGTCATTTATTTTTGTGTTTTTCCAGACACACGTCCACGTTTGTGCGTCATGACTGACGGTGTAACCAATAGCCTCGTGATTGCAGTCACAGACTTGCAACCACAACCTTCTGCCCTTGGATTAGTCATTACGATCCCTTAACAGTTTAAGCTCTGGAACGCATAATATATTTCTGTTGACTGTCAAACAGAGACAGACATTTTAACACATGGCACGACACAACTCACACTCACACACCATCCCATATAGGAGAGAGAGAGAGGAGAGAGAGAGAAGAGAGAGAGAGAGAGAGAGAGAGGGAGGAGAGAGAGAGAGGAGAGAGAGATAGGAGAGAGATAGAGAGAGAGAGAAGAGAGGAGAGGAGAGAGATCCTATTCTCTGACATCGTCACCTTCACCAACATTGCAGCAGCCAGCACACCCATGGATATTGTCAACATGCTGAACGAACCTTTTCAATTCACCGCTTTGGAACATAACAACACCACCATGCTGACGTCTACAGGTATCTTCATCATCATCAATCATCATCATCATCATCATCATTTTCATCATCATCGTCATCATCATTATTGTCATAATCATCATTATCATCATCACCGTCATTGTCAACATGCTGAACGACCTGTTTCACCGCTTTGACATACACACCACCATGCATGACGTCTACAAGGTACTTCATCATCATCATCATCATCATCATTATCATCATCCCATCATCAATCACCAGCATCATCACCATCATTGTCAACATGCTGAACGACCTGTCCTCACCGCTTTGACATACACACCACCATGCCTCTACGTCTACAAGGTATCTTCCTCATCATCATCAAGCATCATCATCGGGCGCACCATCATCATCATGTGGGTGGGTCCATCATCAACCATCATCATCATCATCATCATGTCACATGTGTGTGTACCATCATCCCGAGTGATGGTTGATGTGCTGAACGACCTGTTTCAAAGCTTTGAGACCGCAGATGCACCATGCAGGGAGTCTAGAAGGTATATTCTGGTGTGGTCATCATCGTCATGTGCAAGTTGATCTTAATGACTAATCATCATTGTCATCAGTGTGTGTGGTTGTCAACATGCTGGGTGACCTGTGTCACGTGCTATTGTTATGCACGCTTGCATGCATGACGTGCGTGCAAGTGTATGTGCGTGGACTTCTGTCTGGGTAACATCAAAATCATCAAATTGTTTCTATCATTTTCCATGCCTATTTGATAATTCCTAATTTCCATATTAGTGCAACTTGGGTCAGTACCACATCACTAGTACATAGTATCTTTTGTTAAAGTGTCAACATAAGAAAGCGGATGCTGGTTTACATTGCTTTAACATCACATTCTCCATGCTATGGTTAACTGCGGCACACTTCATTTACAATGAGCCGCAAGTGTGCGTGATGTCAGCAAAGGACAAACTGACATTATCCATATAAAAATTCTGTAATCCTGGCATTTTAGCCATACGGAACTCGGGATGCCGTGACAATAAATACAAAAAATTATAATGCATAAATTATTGTTGATTAAAAAAAAAATGAACAGTGCGATCCGAAGTGAAATAACAAACCTCCGTAAATGTAGCTATCTCAGTAAGCTATCTCACCGCCGTCGGAATGAAATAAAAAAAATCTTATCTACATGACTACCAGCATAAATGTCTAGATAAAACCTCACGGAACCCTCTAGAGTGTTAAGGTCGCGCCCATCTCATGTGTGTGAATCGTCTGCCATAAAACAACCATCAACTTGTCATAATAAAAAACTCCTTCTTCGTTATAAAAATAAAAAACAAAAAAAAACACAAAAAACCCTGCTTATCAAACCTGCTTTTCTTTTTTATACCTAACATCTTTATACTTGCACTAAAACACATCGATATCAACTCTATAAGCGCTTCTCCTCCATCATATACTTCTTCTAAACACTTGGGAGAGCATTAAACTCCGCTTCTTCAGATTCCAAAAATTTCTAATTTATTAATTACTACTACGAATAAAATAAACTCATTAACTATTAAACAACATAAATAAGCCTTAACCTTTCTCCAGCTTAAACCATCGTCCTATCCTCTAACTGAGTTTCCTTACTATTATAACAAGTAGCCATTTAAATAGATACTCAGATTGAGTGCTATCATTTTAAGTTTTTTATCTTCTAATTTTACTCGGAGATTCTCGCTTAAGTCTCTATCACTTTCTATTCAGATAATGACTTCTTATTCATTAAACCTCCACATTTTTACTTTGATTCTAATTCTTAACTCTCTTCAGGATAAAAGTCAACTAAGATTCAGATCAGGAAGAGTTCTATCTAAACGCATGACATAAAAAACTTTTTATCTCATGCTAAATCTCTATATAGGAATAGCTAAAAATTCAGCTAGACTCTTAAATATAAAGGCTTAAAAAAAAAAAAAAAAACGCTACTATATTAATATATGTTATTATCTGTTCTTCTCAAGGCATCAAGAATACTCTCCTAAGAGTAACCGCTTAAAGGAAATCAGAGGAAAAAGTCTTCTTCTATTAGAACACCACTCGCTAGTAGAAATTAACTCTTCAATCTCATTAAAAGAACCCCAGACCTGAAACTCCCTACCTAAAATTCAAATTACAGGATCTATAAACCAAGTCTCTAAATCTTAATCCGTATCCCTATCAATTATGTACATATTAAACAAAAATGAGTTGGTTATTCTAGTCTTTTTGCTTTTTCTATGTAATTGCATAACAATTTTAAATCTTTTTTTTTGCTGTTTTTTCATTCCCTCACTTTTTTTTTTGTCTACTTCCTACTGACCTAAAACGACGTATTACAATTAACTTAGATAAAAAAAAAAACAAAAAAAAACACTCATCCCAAAACAAAAAAATAAATAAAAAAAAACCAAAAAAAAAAAAAAAAAAAAAAAAAAAAAAAAAAAAAAAAAATAAAAAAAAAAAAAAAAAAAAAAAAAAAAAAAAAAAAAAAAAAAAAAAAAAAAAAAATATAAAAAAAAAAAAAAAAAAAAAAACAAAAAAAATAAAAAAAAAAAAAAAAAAAATAAAAATAAAAAAAAAAAAAAAAAAAAGAGAATCAATAAAAAAAAAAACAACAAAAAATAAATAAACAAGAACTTCCCAAACCCTATAAAAAAGATTCCTAAACAAATACAAACCAAAAACAGAACAATGGTCTTAAAAACCCTAAAAAAAAGAAATAAAGACCCTAAAAAAAATCAAGCCCCTCGAATAAATCCTAAAAAATTCTAAAAAATTATAAAAAAAATAAAAAAAAAAAAAAAAAAAATAAAAGGTAATAAAAACCCTAAAAGGAGAAAAAAAATAACAAAAAATAATAAAAAGGAACAAACAAGAACCAAATAAAAACAAAAATCAATTAAAAAATAAACCGAATATAAAAAACAAAAAATAAAATAAAATCTCACAAAAAAAAAAGAGAAACACATCGTCTATCATGAATAAAAAAAATAAAAAAAACAAGAAATAATACATTTGTATTAAGAAAATAAAAAGAAAAAAAGAAAGACTACAAAAATAAAAAAAAAACCAGGACAAAAAGGGTTCTTTCCCAAGAGAAAAATGCCGCGAAAAAAAAAAAAAAACTTTAAAACAAAAAAAAAAAAAAAAAATATAAAAAATTTGTAAAAAACAAAAACCAAAAAAAACTTAAAAACAACTAAAACAAAAAAAAAAAACACAAAAAAAAAAAAAAATCAACGAAAAAACAACAATAAAAATCACCAGCTAAACAAATACAAAAAATTGAAAACAAAAAAAAAAACAACACAATAAACAACAAAAACAAAAAACAACAAAAAAAACAAATTAAAAACAAAAAAAAAAAAAAACAACAAAAAAAAAAACAAAAAAAAAAAAAAAATAACTATAGTAAAAAAAATAAAAGTGTTTGGTGAAAAGTGATGAAAAAATAAAAAATAAAATAAAAAATAAAAAAAAAAAAAAAGACAAAATTAAAATTCAAAAAGAAAGAGAAAAATCGACACCAAGAAAAAAAAAAAAAAAAAAGGGCACATAGAAAAATAAATTCTCAACTGATTTTTGACCAAAAAAAAAAAAAAAAAAAAAAAAAATAAAAACACAAACAAAATTCAGAAAAAATCATAAAAACAAACAAATACGAAAACAACCAATTGTTGTCAACATTTGTCAAACAAGGCAAACGACATTCTATTCTTAACATTCGTAAAGACAAATTTCTACAAACCTACACAAGTACGGAACAGCCAATAATCTTTGTCACATCAAAATCTTAAGAAGAAGCAACCCGTTCGAAATCGGAGAAACGTTAGAGTAGAACAACCATGATCAGCCAAACCCAACAAACTGTACAACAGGAAACTAAACACCAGCCAAACATAAAAGAAGTAGGGCAGAACAAGAAAGAAGCTTCTCTAGGAGTTCATAAGAAAGAAAGTCAGAGGAGAAAATATAAACATAGTTGAACTCTCACAAAAGAAGAACATCGCATAGTGAAACCGTAATACTAGTAAAACTATGAAATTTGCTACATTCGTAGACTAAGTTAAGTTTTTGTTATTTTGTTTTTTTTTTCAATTCATAACCTTGGGTTTAAATACTTTAAACTGTATAACTTCAAAATATAAACCATAAAACTGTCCGTAATACTGTGTCAACATCCCTCCAAAAAGTTAAAATTTCCCCAAAACCAGTTAAAAAAAGAATATAAAATTTATAAAACAGCCAAATTGATAGCGAATTTTTAAAAAATAAAATTTGGTAGATTAAAAAAAATTGTGCAAACACAAATAAAAAGAAAATAAAAAACAAAACACTTGACCACACACTTTATTATAGTTTATTATTAGCCGATTGCAAGCACCACACACAACCACCACTTCTGCTCAGCTTTCTAATTTGTTGTGTGTTAATATAAATATAATAAAACCACAACAAACACAAAAATCCAAGCATAACAATAAAACAACCACACAAACAACAAAAAAACAAATTCAAAAGGACTTCAAGGACGGCACCACTCAAATGGGAACCAGGAGTATCAATCACTGTGTCACTGTCACATCGAACCCAAACTACCACATATCCAAAACACACAATCCAATAGAATGTTCAAATGTTGCTCATTACTTGTTATCCAAGTTACTCAATTACAAAACACATGTGCTATCACATTGTATGACACAGTTATCACTGTATTACTAACTCCTATAAAACACATCATAATAAAAGCGTAACACCAACAAAAAAACAATAACACCCAAAATGTTATATGCTTGTTAACTTATAGTTTAACAAACTAAATCCCATAATAAATCGCAAGAAATTTAAAAATAAAAAACAAAATTTTACTAAACCTGAAGCTTATTTATCCTAAAAAAAATTCGGGACATATAAGAACCCAAACGCACGCAAGTTAAACATTGCAAATGTCACCACTGTTTAAACAAACACCATGTTAACCAAAAAAAAATTCGAATATACATTATTAACAACCAACACAAAAAAACAATAGTCATAATACTCAAAAAAAAAAAACAAAAAACAACAAACCATGGTGGAGGGGCTATGAAATGGGTAGGACTAGGACTGTAGGAGTCATATTTCTGTCTGTGTCACTGTCAATCACAATATAAATATAGTGAATTCCAAGGGCTTCCAATGTTGTTCAGTACTTGTGATCTTGTTTATTCAGTTTGAATGACAGTTGTGGTAGTAGATTGTATGCACATGTATACCTTGATTCCATTCACACACTGTGTGAGGGTGTGTGTGTGGGGGTGTGTGACTCTGTTTGTGTGGGTGTGTCTGTATCTCTGTGGCAGCTGTGTATGGTGTGGTGTGCGTGTGTGTGTGTGTTTTGTTTTTGTGTGTGTGTTGTGTGTGGGTGTGTGGTGTGTGTGTGTGTTGTGTGGGTGTGGTGGGTGTGTATGGATATCTCCTGCCAATGATGTCCACCTGCCAGTAACACAACTGCGGCATAATAACTGACAGATTGGGGTTCCGAGAAAAATAGCTATGCAGAAAAAAACCACCTGCCCGATAAAGTAGGGCATTGGCACCCCCAGCTAGTGTCTGAGACACCCGGACTCCCCTCACGAAAAAAAAGAAAAGAAGGGACAAGTGCGTTTATGCAGGTAGATCAGCACCTCAAGTTGATTTATTTGCTTTTTTTATAATTTTTTTTATTATTATGATAAGTTTTTCTCCCCTAAATTCATAACTTAAAATATAGACATGTGTTATATTTGATGGCTTTTTGTTTTGTTTTTTCTCCCCCAAACAAATTGAGGTTGAAATCTGAGGCTCATACTTTACCTTTTCGCCACCGAGCCATTTTCGGCAAAACATTTTCCATTAAAACTAACCTGGATAGAGAAAAAAAACCCACATTTGTTTGTCTGCATGGTGAGGGTTCCTCTGTGGCATGCATAAAGTAAGGCCTATTTTCTTACTTCCCAAGATTATGAAAATATGCTCTTTGGATGGCAGACCCTGGTTTGAGGCTTTTTTTGTGACATGGGTGTTTTAAATCAGTGTGGTGCTGAGGTGCGATATTGGCGGTGAGGGGGTTAATTACTATTGAGTGTTTCTTGTTATAGAATTTATGTTTTGCTTCCAATATGCCGCTTAAAATTGCATCACTTCAGACAATTTGCAAGGTTGAATTTGCAAGCTTTGATAAGATCTTGCATAATCTGTAGTTATTCAGATCCTGTGTGAGGAGTGTATGTGTGTGTGTTCCTGCTTCTAGTTTTTCATATTTTTTGTCTTTAATTAACATTGTCATGATTGACATTATTCGTGTTGTTGTTAGTGTTGTCATTGTTGTTGTTTTGTAATGAAAAAAACAACACCACACACTCTCTTCTTCATTGGATAATAATATTAATTATATAATACTGCTTTTAAATATATACTTCTCTCAATTAAGCTTGACCAACCAATTATGATATTAGTACTATTATTTCTGTTTGTAACTCTAACCGAGCCCTGTCCTGATATTGATGAACTCGTTAATTTATTGATTTATATTTTATTTAATTTATTTGCTCAAATTGTGTTACATGTATAATAGAGTTGATTGGATGAAAGATTGAGTGAAAGCAGGAATTGTGGAATGTAAAGAAGAGATTGAATAAAAAAAATATTGAATTACACGAAAAAAGGTGAAGGAGTTGAGCGTGAGGGACGTACTGGATGATTTCTGGGGTCGGGGAGTTCCAGTCTCGGATGGTTTTGGGGAAGAAGGAATAGTTTCTGTAGTCAGTTCTTGAGGGGATTCTTTGGAATTGTAGGTTTGTGGTTGTGTCTTCTGCTGCTGCGGGGTAGAGGTTGGAGGGAGCTGCACCTGGCGCAGGCTAGTCCATTCATAATTTTGCACAACATGGCAAGCCTGGTTGCACGGCGGCGTTCGGTCAGTGTAGACCACTGCAGTTGGTGGAGCATTGCATTAACACTAGATGTATTCCTGTGTCTGTTCAGGAAAAAAAACAAAAAAAAAAAAAATTTTTAATCTTGCCACCCTGCGTTGCACTTTTTCAAGATCAGTGATCAGCCTGTCAGTGTGTGGGTCCCAAACTGAGCTCACATATATTCTATAATATGTCTAACCGTGGCCTTGTGTGTGAGCTCCTTGGTAGCAGTGGAGCACACGCCATATGAAGCAGAGGGCTCTGTTGGGTTTGGCGCAGTTGGCTGTGATGTGGGCTCCCCAGGAGAGATCAGATTGCAGAGTGACCCCAAGATATTTCGCAGAGTCCACTTTTTCAAGGGTGTGATCATGGAGACTGTCGCTGGTTCATCGGCTATCAGCTTCTCGTAGAAGGCAGCTGGCTGCATTTGGCGGGGTGGAACGCCATGTCCCATTCTCTTTCCCAGTCTTCCAGCTTCCTGAGGTCCTCTTGGAGTTTGGCCGGGTCATCGTTGCAGATAATGAAGCAGTCCACAACACTCAACAGTATCCTCTGCGAATAATCGAGATGGGGATGAGATCTTGGAAGGTAAGTCGTTGATATAGGTGAGGAAGAGACAAGGTCCCAGACAGTCCCCTGGGGCACACCGGACTTCACTCGCATATATGGCAGGACTAGGCTCCATCAACCACAATGGCTTGCCTGCGATCTCTGAGGAAATTTGATATCCAGTTGGTGTTTCCTTCGATCTCGTAGTGATCAGGTTTGTGAGTCAGCAGGCTGTGGTTCATTCAGTCGAAGGCTATCTCGAAATCCATAATATTGACGTCAGTTGCGGTTCTGTTCTCCATAGCTGCAGAAATAATAATTATGCATACGTTTCTTCCTGTATACATGTTTAACACATCACTATAATGCATGCATGACTTAATACATACATGTGTACACACATGTGCATCCATTCCTTCATTGTTTATGCGTACCAGAAGCGATATAAAGAAATGTAGACTGTTTATAATGATCAAATTGATTTCTTTTTCTTCTTTCTCGATCACTCAGACAGTCTCCTGTCATATGAGCACAGATGCGTCATGCTGCCGTTATACGCCTGTACAACCAAGAAATAGAGGCCCAGTCTTTGGCTGGAGAGAATCTTTGTAAGGATTTCTACAACAAAGGCAGGAAAATGGACCAGTCAGGCAGAGTGATAGTAGATGACTGTAAGCAAAGGGAAAATTGGCAGAGTCAAAGAGAGTGATAGATTAGAGGAAGTTACAAGCACAAAACTTCCAGAAGGTGGGGGAACTATTTGTGCGAAAGACCCCCCGGTATCTACACGGGAGAAAATGGATTTTAAAAGTGTACTGCATTTTAAAAAAAAATCTGATGATTTTGTCTGCACCAAATCTATGTATAGCGGATAAACATGTCTTTAGAAATTGTTGAAAGAAAAAAGGAAAAATTGAAAGTAAATTTTGAATAATATTTTTAAAAAAAGTCCTGTTCCAGAGTACCTTTCTTTCTTTCGGTCTCGTATTTGTTTTGTTATTTAAAATTTTGTTTACAAATATTTTTGTTCTATGATTACATTAAAAGCAAAATGTTATTAATATTGTTTGCCCAGAAGGGTAGATGAAAAACATTTTCTCCCTCTCTTTTTCTGTGTCTGTCTGTCTGTCCGTCTATTTTTCTATCTCACTCTCTCTTACAAGTTACAAATTTGTTAACCTTTTTTTGGTGTGTATACCCGTACTTGTTTGCCTCATTGTTTTGTTTAACTTAAAAGTTTTGTTTTATTTTTCTTCTCAAGGACAGATTGTAAGAATAGGCTGGGCCTTAAATCTTAATCCTTGTAAAAAATAGTTTTTCAGTCATAAAATTTCTCCCTCTCATTTAAAAAAAAATGCTCTCTGTCTCTTTCTCATTTTTGTTTGTTTTTATTCTCTCTTTGTCTCTCTCTGCCTATCTCTTTTTTTACTCTATCTCTCTCTCCCTCTCTCTGTGTCCAGGGAGGCCCATTTTGGGGTCTATGAAGTACTAGAATTCTAGAGGACCCTTTAAAAGAATGTGCAGGGGGTCCCAGGGATGCACTAGAAACAAATATTTTTAGCATTCACAATGCCACTGGGACCCTCTATCCCGCCTCTAAGACCCTCTATACTGTAAGTGAAGGAGTCCCTGGGACCCCTTGTTTTTTGCAGGATGATTGGGAGCCCTGCTGTCTGTGTCTGTCTCTCTTGCTCCCTCTCACACACACTAGGCCTATGTGACTAGTTTAACAGAGAAGCAGTCCCTGTACAACAGGAACTAAATCACTCATCAGTGTCTTGTGCCCTGTTGACTTGTGCACCCTCACCAGCCCTGTTCATATAACTGGTCTATCTTACATGTGACACAGTTGACTGTTTTTAAAACATAAAAAAAATACTTGGGTTAGCAATCTCTTTCGTGAGGTTCATTTTCTCTGTTGTGCGAGCTTCAACTTCAAGCCATTGACTAATGTGTGGGGCATTAAAAACAACAAGCAGTTTTAAAAGTGATAATTTTTCTGGTGTTAGAACACAGTGCAGTCCGGGGGGGGGGGGGGGGGGGGCACAACTTTATCACTTTGGTTGTTATTTTAAAGTGCAAGACCTAAATGTTCTGTGAATTCATACACTTCTTTACAGGTTTCTTTTGTTGCAGTAAACTGTCTCACACACAGTCAAAGGTCTTGCTTTTCTTTTTGTTTGTCATACCATGCATAACCAAAAATCAGGGCCAAGAATGCAACATTCAACAAGTAGGGCCTCGACAGGGCCTGTAGTCTAGGCCTGTTATCATAGGCATTTGCCGTGTGCTCTTTTCCTGCAGTGAGTGTGTCATTGAAGTAACGTGACCTTTTTCAAGGAAGGCAGTGGCTGTTCTACTTTTTCTTCTCCTTTGAAAATGTATTTTATGTCTTTTGGGACAAACAGTACTCCTAGGAATGTATCGTCTAAAGGGCCCCAAAGCCTGTGTCATTTATCACTGTGACTGCTTAGCCCCTAAAAACTGCCTTGAATAAATTAAACTGAAGTAAGATACATTCGAGCACCTTTAGGGGTGTGTGCGTGCACATAGGTGAGCTGTTTGTAGTGACAGGCAAAATGTCAACCCAACGCAAAAGCCATAATACACCACGGCAGAAGCGGCCATTGCTGAAACAGGCAACTTTTCCAGAGCAGAGTGACAGGCAGACACCACGATTTCGCCGCGCTGTGACAATGCCTGTGCAAAGAAATGCTGAGCTAGTGGATGGACAAACAACTGCTTGGAGACCCATGAAGAAAGCATCTCTAATCATTCGCCTTAAAAGGGTCTTTCTGCCTAAGCCGTCAAGTATGTACCTGTTGGCTGTTGGCTGCCAGGCTGGCTTAGTTTTGTCATGTCAAGATGAGTCTTTTACCTGTGGCCAGTTATAAACCTTTGCGCATTTATCCATCTTTTCATACCCCCCCTGAACAACTTCCCCTGAACACATTTGTATACTAAGCGACATATGATACACATGTATGCAACCATTAACTTGTACACTTAAGTTACACGCACACATGCGCACGCACACACACACACACACACGCGCGCACGCACGCACGCGCGCGCACACACACACAAACACACACACACACACTTATATATCCTATGCGCATGTTATCATATACACTATGCATATACACATCATCATGCTCATTTAGCCCACCAGCAGAGGTCAGTTATAGGACTACAAACAGTTTGTGTGTGTTCCAACTGCTTGTTTGAGATTAGCTTGACAAGATGCTTGCTTTATCATATACATGTGAACAGTTTTCAACCTCACTATCAAGGTAGATATGAAGATTTGACCTTATCTAAACATGACATGACTGACAAGTGTCAATCTATAGGGCTTAACCTCCTCTCGGTCCCTTGGGACACCCATGGAACATTTCTTCTAATTTCGATGGGGCTGACAAGTGTTCTTTTTGTGCATGTTCTTTACTCAACAAAAAGCAGCATGCAGACCTACTCTTCCGTATTTTAAAAGGGTTTAGCATAATCATGTCATGCAAATATTTTAAAGGTACATGGCTAAAAAAATCCAAATTTAGGCTTGCTGATGTGGATTTAGACAGTGGTCTGCATGAAGATCTATAAATATAGTGTTATATTGTGTAGTTATGTTTTGAACAGGTTGTGAGTCTTGTATTGCTCTGAATAGGATATGAGTGATGCATTATTCTGAGTAGGATGTGGAAGACGTGTTATAAATAGGATGTGGGTCTTATATTGTATGCTTAAGTTATTGGTCAAATGACGCTTGTTGAAGTTGTTCCTTGTCATTTTCAAGAAAACTTTTTCAGGCAGAAATTGGGGCCTCAAAATGTGTCTATCTTTATGCACAATATCATTCACCAACAGATTTGTGAGAAACTAACATTACGGTTATCAGTTCAAGTGCCTTTCAGGGAATGGAATCGGATCTGGTAGTGGAGTACCAGACTTTTGTCACCCAGGCTTTTCGCACCAGACTTTTCCCACCCCAGGTCTTTTCCCATCCAGTCTTTTTACACTCAACCGTACATGCATGACATCTATTTTTTGTATGCCAGTCAGTCATTTCCGACCATAACTGCCAGATAGCAGAGGTGGCAGTTACTATTCCGGCGGGTTGAGCTAGACTTTATTTATAGTGGAGATGCCTTGCCCAGTATGCATCCCCACTCTCTTGGCCAAATGGATTTGAGGACTGCTGGCGTTGGGTAGAGAGGGGAGAAAGAGAGAGAGAGAGAGAGAGAGAGAGAGAGAGAGAGAGAGAGAGAGAGAGAGATACATGATTGGGTGTAAAAAGTCCGGGTGGGAAAAGACAAGCTGGGAAAGTTTGGGTGGGAAAAGTCCGGTGGGAAAAGCCCGGGTGGGAAAAGTCCAGACACACTAGTAGTGTAGTGTCACCCATCGGGGTAAAGTCCATAATTATAGGATTACCAGGATTATGTTGAGTGTAGAGTTCTGCCTGCTGAGGTTCTTGAGCCCCACAAATTTAGGCTGATGCAGTGACTTATAAATGCACAGTAACTTCAGTTTATAATCGTTTGGCTGCGCAAGTCTGCACACTTGAGATCTAAATCTTAAAAGCATTGAGGCAGGAATCATCTGCTGTGTTTTACGGTAGAAGTTTTGCAGTTCATTGTAAAGTTTGCTCATTATGTTTTATTCACAGTGTTTGTGCATTTCAGTTTTTTATAAATATTTTATCACAATTTTGGGTTTCTTTTAAAACTATGTTCTCTGAGTGTTCTCTGAGGATGTGAGTAATTTAGAATGGGAATGAGAGTTTTGCTTCTGTATTCTTGGTGTGTGCATGCACACATGCGGGCGCGCGCATGCGTGCATGTTCGTGTGTGTTAATACTTGTAAGTGCGTGTGTGTGTGTGTGTGTGTGTGTGTGTGTGTGTGTGTGTGTGTGTCTGTCTGTCTGTCTACCGTAGGTTATGGAGTAAAAACTACCCAACACCGACGGTGTGGAGTAACTTTTTTTTATGGAGTAACTTTTTCCATGACTCCACAACGCTAACCTCATAAACAGCGTCCAGAGTCTGTCCTCGTTGCCCTGAAATAAATATCTAACATACCTCAGAAGACCACTGTGAGGTTGCTCGCATGTGAGCTTTGTGTAGTAATGGAAAAAGTTACTCCATGAAAAAAATGTTACTCCACAAAATGGGTGTTGGGTACAGTGTGTTACTGCATAACCTACGGTAAACACACACACACACATAAACACACACACACACACACACAAATCAGCTGTACTCCACAACGTTAGGTAAACGCGTATGTGTGTGTGTGTGTTTGTGTGCTTCTCTCCATGTGTGTGTATGTGTGCATGTGTGTGTGTGCGTGTGTGTGCGTGCGTGTGTTTGTGTGTGTGCGTGTGCGTGTGCGTGTGCGTGTGCGTGCTTCTCTCCATGTGTGTGTATGTGTGCGTGTTTTCTTTTCAGGTTTGTGCATCCATGTGGATGGATGTTCCTTCTTTTATCATGTTGCCAGATCAAATTGTTTATCCTCTATCATTTCCCCTCTATTTTTATGTGTTTGGGCTTGAAGCGAAGGAGGGGTGGCACGAGGACAGATATGGTGGTGGAAGAGGGGAGTAATGGTGTATTGTTAAAGGATGTCGATGACCAAAGAAATGTTTGATCTCCATCAGAGTCAATGTACAGTCGACCCCCTCTTTTAAGACTTTCAAAAAATCGCGAAAAATCGGTCGTAAAAGAGGGGGGTCTTAAATCAGGGGTGACCAAAACAATGCACTCAGTGACTCACTACAGCACATGCATACACTAAAACAAAAACATGCTTTCTCCGTCATTCTTGAATGAAACATCCGCGGTCTAGCGAATATACGAAAACGAGCGAAAACAGAAAGTGTGCTCGACGGCCCGTGTTGCACTCACACACAAACTACACATAACAGCAGTGCAGACCTAATTTTCGCCATTTTACGCTCTGGCAGTTCATTTTCAGTCACAGTTCGCACACACGGAACTTTTACCGCGCATACAACTCGGCTGACAAAATGGCGCCGCACACACCGCAAATACGAAATCACGGCAAACGCTAATGCGCCAGCTGCTTTCAATTATCGGATTTGGTGAGTTGTTTGCATTCAGTGAGTGTTTCAGTGCACGCACTAACGCCGATTTATCAGTTTGATAACGGAAAGGAGCTGCTTTTCAACTTATTTTTTGTAAAGTGAGACCATTCACTGAGTTCCAACTTATGGAGTGTGACCGATCACCTAGTTTCAACTTGGGAGTTGACTTCGCATTTAGGCCTACGTGTGCACAGAGTTCGTAAAGATCGACACGATCGCGACGGTTTCAGTTCAAACTTTGATCATAAACTGCTCAGTGATGACACATGTGCATAAAAGTGGTGACATTTAGTGGTCAGATCGTGATATCGCTGATTAAATTCTTCAATTTCGGCATGAGAACGGTTCGTTTTTACCGAGATTGACCTAACAACAGTAGTACCCCAGCTGTGCGTCGGCTCGAACTGAGTGCGAGAAGGTCAGAATGTGTTGCATCGGTCGTAAAATCAACAAGATTTACGGTCGTAGAACGCGTTAGAGGGGGAGTCGTAAATGAGGAGGCAAGTTTAGAAGAAAAACGATCCGTCATTCATATTTCAGTCGTAAAAGAGGGGAGGTCGCAAATCAGAGGGCCGTTCGTGAGGGGGTCGACTTTGTATTTATTTTATGCACAAAGTGTTTTTGCTGAGGATTGCTCTTGGCCTTGATGTTTCAGATGCATTAAAAAGGCCAGATTCCATCATGTCTGACATCAGCGGGAGATCCTCTCCCGTCGTCGTTGAATCAGACTGGGAGGTAAGAGCATGACACTGTTCCTTTTCGTTTTATTTCAACAGTTGATAATGAAAAGAATTAAAGATACCACCTATATTTTATATTCCCCCCCCCTTTATTGTCACATGCTGTTTTTGTCAGTTAATTGAAGGTTCCTCTACAAGTATAAAGGATCATGTACATATCAAGGGTGAAGTGAAATGGCTCCCCCCACCTGCAAGCGCATCTCGACCCTTCCAACGGAAGTGTCGCCATCTTAGTCCTTATTTGTGTGTAAACAAAGTGAAAAGGTTATCTAAATGTGTAAAGAAAACATCCAGATGTTATAAATACAGTTTAGATAAGTTTCGAATTGGAACAGCCAAATACGCAGCATCGATCTGGCATTTTTCAAACAAAGTTACTGACTAAGATGGCGGTCTCCCATAATATGGCGCTCCTTGTGGCCGGATATGACGACACGTGGGTACAAGCCATAGGAACTACCAGTACTTTTGAAAGGTATATCTGCCTCCATCTGGTTAAACAAGTGCCTATTTTCCTTATTTGTTTATGTTAAGCAGTGCAATGATTTCAGTTTCCTGCCTGTTGCTCCATATAAATGCGACAAAATTGATGGTGAATGAAATTTGCTACAACATGTATTGAGCATGTTTCTTAAGGTTTCAGTAATTTTACTTATTCTGTTTTTGTTCCCTGGTTGCATCAGGTGAAGGTTAGATTTAAGTTTGTGAAAGATCTATCATGAAAAAAATTTGGGGATTAATTTTGGATTTGTCATTGTGGAACAAAGACATGTTGGAGACTTTAGACAAGGTTTTGACCTTGCTTGGGTAGCAGTGTGTATCTGGAGCTCTTTATAGTTGTTTTGTTTGCTGGCATCCTTGTATGCACGGACCCACAAGTGTGCATTCACAGACACATACACGGACAACACTGAGAAATACAGGAAGATATGCACACACATGCTCACACACGCATACTTGCATGCATGCATGCACGCACACATGCATGCACGCACACGCACACACACACACATGTATACACGCACGTACAAATGCACACACGCATACTTGCATGCATGCACGCACGCACACACATGCACGCACACACGCAAACACACCTGCACCGTCCACCCCCTACCACCCCCACCCCAACCACCCCATACAGACAGTAACTGAGTGTCTTATTGCCAATCAATACTATGTTTTTCAGTCGGACATAGGGACTGCTGGTTTGGAGGCTGGCAGCCCAGCATCGCCAGTGGTGAGCACCCATACGCCTAGCCCCCAGAAGGCTGATGTCCCCTCTGACGATGTGATCCGCCCCTATGCCTTCAGAATTGAAAATTTCAATGTGAGTGCAAACAAGAAGATTCAGGAACATGTTCGGATCTGTTTAAAAAAAGAAGCATAATATAGTATACTCACTAACTTTTAAAATGGAGTTTAATGGACGTTAGGAGGATTTTCTCATCCTTAAAGGGATACGCGGGATACAGGTGGCGCTAATTTTCCCCTAGTGGCTGACTGTGTCGTAAGAAGCATTACTAAAGGGTTTCGGTGAATGAGTGACGTATGGATAGGATGACGTAAGAATGAAATGACGAAATTGTGAATGAAATGGCCTACTCTCTCTGTGATTGATTGTGCTAGCATAATCTGGCGGACTCCCTGTGGTGCAAGACATTTAAAAAACATACAACCAAGTTTATTTATATTTGTGAAACGTATATTGCTAAAATGTTTGTATTGTTAGAATATAAGGATTATTTTAAACATATTCATTTCTTAGAAGGACTAAAACCGCGCTACTAAAAGAACAAATCTTATAAAACTGTCAACAACAAAAGTATTAAGGGATATAACTCTTGACGTGATTCCCGTGGAAAAATAGGGGTGGGGTTGAAAATGTGTTTGGTGTTCAGTAAAAAGCACGGTGACATACTGTTTTTGTGTGTTTAGTATGGAGAATATACATTATTTCATCAATTATAAAAAAAAATAGAATGATTTCATCATTGAGTTTCTTTCTAGGACGCATTTGAACAATACAATTTAGGGAAATATGTGTCAATACGGCAACAATTTTCCTAAATTTCCTATTGACTAAATTATATTTCCTTACCATTTGACATAGATTTTGACACTAAGTGGGTTGTAGTATCAGGCAAGATTAATTGAAAGTTTTTAATAACTTAAGTGTATGAAAGGTGTCCAGTTTTCAGTAGACCTGATTTAACCCGAAAATTGTCCACCCCCCCACATTTCCACCACGAATTACAAGAAAAGTATCATGGTGACCCTGTGTTTTCTTTTCAGATTTGACCTTAGAAGTATGTGTAGATGCTATGACAAAAGTCTTGATCATTTGTCATCGTGGGAAGTAAAAGGCGCGTATCCCCTTAAAGGAGAACAAGAAACACAGGAAACTGAATACCTGACGCTTATTTTCATGGACATTCATAACGTAACGCTACGGGAATTCCCCAATGCCCGCCAATGTGTTCATAGCGTAAGTCGCCGTGACCTTCAACCTGGTACTTTTCCGTCACGTGCTGACCGCGTAAAAGTGTGTAGAATGGACCAAAAACTTCGTAGCATCCTTGAGACAGACCAATGAAACTGCTTCTAGTATTATGGGATAGTAATTCGTGTCCATTCATAGACGAGGAGCTAAAACTGCATGCGTGTCAGTGTAGCAAAGCGTGGGTACCAAATTTGTCGTCTGCTCGAGCACTGCTGTGTGTGATTGTACGGATTTCTCGGCATTTCGGAAGATGAGTAGGATAATATTATTAAAGAAATGGACAAATATAACCATGAAGAGTTAGAAGAAGGGTCAATTACGAAGTCTAGTCAACACTCAGCTTGCATCGCGTCAAACAAAATGGCGGACTAGGTACGGCATGCCAGGATGCCAGCATTTCGAGAACCAACTGGCCCATACACGCATTTCCAAACACTGCGGCCCCTCTCGATTATTTCTTTTTGTTTTACCCCACCCATTCTTCAAAACAGCAGCAGACAAAGCAAACAGATGTGCAACACAAGCAAGTAAACAAAGGCCCACACTTGACCCACTTTTGTGGGTCATAGCAGACGATACGTATAGGCCTAGGCCTACATGATTTGGGGAATCAAGCGACAGTGACAGTCCGTCCTTGGCCTACATCACTGCTCTTTGTCAGCTAGTTCTCTGTTATTGCAAGAATTAGTGTTTTTTGTGACTACCATGACACAGTAGTAGAATGTGTGGAGGGTAGGGGATGGGGGTGGGGTATGCACACCTGTATGATGGGGTGACACCAATGACACAACGACAGTGGTGGTACACACTGTGACTTATGACTGTACAACTCTGATTGAGTGTGTGTATGTGTTTTATAAAGTGTATTACAGTGTGTGGAAGTGTATGCAAACAATGTACAGTTGTGGTTTGAACTACATCCAAATAGGTTTTATTGGTGACAGTTGACAATTTTCTGTGTCACTCACTGGATTAGCAGTATGAACTGAAGTGACGGACAGAGTACAGACTAGGTGAGGTAGGCTTCAGCTTTCATTTTCACCCTACTAACGTGCATGCGCATGAATACACTGCATGTCAGTGTGCTGTTTTACAATGTTAACCATAATATGTGACACATTTGGTGACATTTAGTTGACAATGACACGACCCTTCACTCTGAGACACACAAAACACACGTCACACCCGCGAACAAAGCCTCATGACCACACATGCAAACTTTTATGGCTGTAGACATTTATTTCTAGCAATGGTGAAGCATAAACCACACTAACCCATTTTGGGCTACATTTGCCAAAAGAATACGAAATCTAGCAGAAGTTTGGTCTCAAACAATCCGAATATAAGAGGGTTAAATAGACATTTGATGAATTTTTATATCCGTAATAGAAAATACTCATTCATGCAAGGGTGCGCATATACACACACATACATGCACACACACACACACACCAGAATGTTATTTCACAGACTTTCTTTTTTTTTATAGAAAATTTGATATCCACAAAGAAGCAGGCAACCAAAGAAAGCAGAAGATTTGATTATGTAGTTTCAGTGGACACTGCAAATCTTTTAATATGTAATTTTCCTGGATTAATACAAAATTTAAAAGAAAAGACCCCCTCCCTCCTTTCCCCCTCCTTCCAGACTGTAGACATATCTAACGGTAATTGTGTTCAGTAAGAAAATGATGAAACTATGATTAAGAGAATAACTAGCCAGGAACGGTATTCATGTCGAGATAGCATGAGACTTAGCATGATGCTAACTTAGAAGCTCTTCCATTGTCCTATAGGATTTAATAGGACTTTTGGAAGAGCTTCTAAGTTAGCATCATGCTAAGTCTCATGCTATCTCGACATGAATACCGTTCCTGGCTTTTTATTTTGGACTTGTGACAGTGACAAGAAAGTGAATGTAACCCATGAAATGTTTGTTGTTCTGTTTTAGCCTGTGGAAAAGAATTGGTTTGAAAGAATCAGGACATTTGAGCCAGTCGATCTGCCTGATGCTCCAGGGTAAGAATGAAGACATAAGATTGTTTATTCATCCGAATAAAAAGTGGCTGGAAGAATGTTTTCCATTGGGTAGAACTAGAAGAAAATGACTGGGAAAAATCCAATTTTTCTGTGCTTATTTACTCTTTGAGACAATTTAGGAATCTAAAAACGATTGCAATCGGCAATTTTAGGAAAAAAACTAGGGGAGAGCATTTTGTGAAAATTGGAGTTTACCTCGATTACTCGGTCAAATACCATAGCAACAATGGCGTCAAAAAGCTTGAAACCGCAGGATGCGAGTCAGCGACTTGCAAACATTTTTTTGAAAAATGAGAGATGGCCAGTGGCCACAAACTGATAGAACTTGCAAAATGTGACGTAAAAATATAAATGACATCAATTTTAGAATGACGCACGGTGTTCTAAGTGCTGTATGTCTATTCAAACACACGAGGCGAGAGCTGGGGATCTACCTGATGGTAGAGTAACTTCCCCTGTTTGACCGATTGAATTAGGCAAGATCACTTGACAATTTTACATAACATTCTGGTTTTGTTCTTATAGTTTCTTACTATTTTACTAGTCACATTATAAGGCGCAGGGCTGTCAGTCTTTGAAAAAAAGTAGCGCATTATAGTCCATAAAATACGGTACTGGGTGTATCTTAGAGCTCTTTGAGCATGATTTATTTCCCACAACTCCCAAGGATTGTCTTGCAGGGGTACAGGCTTTAAACAACATGACTTGATTTTGCATAATAATAATAATAGTAATTAATAATGCTTATATAGCGCATAATCTTGCTAAGCAACTCAATGCGCTTTTCACTCACCATTCGTACAAACATTTATAACAGACTGGTTCACATATCCTCACCATGCATCTCTATGAAAGTGAATACATTAGAGAATGCATTGCATATAATCATAACACAACACACTAACACCCACCTCCCTTCAACCTCCCCCCCCTCCCCACATCGTCCCCCTACTCCCCACCCCCACCCCATACACACACGCGTATGCATTAACCTCATATGAGCTGGAAGACAAGAGTGTGGAAAGGATCATAGTCTTTACAGAGAGAAAGCTTTCCTGAAGAAGTGGGTTTGAAGTTGGGACTTGAATGAAGGAAGAGTGGACTGGTTACGGGTATGGTCAGGGAGAGAATTCCAAACGCTTGGTGCAACAAAACTAAACACCCTCTCAACCCGAAGATTTCAAGGACCGCTTAGGAACTTTAAGAAGTGTCTGAGTGTCTTAGCTGTGAGCGTAATTTACCGTTTCCCACAATTGCGAGGATTGTGTTGCAGGGGCGCTGCACACAACCTCCACTTGGCGGCTGGGGGCACTCAGCAGCAGTACACCAACCAGTTGTCCACTACCGCTTTTGGAAAACTTCACTTTGAAGGAGAGGACAGCAGGGGAGTACAGCCAGCCTGGGTGAGTCCGCTTATTCTTTGTTCATGATCAAACACGCATGCACACACGCATGTATGTACACACACATGCACGCTGACACACACACACACACACACATACAAAGTGCATGCAAAAAAAGATGGGGATGGTGCTGCACTAGCCGAGACACACTCTCCAGGTGGGAGCACAATATTTACACAATATCGTTGGAAAATTCTTTCTCTTCCAGTGGACTGGACTCTGCTAGTATTTAAGAATTGAACCTAATCGTGTGTAAGCCATGGCTATGATTGTGCAGAATGAAAAAAAAAAAGTTGATTCCTAAATTTGTCTTTTTCTTTCCAGTTTGTACGTTTGGCTGTCAACACACCGAAAGATCTCATTGAAGACTTGCTGAAAACCAAGTTTGAGGTATCGAAAAGCTCCAGTTACCCGATTCGAATTCACTGCATCGACTATGACAGGTGGCCTTCCAGCATGAATCCTCCATTGCCGATCAACAAAGACGATTTAGAAGGAATCAGCATAAAACTGCAGAGGGATCTGTGCTCAATGTGCAGAAAAACAGGTACAGGGTAAATGCATGTATGGTTTGTTTTAGTCCTTTCACTGCCAAAGTCGCATTTTACACCAAAGCCATTTACCACCTATGTCACTTAAAGGCATTAAATTGGGGTCTATTATCCAAAGACCCTGTTGTCTTAGTTTTGGGAAGTAAGGATAGACCTTATTTTATATGTGTCGCAGAAGAATCCCCAATACTGCAGATGGTTTTTTATTCTCTACCCAGGTAAATTTAATGGACATTTGTTTGCTGAAATATGGCTGGCGGTGACAGGGTTAATACTAGACAAGAATATCATCAGCATTATCATCATTGTTATCATCCTCCTTATTTTTGTCGTCCATCTTCTCTTCCTCCTCCTCATTTGTGTCATATAGTAAGGGGCTAAATCAGTAAATGCATGGGGGAAAGAAATGGACTGGCAGTGATAAAGAATTTCGAAGATTGTGCTTAGTGTTTATAATGTTCTATTGTCCTCGCAGTTCTTCTTCTTCTGCGTTCCCGGGCCATAAGGCCACAATGGGTACGTATGTGTCCATTTTCATTGGTGTCCTCGCTGCATTCAGCCGACACACTCCAATTTTGGAGGAGGTCCTCACAGTGAGCCAATGCACCAGATGTAAAAAAATCAAAGAAATAAAGACCAATTTTTATCCTGCCCATGCAAATGTTTTTTGGCAGCTTCTAGTTCTACCAATGTACTGTGTCTATTTCTTGACCACTTTCAGCGGGCGTTCTTCTGACATGGAGCGGACTTGAAAAGAGCAACATCGTGCATCAAGCTCTGTTTGGGATCATGGAGGATTCCCGCCGCACTAAGAGGCACTACTACAATATGGCTGCCATCGCCACCCCTCCCTGGAACGCCCTGGACCCGGATGTACGAGAGAAGATACGTCAAGCTAAAGTGAGTTGGTTCACTTCTTTTTGCAAGGCATTAGATTTAATCGTCAAAAAAACTTATCCGGATAAAATGTTTACCAGTCTTTCTGGATCGAGATCTATTATAAGAAAAAAACTTGCCAAGCAAAAGTGAGTTGAATGCACCTTTTCATGTAATGCTTTAGCATTGGTTGTCAAATAAATCGTCTGACGATATTTTGCTCCTTTGTTACTGGCTCAAGTGCTGCAGCCATAGGGATTGGTTGGCCTTTGGGGGAAACTTCCCCAACATCGTCTGTTCTCAAATCCCTTTGGCGGAGAGAGTGGGGATGTACTCTGGCCAAAGCTTTTCCACTATCAACAAATTTTAGCTCTGCTCGCTGGAATAGCAGCTGCCCTCTCTTCTATATGGCTGTCATAGTCGGAAACGACAGACAGGCATACACACTCCTTTGTCAGGATGTAAAAAAGCTTTATCAAGCTTATTCTTTTATCGTCAATAAAGATAATTTTGACTTGACTTGTCAAGGGTTTTGCACATCAACATAAGCCAAGGAGACCTTTTATTTTCATGTCCCATCTTCAGGGCTGTACAGTAGCATCACTCTCACGCCACTCATTCCGAGTCCCAACTCTCAGCCGCACTCCCAGTTTGTCAGGTCGTAGAATCCGAACCAGCAGTCCAAGGGGAGAAAATCTGTGTTAGCTCATGGTATCAAGTCAATGAGACCTTGTTGTACTGTGGGCCTGATTTTCAAAAAGGGAATGTCTATCAAAGCGAGCTACTTTGTTGAGTAGTGTTGTAAAAAGTACATTATTCCTTGCTGCCTTCATATCTACCATATTTTTCAAACCATAAGGTGCACCTGATTCATTATAAGGCGCAACCCCAAAATGTTACACAAAATTCAGATTTTTAAATTTTATTTTCTATTTTAGTAATCATATTATAAGGCGCAAGGGTCTCAGTCTGAGAAACCCCTAATTTCATTGCCTTATAGTCCGAAAAATATGGTTGTATGTAAAGAAAATGGAGACCAAAAAATAACTTTAACTCTTAGCATCCTATAAGGTTTTCTGCTCTTCAGTCCCTGTATCCTGTAATGATTTTCAGTTTTAGACAGATTTTGGGTTAGTCTACTTAAAAAATCACCTTAAATTTATTTATGGGCTAAGTGACTTCTAACTTTGGGAGGCATTGGCAATATGATTGGTGTACGCATTCTCCAATTTTTTCAGGGGGAAAACATTCACCTGAACAGCGATATGGACTTAGATGACTTTGTGCCTGAAGTGCGTTCCTCCATTGGTCCTGAGATTTCGCAGTACGCCACTCACTTCTTGTTTCTGGACGACGACACAGCTGTACCGGGCCATGCTGTTCTTGAGTCGGATTTGGAAAAAACAAACTTCCGCCATTTCCACCGAGATATGATTGAGGCCATAGAAAATTGTGAGTGATGATTTGTTCAGTCATGTCTTTGTGGTTGAACCGTCAAAAGTCTTTAATTCATAGAAAGAGTGAATAATTGGGTACATTTTTGTTCTACAGTTTACTCCTTTTACATATACAGTGGAACTTATGGCTTATTAGACCTCAAAAATAATCCAAAATGAGGTCTTATAAGGGAGGGGTCTTAAAGGGAGGTAATTTTAATACTTACAAAGAAGGGCAATGTCTCACAGAAGTAGGTCTTATGTGGGAGGGAGTCTTATAATGGGAGGTCTTAATAGGGAGGTTCCACTATTTGGTTTCAGTGTTATGTCTGGTTAGCTTAATTATGACTTTGACAGTTTGAGATGGCTGTGGTGACTTGAAAAATAGGACCTGTTCCATATTGCAATTTGAAACATCAGTGTTATTAACCCTTTCACCGCCAGCCATATTTTTTTCCAAAATTATCCAATAAACTTCCATTGTATTTTGTCTGAAATATTGGGGATTCCTTTACTACATGCTTAAAAAAAGGCCTAATCCTTAACTCCCCAAATCAAGAACACAAATATTATTGGATAACAGACCCTGAAATCGAGGTTTTTACTGACATGGGTGTTCAATCAATGTGGTGCAAAAATGCGACGTTGGCGGTGAGAGGTTTAATCCGATACCTGCAAGTTAAGCTTTACGTCCTCCCGCTCTTTAAAAGACCATATGGGACATTTCGATACCTTTCAGTCTTAGTTTCATAAATGCACCATCCTGAAATCTTCCACCCCCCTACCACCCCATGTTCATACATGATTCTCCAAAACTTTACCTATGTACTCTCATCAGCATGCCACGTACGCACCACACATGTACACACCCTACAACCTGCTGAAGATCATGGCATGAAAATCAAATTCTTTTTTGTTTACTTGAAGCGCTCTTGAGGTAAGTTTATTCCAGTTGATCAGACTTTTTCAGCTTTTGTTTGTTGATCATTATTGAGTAAAAAGCAACAACCCAGCATGGTTTTTTTCTTGGTTTTATTTTGCAAATTGAGTTTTGTGGTTCTTACAATTGTGTTATGTTTTGTTTCAAATCAATCACCATTTGATTTTCAATTGACTCTTTAATTCTGTATTAAATGGATTTTTTTGTTTTTTAAATTTTTGATTAAGTGATATATTACAGTATGTGCGTGCAGTCCTTTAAGCAAAAGCACCTTGGCTTAAGGCTGTCAGACCAATTGACCTAGGCTAGAACACCAAGGCTACATCAAAATGTTATGCTATGCATAGTTATGCTGGGATTGTCTTCAGCCATGGCAAGCTCCTAGCATAACATAACAATCTCCAAAATCCCCCGAAGACGTAGTGTGGCTTCCCACTCAGCAGGGTAATCAAAAACGGTAACATCCATAGCTGATGCACTTGTGCTATAGTGTTCAAGTGCTTCTGCTGTTGGTATGGTCCCTGGAGTCTTTTAGCCAGGGTAAGCCAACAACAATATGTGTCGGCTAAGGTTGAGTCTTGATGTCACTGACAATTGGCAAAATGATTGATAAGATGATGGCTGTTTTGTAAAAAATCGAACATCAGCTGCTTAAATAAGCCCAAAATGGTGTGTGTGTGTGTGTGTGTGTGTGTGTGTGTGTGTGTGTGTTTGGTTTTGTGTCTATGTGTGTGATTTTGGAATATTCTATGCAGTGATTTACTCAACAGAAAGTACCTTACCTTAACCCCTTCACTGCCTGCCCTGTGTATAGTACGGGGTGTTTGATGTTATTGATGATGCCATAACTATTGGTGTCATAGTTTTTTGGTTTTTGGTTTAGACAAGTCAGGAAAGATATATCTGTAGACCATTTTCTCAGACTGAGTCTAACAGGTCTCTTTAAATGTTACAAGAAAATCGATAAATTTTCCTCCGGCAGTGAAGGGGTTAAGGCTAGTTGACTTTTTTTTCAAATTTGATTTTCTGTAAACTTTAACAAATATGATTGTGATCAATGTTTTAGCAGTTGCCCCAAACACTTAAAATGTTTCTTTTTTGTTGATGTTATGCAATGCACCTTGAGTTGGAATGCAGAATCTAAGTTTTGTCTCAGGGATGTGTTTTTGAAGCTTGATCGGTTGAAGCTTTAAGTAACTTAATTTATTGATATTAGTGCATTTTGATGGTGTCGTTTATAAGTGGCATTCTTAAGGATTTTGCTATTGTTGCCTAATATGCCATAAAAAACCCCACCACACATCAATCTTGGCGTCAAATCAGTGAGAAGAGGAGAAGGGGGGGGCCAAAAAACGGGGGGGGATTTCCGTGTTTCAGTGGGCCAGGGGGTCTCATAACTGTTGAAGTCAAAAGTTGGGGGGGGAACCAATCGGAAATTACACACCTGGGGGTATACACATGGGCAGGCAGTGATACGGGGTTAAGGTAAGGTACTTTCTGTTGAGTAAATCACTGCATAGAATATTCCAAAATCACACACATCGACACAAAACCAAACACACACACACACACACACACACACACACACACACACCATTTTGGGCTTATTTAAGCAGCTGATGTTCGATTTTTTACAAAACAGCCATCATCTTATCAGATCATTTTGCCAATTGTCAGTGACATCAAGACTCAACCTTAGCCGACACATATTCGTTGTTGGCTTACCCTGGCTAAAAAAAAACCTCCAGGGATCATAACCCAACAGCAGAAGCACTTGAACACTATAGCACAAGTGCATCAGCTATGGATGTTACCGTTTTGATTACCGCGGAGTGGAAAGGCCCAACACTACGTCTTTTCGGAGGATTTCATGGACACTGATTATTTTATGCTAGGAGCTTGCCATGGCTAAAAAACAATCCCCGCATAGCTATGCAGAACAAAACAACATACGTGATGTAGCCTTCGGTGTTCTAGGTACCTAGGTCAATTGGTCTGACAGCCTTAAGCCAAGGTGCTTTTGCTTAAAGGACTGCACGCACATACTGTAATATATCACTTAATCAAAAATTTAAAAAACAAAAAAATCCATTTAATACAGAATTAAAGAGTCAATTGAAAATCAAATGGTGATTGATTTGAAACAAAACATAACACAATTGTAAGAACCACAAAACTCAATTTGCAAAATAAAACCAAGAAAAAAACCATGCTGGGTTGTTGCTTTTTACTCAATAATGATCAACAAACAAAAGCTGAAAAAGTCTGATCAACTGGAATAAACTTACCTCAAGAGCGCTTCAAGTAAACAAAAAAGAATTTGATTTTCATGCCATGATCTTCAGCAGGTTGTAGGGTGTGTACATGTGTGGTGCGTACGTGGCATGCTGATGAGAGTACATAGGTAAAGTTTTGGAGAATCATGTATGAACATGGGGTGGTAGGGGGGTGGAAGATTTCAGGATGGTGCATTTATGAAACTAAGACTGAAAGGTATCGAAATGTCCCATATGGTCTTTTAAAGAGCGGGAGGACGTAAAGCTTAACTTGCAGGACAGGTAGATTAACCCTTTCACCGCTGATGTCGCATTTTTTGCACAACAATGATTTAACAACCATTTCAGTAAAAACTCTTGATATCAGGGTCTGTTATCCAATAATATTTGTGTTCTTGATTTGGGGAGTTAAGGATTTAGTCCTTTTTTTAAGCATGTAGTAAGAAGAATCCACCATATTTCAGACAAAATACAATGGAAGTTTATTGCATAATTTTTTTTTTTTCAAAAAATGTGGCTTTGGCGGTGAAAGGGTTAATAACACTGATGTTTCAAATTGCAATATGGAACAGGTCCTATTTTTCAAGTCACCACAGCCATCTCAAACTGTCAAAGTCATAATTAAGCTCAACCAGTGAAAACTACAGAAAACCACAGTACAGTGAAACCTCCCTATTAAGACCTCCCATTATAGAACGCCCTCCCACATAAGACCTACTTCCTTGAGAACATCGCCCTTCTCTGTAATTATTAAAAATTACCTCCCTTACAAGACCCCTCCCTTATAAGAACCTCATTTTGGAGGATTTTTGAAGGTCTTATAAGCCATAAGTTACACTGTATATGTAAAGGGAAGTAAACTGTAGAACAAAAATGTACCCAATTATTCACTCTTTCTATGAATTAAAGACTTTTGACGGTTCAACCACAAAGACATGACTGAACAAATCATCACTCACAATTTTCTATGGCCTCAATCATATCTCGGTGGAAATGGCGGAAGTTTGTTTTTTCCAAATCCGACTCAAGAACAGCATGGCCCGGTACAGCTGTGTCGTCGTCCAGAAACAAGAAGTGAGTGGCGTACTGCGAAATCTCAGGACCAATGGAGGAACGCACTTCAGGCACAAAGTCATCTAAGTCCATATCGCTGTTCAGGTGAATGTTTTCCCCCTGAAAAAATTGGAGAATGCGTACACCAATCATATTGCCAATGCCTCCCAAAGTTAGAAGTCACTTAGCCCATAAATGAATTTATGGTGATTTTTTTAAGTAGACTAACCCAAAATCTGTCTAAAACTGAAAATCATTACAGGATACAGGGACTGAAGAGCAGAAAACCTTATAGGATGCTAAGAGTTAAAGTTATTTTTTGGTCTCCATTTTCTTTACATACAACCATATTTTTCGGACTATAAGGCAATGAAATTAGGGGTTTCTCAGACTGAGACCCTTGCGCCTTATAATAGGATTAATACAGTAGGAAAATAGGAATTTAACAAGATCTGAATTTTGTGTAACATTTTGGGGTTGCGCCTTATAATGAATCAGGTGCACCTTATGGTTTGAAAAATATGGTAGATATGAAGGCAGCAAGGAATAATGTACTTTTTACAACATTACTCAACAAAGTAGCTCGCTTTGATAGACATTCCCTTTTTGAAAATCAGGCCCACAGTACAACAAGGTCTCATTGACTTGATACCATGAGCTAACACAGATTTTCTCCCCTTGGACTGCTGGTCTCGGATTCTACGACCTGAACAACTGGGAGTGCGGCTGAGAGTTGGGACTCGGAATGCACCCTCCTCTCCTTGGCGTGAGAGTGATGCTACTGTACAGCCCTGAAGATGGGACATGAAAATAAAAGGTCTCCTTGGCTTATGTTGATGTGCAAAACCCTTGACAAGTCAAGTCAAAATTATCTTTATTGACGATAGAAGAATAAGCTTGATAAAGCTTTTTTACATCCTGACCAAAGGAGTGTGTATGCCTGTCTGTCGTTTCCGACAATGACAACCACATAAGAAGAGAGGGCAGCTGCTATTCCAGCGAGCAGAGCTAAAATTTGTTGATAGTGGAAAACGCTTTTCCCAGGGTATATCCACACTCTCTCGGCCAAAGGGATTTGAGAACACAGCTGATGTTGAGGAAGTTTCCCCCAAAGGCCAACCAATCCCTATGGCTGCAGCACTTGAGCCAGTAACAAAGGAGCAAAATATCGTTCTTCAGACGTTTTTTTTTTTTTTTTATTTGACAACCAATGCTAAAGCATTACATGAAAAGGTGCATTCAACTCACTTTTGCTTGGCAAGTTTTTTTCTTATAATAGATCTCGATCCAGAAAGACTGGTAAACATTTTATCCGGATAAGTTTTTTTGACGATTAAATCTAATGCCTTGCAAAAAGAAGTGAACCAACTCACTTTAGCTTGACGTATCTTCTCTCGTACATCCGGGTCCAGGGCGTTCCAGGGAGGGGTGGCGATGGCAGCCATATTGTAGTAGTGCCTCTTAGTGCGGCGGGAATCCTCCATGATCCCAAACAGAGCTTGATGCACGATGTTGCTCTTTTCAAGTCCGCTCCATGTCAGAAGAACGCCCGCTGAAAGTGGTCAAGAAATAGACACAGTACATTGGTAGAACTAGAAGCTGCCAAAAAACATTTGCATGGGCAGGATAAAAATTGGTCTTTATTTCTTTGATTTTTTTACATCTGGTGCATTGGCTCACTGTGAGGACCTCCTCCAAAATTGGAAAGTGTCGGCTGAATGCAGAGAGAACACCAGTGAAAACTGGAAAACAGACACATAATGTACCCATTGTAGCCTTATGGCCTAGGAACGCAGAAGAAGAAAACTACCTGCGAGGACAATAGAACATTATAAACACTAAGCACAATCTTCGAAATTCTTTATCACTGCCAGTCCATTTCTTTCCCCCATGCATTTACTGATTTAGCCCCTTACTATATGACACAAATGAGGAGGAGGAAGAGAAGATGGACGACAAAAATAAGGAGGATGATAACAATGATGATAATGCTGATGATATTCTTGTCTAGTATTAACCCTGTCACCGCCAGCCATATCTCAGCCAAAAAATTCCATTAAATTTACCTGGGTAGAGAACAAAAAAATCCATCTGCAGTATTGGGGGATTCTTCTGTGACATATATAAAATAAGGTTCTACCCTTACTTCCCAAAAACTAAGACAATATGGTCTTTGGATAATAGACCCCAATAATTATGATGCCTTTTAGTGACATAGGTGCTAAAACACTGTGGTGCTAAAATGCGACCCCCTCGGCAATGAAAGGACTAAAACAAACCATACATGCATTTACCCTGTACCTGTTTTTCTGCACATTGAGCACAGATCCCTCTGCAGTTTTATGCTGATTCCTTCTAAATCGTCTTTGTTGATCGGCAATGGAGGATTCATGCTGGAAGGCCACCTGTCATAGTCGATGCAGTGAATTCGAATCGGGTAACTGGAGCTTTTCGATACCTCAAACTTGGTTTTCAGCAAGTCTTCAATGAGATCTTTCGGTGTGTTGACAGCCAAACGTACAAACTGGAAAGAAAAAGACAAATTTAGAATCAAACTTTTTTTTTTCATTCTCGCACAATCATAGCCATGCTGACACAAGATTAGGTTCAATTCTTAAATATAGAGCGTCAGTCACTGGAAGGAAGAACGAATTTCTCCAACAACGCACACTTGTGTAATATGTGCTACCAAACTGGAGAGTGTGTCTCGGCTAGTGCAGCTACCTATCCCCATCTCTTTTCCTGCATTTTTTGCAATTTGTATGTGTGTGTGTGTGTGTTTGTCAGCGTGCATGTGGTGTACATACATGCGGGTGTGCATGCTGGCTTGACATGAAACAAAGAATAAGCGGGAACACACCAGGCACCCGCTTGTACTCCCCTGCTGTCCTCTCCTCACAACAGTGACACGGTTTCCAAAGCACCGCTAGTGGAAACCTTTTTTCCTGGCCTGTGGGGTACGATTGCTGCTGAGGCCCCAGCCGCCAAGGTGGAGGGTGTGTGCATGCAGCGACCTGAAAACACAATCTCGCATTGTGGGAAAGT
>CM065680.1:37934986-38004986 GCA_017654935.2 Phymorhynchus buccinoides | reverse complement strand
TATGTGTGGAAATTTAAAGATAAGATTATATAGACCTGATTGAAGTGCTGCATTGCTTCAAACCAGTCAGTCAATAGCAGAGAGTTTATTTCATTGAACAAATAAAAATTACTTTCTAATTTTCATGAATGACTCTTCTAGTTCTAGATCAAAATAATAAGGTTGTCTGTTTTGAAAAAGACTGTTAAGGTTTCCACTGATTATGGTCACCAGACACAAAAAAAGAGAAAAGAAATTGAATGCATTTATAATCTACATTCAACAATGTAATGCCCTTTCAATTTATTGATAAGTTGCTCCCAACACCCCCTCTCCTTCTTCTTTTGCTGTCTTGTCTCCAGTACATTTTTTTCTACACTCACTTTGGATCTTTTTTAATTGGCTGGCAATCTCAATTTGTATACATGTATGTAAGATAGAAAATATTTTGTGGATGTCTATTTGAAGGAAGCGAAAAAATGAAGTGTATGTTTGTTATAGACTGAAATAGGAATGAGTGCTATGCGTGCGCGAGTGGTGGGTTGGGGCTTTTTTGCTATGGAGTTCAAATAAAGCAGTATATTTGGTTGAAAAAATATCAACATTGTATTTGTATGTATCTTTTTTAATCCCATAGCTAATGTGTGTGTGAGACTGTGGGGTGGGGGGAATGGGGGGGCGTGAGACTCAGAGGAGGGGAGGGACAGACATCTTTTCCTGCCCCCTCCCTCCCTCCCCCCTAAAACAAATTGAGCTAGCCAGCAAGTGAAAAAGGGAAAGAGAGAGTATTAATTTAAGACCTAAATAGCTTGTATTACAGTGACATAGTTGCATTGTTTTCAGATTGCTTTATTAGCCCTCAACTTCATTCCAGAATGATGAGGTATTGTGATTTTTGTACTTTCTTCTTTGCTGTTGCTTTGTTCCTGTCCTCACAATACATTACGAGAACCGCTGCAACAACAACAAAAACAACTCTACAAATGTTGTAGGTAGTATCAGCTCAACTCAAAGAACTTTACAGTATCTCAACAATAAATTTATGAGTGACAACATCTGTGATTCGTATAATCAAAGCACACACATGTGACAATTATCTTTGAGCAAAATGTGCATAGTAATGTCATGCATAAAGGAAATACATGCAATTTTACTATTCATAAGACGTGCTAAAATGCACATTACATAAAAACATGGGCCCATTCAAAAACGTAGAGCCCACGCAGTCATGATTAGGAATTCAAGTCTAAGACAACCACACGATGCCGCCCACAAAACGTTTTGGGTTTTTTTCCTTCTTTTTTGAGGGTTTTAAATACATTTTTATTCATGATATCGGACATTACAAATGCGCAGAAAGTGGACAGTGCACAGAGAAAATCAGTAAAAATGAAATAACGATATTATGAGGAGGGAAACACACACGAATAAATGAACAAACTATAAAGAAACTTAAACAAACAATTAAATAGTATTAATAAATAAGTAAATAAATACACATGAAATCAAGAATGACTGGAACAACAACAAAAAAGGAGCGTCTGCATACATGTTATTTCCATTAGCGTGGTGGCATACAACTGATTATACACACATAAAATAAAGATTTGTGACAAGTATGTAATTAATGCAAAAAACAAAATACTAAAAGCTATGCCCTGTCCCTATATGGAAGCCACTGAATGTCAATAAGCTCTTTCTTTCCACACATTTCTTTATAATAACATTCAATAAAATTCTGAATTTTCCAAATTTTCTTCTGAATTATATTTTTGGGCATATATATACTTGTGGCGGTGCCATCGCCAATGAGGTTTAACCGAGGCGTGGTCACCGCTACACCTATCTGTATTAATAAAACAAAATCGGGACTTTACTGGTTTCGTACTGCCTCCGGGCATTGCCTCCAGTATTGTTCCCACCATATTTGTATTTACAAATGTCCCATATGTGTCTGATTCAGACCAAGAGGACGTAAAACTCCATTTTCGCCATTCAATAAAGAATCTGCTTCTGCCTAAGGAACTGCCCCACTAATTTACCTGAAGGCAAATATTTCTAACGCTGAAGGCAAATGTTTCGAAAGGCTAAGTTGCATTTATGAAATGCGTAACTGAAGAAAATCACAAACAAAATAACATTGTATGTGAAAAATAGCTTTGATTAACCTCAAAATTTGATGGATAGGCCTACATACCTGTTTAAAGCACAGCCTCTTATTAGTCCACAGCATTTCATGAATATCCGATAAAACTGATCTAAAGTAGCCTATAGCAAATCTGATAAAGAAAAAATTATTAAAGATAAATTGTAGGGTGATCTGTGTACACGTTAACCATATTCACAAAATGTCACTATTTCCACATGGCAACACAGTGGAGATTAAAAAGATGTGGTTTTCTAAAGGTCTGTGTACACGTTAACATTATTCACGATATATTTCTATTTCCCCATGGCAACATATTGATGGCTTGGATTCAAAACGGACTATCTTTAGATAGCCCATTGACGTATTATTGAAATTAATGCAAAAACTAAGAACTTGTATTAAAAAAGACTGCAAATAATATCAAATGGGGATTACGCTTTGTATATTTATGCAGTCTTCTTTTATGCAAGTTATTAAATATCGCAATAATTTCAATAATAGGGGAAGACGGGGTAAAAAGCGCATGGGCGGGTAAGAAGCCCACCCCAATTATCTCATGAAATGAAGCAAATTTCAGCCTCATTTTGCCCATGAGACGAGCGTTAATGTCTAGCATTCGTCTCATGGGCAAATTTGACTGAAATTTTCTTTATTTCATGAGATAATTGGGGTGGGCTTCTTACCCGCCCATGCGCTTTTTACCTCGTCTTCCCATATGTCAATGGGCTATCTAAAGATAGTCCGTTTTGGCACCAAGCCATCGTTAATATAAATTAAAAAAATAAGACTGTGTTGTCATGGGGAAATAGAAATATCCTGTGTTAACGTGTACACTCTCGGCTTCCCCAAAAGACAATTTTACTCAGCAGCTCATTTTGAGAAAAGTCCATAACTGAGTTTGAAGAGGGGGAAAAGAAAGAAGGCCATGACAATTTAATGTTCAGTGTCGCAGCATATATCCGGACAGTATTCTCGTTCATAATAGGTGGGCTGAGAAGTTAAAAAAAATATGGCACCAATTAAAGTCTCCAATTTAAATGCGAACCCACAGAAAAAAAGCATCCATTTTCGGGAAGTAAGATTACTTTGTACACAAGTGAACTTTTCTATGAAAGCTATTTTGCACAACTAGGGGAAGACGGGGTAAAAAGCGCATGGGCGGGTAAGAAGCCCACCCCAATTATCTCATGAAATAAAGCAAATTTCAGTCTCATTTTTCGAGCTAGCATTCGTCTCATGGGCAAATTTGACTGAAATTTGCTTTATTTCATGAGATAATTGGGGTGGGCTTCTTACCCGCCCATGCGCTTTTTACCCCGTCTTCCCCTATGAGGGTTTAAAAAAAAGATAATTAATTGCACCCTGCATTCCTCCCAGTATTGATTTAATTTTTTATGGCAAAAGGAAATGCACTGTTTTAATGCTTCATGCATTGAAATTCTTTACAAACATAAACAGAAAGACAAAATAATAACATGTTTATTATTAAAAAAAATTAAATGTCGAGTTGTAGCCTACCTATTTGCCAGAAGGTACCGTCTCAAAGGGAATAAAGAAGGCTCAAGGTCAGACCTGGTATTGCAGTACCTCCAGGATCTGCTCAGAGCATTGAATGATGGCTGGTTGATGGTTCGTTCCATATCGATATGTGCTGTTTTGCAGCCAACGACGTAAAACCTCATTCATAAAGAAGGCTTATAATTCCTACTGGCAAATATCCCCTCATTACCCGGCCAGAGAACGGGTATTGTGACTGTGTGTGTGTGTGTGTCTTTAAGTCGATTCTCTCAAAAACTATTGGACGGATTTTAATCACATTTGGTAGAGGGGAAAGCAACTTAAAAAGGAAGGTTCATTTCGATATTCATGACTGTGCTCACCTTGACCTTGAAATTTGACCGTGGAAACCGAAATTTCCTTCGTTGGGCTGTATACAGTTGAACTTCTCTTAAGACTTACTTATCTGAAACATCGCCCTTCTTTGTAAGTATTAAAATTACCTCCCTTATACAACTCCCTCCCGAGTACGACCACATTTTGGATGATTTTTTAAGGTCTTATAAGGGAGGTTCCACTGTATTTCATTTCTGAACTGTATCTCATGAACCAGCTCAAACTGTGTGTGATGGTGTATCATGGTGCATGAATGGTTCTGTGAAGAAAACATAACCATGCTGACCTTGACCTTGAAGTTTGACGTTGAAAACCAAAACATTTTCTTGTGGCCATATCTCGTACATTGTTGGAGTTACGGTGTTCAAACTTCGTATGCAGGTTCATTGGCCTTTAGTAAATCTGATTAGTGGGTACCGATCAAGGTCAAGGACGTAGGCCATGGGTGGGTGGGGTGAAATTGATGTTTTGGCTATATCTTTCACATTTGTGCAGTTACAGACTTCAAATGTGGCAGGCTGTACCAAGACAGGGTTCAAGTCATGTGTGGTGCAAAGTATTGTTTAGATTCTTGACCTTGACTTTTGAACTAGTCTCTTTCAGCAGTGGCTATAGTTCGAACACCATACATCCACATAACCTTATTATATTGTTGATCAGCACGACTTATGGAATGCAGTGGGTAACATTTGAAGCTCTTTTTTTTACCTTGAGGCTATTATAAGAAAACCTTTCCTCGCACACCCACACAACCATGTATGTTCTCAATCGGCATTACTAAGGAATGCAGTGGGAGACATGTAGAGGTTTATTAACCTTTGGCCCTGTTTTTTGCTCCTGTCTGTTCAGGCTGCAAAAAGCTCAGGGACAAGGGAAATTGGGAGAGAGGAGAGCTACACAGGCAGGTGTTGAGGTTCGCATATGTGTCGGTCAGTGTATTTGATATAATAATAATAATAATAATTAGCATTTATCGCGCCTAATCTTAAAAAAGCCCTAAGCACTTACAATAATAAATGAATAAACCAGCAAACAATATAAATAAATAAACAACAAAAATATATTATGCGCACGCGCGCGCACGCACTAAACACAGACACACGCACGCACTAAACACACACACACACGAACGCACTACACGCACAAACAACACGCATGCACACAAACACTCGCGGATGGAAGGGGTACAGTACTTTGAAAAGAAATATTGCAGGCTATGATTTGAAAAGAGTAATTTTGAGAGACTTAAATGAAGAAAGGCGAGTTGGCAGAACGGAGAGATAAAGGGAGTTTATTCCAAGTGGAGGGGGCCTGGAAAGAGAAGGAGTGTTCGCCAAGGGTGCTAGTGCGGCAACGAGGCATCTGGAGGAGAGAAGTGTCAGAAGAGGAGCGTAACTGATTTTTGTTAAGGATAAATAAACGTGGAAACTAAATTACCAATAAAAAGAATAATCAACATTTAAAAAAAGAGAGCAAAGGAAATGAAGAAGGAAGAAGGTTTACATACATACCTAGCATGACAGCCCAAAAGGTGCATCAGTTTGTTTACCTACAAGTGTTTACGTCAGAAGTCAACGTCTTCGAGGTCCCTGACATGGCAGAGGGGAATAGGAGGATGGTGGTGGGAGTAAGGACGAGGGGGAGAATGTAGAAGAAGAAGAAGGGTCTACATCTCGTGTTGCCACAGAAACCAATCAATCTTGCTATGGGTGATGAAAGCGTATCGACCAGCTAAGAAGCTGCCAGCCTGTCTCCCAACATAGGCTAGGATTTGTCAGGCGAAAAATCAACCGGTGTAGAAAGAGGCAACTCGGTATGATGCATAGCGCATCTGTCTCTATCACTTGACTCTGCTTTGTGGGTTGAGGCTGCTGACTGGGGGGAAAGGAGCAGCTGAGGTTGTGAAAAGTCAGCATTGTGCGTTGTCTATGAAACATTGAAATATATCGATGACAGCGAAACATTGTTTGAATCAGTAAGTCAGGATGGAAACTTTATTCAGTGTTTGTTGTGAAGTGTAACGAATTCATGATAGCCTAATGTGTGGTGTGGGTTTTTTCCTTGTTGTTGTGTAAGTTAATGTAAATTCTCTAATGTATGCTAAATGTGTCGATAATATGAGCTGCAGAAAATATAAGAAATCATAGCCTGAAATAAAATATATGAGTTCGTTATTTGGAATTAATCTGTGTCGATTTAAGGCCTTTGCCATAGACTTTGATTTTTTAAAAGTTATCAGATCTTTTTTTTTAAATGATG
Organism: Phymorhynchus buccinoides; assembly: GCA_017654935.2. Taxonomy (NCBI): domain Eukaryota; kingdom Metazoa; phylum Mollusca; class Gastropoda; order Neogastropoda; family Raphitomidae; genus Phymorhynchus; species Phymorhynchus buccinoides. The sequence goes on along the minus strand of CM065680.1, from coordinate 37,998,706 downwards.
ATTTTCATCACTCTTATTTATTTTGGTCATATTAGGCCTACATAGTAATTTTATTGTAGGCCTACAATCGAAGTTGACGTAACCGATTGTGTTGTTTTTGCAAGTCAACAACGCTCATGACTATTGCTGAATAAACAATAACCGAGGCAGCCTATATCAACTAACATCGCGAAAACGAAAATTATAAATTAAAAAAGAAAACCACAAAGAATAACAAGGCTAACAAACCCTAAACAGGAAAGTCATTTGTACAAAACTGAGATGACGGAAACTTTTATCCAAAGAAAATAGCAGGGGGGGTGCAAACAATCGAAAATGTAGGCCTGGATAGAAATTGATAATTTTACTTGTTTTGTCTTGTTTGTTTAATTCGGATGAATCTTCAAATGTCATAATAATACTTTGAAAGATGGTCTCAAGAATCAAATCGAACTTTCAACAACACAAACAAATAAACATTGTCAGATGACTCTAATACTGACAACTCTCTCTATATATGGTTGGTTCTCTCATAATATGACGACTAGAGGAAGTTTAAGGAGCGCCAGTTGTACTTATGCGCAGTAAGAACCACTGTCTAATTAATTTAGTTAATACACTTTTGGCTTGGACGTCAATTCAACAAATGATGGTACAGTACACCCCGCTTATAGTAAAGTGCAGGGGAGCAAGGCTTTTCCTTTACTATAACAGGTTTTTCTAATAAACGATGTTCGGATATAGTAAAGTTTTGATGATATTTTTTTATCTTATCCGATGTTGTTTTTCAAAGTCAAAGATAACGTAAAATACTAAATATAAACCCATCCTATCCCTTCCTCATATGGTTTGAGGTCCAAAAAGGTGATTGGGTTTATAAATGGTATATTTTCCTGTGCACAAAACAAAACTAGATGTATAAGCATATAGTGTACAACCTCTAACTTCCAGAATTGCCTTTGAATCTATTCATGCATGCACACGCACGTGCGTGCTCGCACACACACAAGCACCGTGACCGAACAGTTTGCCTGTGGACATTTTGCCTACGGACACTTTGCCTACGGACATTATGCCTATGGTCACAGACATTATGCCTGATAATAGATTATCATGCCTGCAATAAAATATCGCATTTTCATGATGCTACAGCAAAACCCAGTTATAAGAAAATCGAAGGGAGATAATTTTTTCGTTTTCTTATATCCGTGTTTTCTTATATCCGAAATTCGGATAAAAGAAAACATTTTGATTTTTTTTTCTTATAACCGAGTTGAATGGGGGAAAGGGAAAAATAAAAGAGAAAAAGATAAAATAATAAAATAAAAGACAAACAGAAACATAAAACGATGAAAAAAATGCTTTTACATAAATTAGTGCATGAAAAAAAAGGAAAAAATGCAAATCAAAGGAGGAAAAAAAGAAAGAACAGAACAGAAAATTAAAAACAAAAATGAAGGCAGACGTGGTGTGAGTTGCATGATGAGCGAGCAAGATAGCGGAGAGCAGATGAATGAGTGGGTGTGGTGTGAGAGTAACATATTTGTTTAAATGTAAATTTCTGTTTCTTGTTTTTAATCAATATTCTAATTTGGATGTATAACTTACTTTACACAGTGGAAGACAATTTTGTATTTGCGTTTGTACAATGCCAATGGACAATAAGGAAACTTGGGACCTATGACTCATGTTTTTTTACATCATGAAATCAAAATACAGCAAAACTCCGTTATAAGAAAATCGAAGGGAGATGATGTTTTGCTTATTACCATATCCAAGTTTTCTTATATCCGAAACTCAGATATAAGAAAACATTTTGAAGTTTTCCCCCTTATAAACAAATTGAAAAGGGAAAAAAAAAAAAAAAGAAAGACAGAAAAACAAAACGAAGAGAAAATCCTTTTTCCTAATTTGATGCATGTCTTGCATCATAAAATCAAAATAGTCTACTAAGAAGAAGACTTAAAGGTGCCTACAACAACTTAACTAAGAAGTCTTTTTTTGGTCTTTTTACTGTTATCAAATGCGTACCCCTTCGCCTTTCTTGTACTGAATTATTACCATTTACTCTCCACCCATGCAGCTTTTCATCGATCGTTTGCTGTTGTTTATGTGGATGTTCGTCCACATATTCAGTTATTTGCATTTATCTTCTTAAAGAAATGAATTGCCTTTTCCTCTCTGCCATTGCTGCTGAAAATGTAAGGATGGACAGTCTCTCTACCACCAACACAAAAGTACTCATATTTGTTTCTTCTGCTCAACATTTATTTTGACAGAATACTGAAGGAAAGTATGGAATAAAGGAACAAAAACAACTCAATTAGTCTTGCAATCAAGTGCCTGTACTGTTTAGACTGTCTGTGACACAACTGGTATGAGGTAAACTTTCCCTTTTTGGAACGACTTCCATTTTCTCGGAACATCCTTTCAGTTCAGGTCCAACTCATTTTTAAAGACACACTGACCCAACACGATTAAATCCCTTGTTTTTTCTGGGTAACTGTGACCCACATACAAATTCCCCCAACTTCAAATTGAGGCTGCTCTTTAAAATGTTTCTTTTTGAATTGGGGGCATTTGTATGGGAGTCAAACCTGGTCAAAACAAGATTTTGTACCAGCTATAAGGAAAACACGTGGAAACCGCGATTTTGACACATGATCTGGTGGGTCTTTAAGAAAATGTTGTCAATGGTAATTGGCTTATAAGTAAATAGAACTCACTTATAAGAAAATGAATTGCAAACCAACTCGCTTGTATGACATAATTTTCTTATATCCAAGTTTCCATTGCGGATGGGAGAAAAAAATTGCTTGCTTATAACCGAGTTTTCTTATAAGCGAGTTTCTTATATCCCACTTTTGATTATAGATAAGAAAGAAGAAGTTCGGCAGGGAATTTGTTTTTGCTTCATTGTAAGTGTTTTCTTGTAAGCGAGTTTCTTATAAGCGGATTCGGCTGTATATATATTTTGTTCCGATTCATTTTTTTCATTAATTGTTTTTGAGTGCCTTTCAATTTCGTTGATGAAGGTGGGTAGAGGGAGTAGTGAGACTGTGACGTATACATTGATGACGTATTTACAAAGGTCAGGAAGAGGACAATTTGTTTTATTCTAAGGAGGAGGAACCATAAATGACTTTACTATAGGAGTTTAATTTTTTTATAATTATAACCCAGTTGTTATTATGGGTGGGTGGGGGGAGTGGTGAGACTGTGAGCATACATTGGTGACCTATTTACAAAGGTCACGAAGAGGACAATTTTTTTTATTGTAACCGAGGAGCCAGTCCTGTGGGGAACCAAAAGTAACTTTACTATAGCAGTTTTTTTATTATAACCGAGTTGCTACTATCCGAGGTCTATTTAGTAATAAAACAGTAGATCTTTGGCCGGGAACCAGTGCTTTCCTTTACTGTAACCGAAATTTATTATAACCGAGTTTAGTATAAACGGGGAGTACTGTATTGGACGAAGATACTAAAGGATAACCAGATTTTTTTTCATCATACTCAGTAAACATCATAATTTATTTACCAAGCTGCTTTGGTCGTCGATTCAACGATGATGTCGTCAGATTCAGACTCTGTAACATCTTCGTGGATGTTGTCATCTCCGGCTGTTTTAGACGACAGCCGGCATGGTCAAACGATGTCTACAGCGACCTGGGGTGTGGCACCAATCCCAGAGGACCTTCTGGAGAGCTGGGCCGAGCTGCAGGAGGTGGATGAGGTGGAGCGAGTCCTGGCGCCAGTCAGCGTGCTAGTCATCGCCCTCAGCAACCTCACTCTGCTGGCCCACGAGGCACGGGTGGTGTGGCGCACCCAGAGACTCATTCCTCCCAAGCTGCTCGTGCTCGTGCTGTCCTTGGCTGACATGCTAGCCACCGTCCTCGGCTACTTGCCTCTGTGGATCCTCTCCGTCATGGCCAACGAGTCTCAGTCTACCACCATGAACAGTAACGCTTTAGAAAGCCCAACCCACTCAGCGAACCCATCCCGTTTGGATAAAGAGATGGCCAAAACGACAAGCGGGCAGGATGATATCCACTCGAACGTAACGTCTTCACACCGTTTTAACGAATTCAGTAAGATGACGCAGACTGTGAGCTACTCCGCGTTTGTCTTTCTCCTGACCTCCTTCTGGATGCTGGCTCAGTGTACCGTGGTTCTCATGGGCATCGAGCGTTTCCTGGCTCTACGTGCCCCTTACTTCTACGCCACGCGATGCACGTGCCAGGCCTTTCTGGTAGGAGTAGCCGCCCTGACCTTGCTCTCCTGCGGCATCGGAGGATTCCACCTGGCCGTACACCTGGCGGAGGTCCACGAGCATCTCCTAGTCTACGCGGGGTTCCTGGACTCCGGGTCTCTGGCGCACAACGTGTCCACGCTGGTGCAGGGCGTGGCGTGCACGGTGGTGCTGCTGCTGTGCAACTGGGCCGTGACGCGGGAGCTGCGGCGGATGGAGAGGACGATGACGCTGGTTCGGGTCAAGGATCAGCAGGAGTACATGAAGCAGCTCAGCATGGTGCACGGGGCAGGCAGGGAGTTCGCCCGCTTCATGATGGCCGTCAACGTTATCTTCCTGCTCTCCTCCAGCCCCAATCTGGTCAGTGCCTGGGTGTTTGTTTGCTTGTTTGTTTGTTTGCCTGCGTCATTGAGGTTATATGATTGCTTTGTCCGGTTTGTTTTCTTTTTCTGTCTGTGTTTGTGTCTTGTGAATCACGTTGCTCAACATGTACTTTTGAAGGTACACACACACACACACACACACACACACACACACACACACACACACACACACACACACACGCACGCACGCACGCACGCACTACACACACACACACACACACACACACACACACACACACGCACGCACACACACTGATTACAATGTATCGTATTTTAATCTCTCTCTCTCTCTCTCTCTCTCTCTCTCTCTCTCTCTCTCTCTCTCTCTCTCTCTCTCTCTCTCTCTCTCTCTCTCTCTCTCTCTCTCTCTCTCTCTCTCTCTCTCTCTCTCTCTATCTATCTATCTATCTCTCTAAAAGGACTGTATGCAATGTTGTCGAAGACGAACGTCACTTTATTTATGTAATGCCCTTTGTACTCTTATATCAGAAGCAAATAAGTTTAAGTGGAGCAAGTGGTCAGTATACCAATGTAAGTGGATCTGTAGAGACAGTCAAACCCTCTTGTATTTGTGTTATGCTATTTGCGAAAGAAAATGAATAAATAACGAGTACGCATAATGTTAAAGTTCTTAAAGACATCAAGCCCCATTGTGTGTCTAACTCTTCAACATCAACTAATACGAGGGCCTCTCATTACATTTTGCAATGTGGAGAACTAGCTGTGTGCACCCTCCTTCTGGCTAGTCCAGATTTGAGAGGTTTCCCTAACTAGAACACACACACTTGGATATTATGTCAAACCAAACGGCTATGGCACCAGTCCAGGTCGACTGGGGTATGTCAAAAATAGCGCCCTCGCCGAACTCTGAAGCATCTTCAACTTTCTACATTTGCTCCCTCCTTCGCCAAAACTTCACATAAAATAAAATGAACAATCACAAGGGACTAAGTCGGAAAACTAGGTGGATAGGTGACCAAATGAACTCTGCAAAAGTATGTTTTCTGGCAAAATGTCCCTATTTAGTAGCTGGAATAGTGTGCTCACTTGCGTTGTCACAATAAAATAGGGGGCATTGGGTATCAGTGCTTGGAAGGCAAATAAAAAAGGCCTTTGGCGAAAGGATGCTTATTTTTCAATCCGCAGTGATAGCTCTTCTCTCTGGGAAAGGAACTGGGGCCCTGGAACAAGCTTTTCAATAACAATTCAAGGTGACTATTTGTTTGAGAAATGTTGATACTGCTCTGTTTTCTGTGGACATTTACTAACGATTTTTCAGCCAGAGCATATAAACGGCTGTCTATTGCTTGGTTTTTATATCATACTGACAGATAAATGTTTCATCATAAGTCACAATGTACTAGATGCCAGCTGACGTCTCGCCATCAAATATTTTGTGTAGTTTTGGTGCTTTAGTCTTCTTCTTCTTCTTCCTTCCGCGTTCCCAGTGGCCATGTTTAAATCTGTAGTCCAGTCCCGATGGCGAAGTCTGCTGTCTTTTGTAGCGCCTTTGTTGGTCCCCACAGCTTCTCCTGGAGCTCCACTCTCACCGGCCAGGTTTGACACCGAATGTCTTGGTAAGTAGGGCAGTCCTGGAGGATATGCTCAGGAGTCTGGATGCCAGTGCCACAGGGGCACTCACTTGTGTGTGACAGGTTTATCCTGTGGAGATGTGACAGGAGTTGGCAATGGCTTGTTCTCAGTCTAAACAATATCACCTGGTGCTGACGACTGAGGCCCTGTAGATCATCATTGTCTTTTTCAATCCCTAGTCGTCCCCTCCAAGACTCATGGAACCTGGTGCGCAGAATGGTTTTTGGCTGATTCATTTGGCTGCCCTGCTTTATTCAACCATACCCTTCTCTGCTCTTAAGTAAACTGGTGGGGCACTCAGCGGTTATAACGTTTCCACATATCCAGGTGTTCTAGCAAGATTTTATCAAGGCTTCCTGATGAAATGCTCATTATGTTTTCCATCTGATCAGCACTTATCCAGAGATCATTCCATTCAGGAGGCTTTGCTCTGGCTATGGTTTTAACAGTCACAAGAGTCACTGATGATTGTAACTGTCACTTTCTTCTAATGTTCTTCAGCGTAACTGAAAATTCTTGAGCCTGTTGTAAACTTTTATATCAGACCGTGCAAGGTCTCAAAGACAAGTTATAAACATCTAATACCTTTGTTTGAATGTCTGTCCTTGAGCATAAATGCACACGTTCATAGATGCAAAACATCAGCATTAAAAAAAAAATTCACAGCTTGGGATCAACGTTCTACTTGGTGGACATTTTGCTTTGCTCAACGGATATGATAAGGTAGAAAATAATTTGCAACATAAGTATTGTGATAATGGTCTACCTCATGACACTATATACATTTTTGTGACATTATCAAAATCTTCACATTGCAAAATATAATGAGAGGCCCTCGTATCTGTGGTACCATTAATGTTTGAATGTGGCGGTACTTTCTGTATATGCGAGTTGGCCTCTCTAAGGGCCAGTGGAAAATAAACATATTGTTCATTGTACTCTCTAAAAGGACATTCCATTATGTGGGGAGATGGGGTAGAGCAGTAAGGGAGTGGGGGGGTTTGCAAATGACTTTTAAGCTTTTGTGTGGACTTTTAAGCACGGTTGTCTTGTCATTGTTGTCTTGAAAACATTTACCCAAGAATCCTCTCAGACACACACCCAACCATTACCTAGATGAAGCACTATTACTAATAACTTGTAATCTTAGTAATTAGGGCCGCCTACTTTCACAGTCCAGTCAGAGACCTCTGATTCTCTGTTCATCCTTATAAGCATTAACTATAACAAACGAAGAAGAAGGAAATGATGATGATGATGATGATGATGATGATTATGGTGATGGTAATGATGATGACAACGGCTGAACAAAGACTCGAAAGACAATGGAACGGCATGTCAAAACCCAGGTTCCATCAGCTAAGAAATTAATCAGCCAACCAGCTAATCACCCGCTTTTCCATCCAATCAAATATCATAAGCAGCTTAACGTTCGTATGCAAAAGAAACAAGCGTATGAAGTAAACAGTAGCCTACCTTAGCAGCATTGTTTAACGGTCAAGGAACGGTCATAAGCCACCCACGTGCACACGTCTCACAAACAGTCATTGTATTTGTAAAGACTGTTATCAACATCACCGTGTCATCATCATCATCACCACCACCATAGTGTGTGGGGGTTTTTTCTTCACCACGATTTTCTCTAAGAAAAGGATTAAAGCCAATAGGTATACAAAGGTCTATGCTGTGACTTTACTGCCTAAACTTCGCCCACTCATAATTATCTCCTTAAATGCCCGTTTTCCACATTCACAGTTTTACCCACAGTTCTATATTAATACTGTATAAGAGAGGGAGTAGGCCTTTGCAATCCGAAAGAGAATTTTACCCTCTCTCTCTCTCTCTCTCTCTCTCTCTCTCTCTCTCTCTCTCTCTCTCTCTCTCTCTCTCTCTCTCTCTCTCTCTGTTTCAGACAGACAGACACACACACACACACACACACACACACACACACACACACACACACACACACACACACACACACACGGACACTTGGCTTTTTATTATATGATGTTGTCCTTGGTCTATGGATTTGTCACATTTGATTGTGTTTACTTTTGAACCATTTGAGTATGTTTTGTAATTTATTTATTTATTTATTCACTTCATGTCATTATTTTAGAGGACCTGATGAAAATAAGCTGTTATTTCTGCTTACTCAGTTTATCCTCATTAAAAATTTCGAGTTCGAGTTCGAGTTCTCTCTCTCTCTTTTCTTGATTTGTTGTCATTGTTGCTTTTTGTGTATGTTCACTTATAATGTAGTTCTTTGTGCTGATGATTTGTTGTCTTTCCTTTTGTAACCCCTTCCCATCTAACATGGGCAGAAGACCTGGATCAGTAAACTTTGCGAATTGTGTTTGAATATCTCTCTCTCTCTCTCTCTCTCTCTCTCTCTCTCTCTCTCTCTCTCTCTCTCTCTCTCTCTCTCCGGCTCTGGCGCATGTACCATCGCCATAGCAACTGATCAATTTCATAGCCCCGTCAATCAGTGATGCCCGCGCCAAAATCGTACGGGGATGCGATGCGATTGGGTCACGTGAGTCATGATTCACGTGAAATACTTCCGTCTAAAAATAATTCTACTCTTTTCGCTCAAGTAGACTCAACACATGAATTTCACATGAATCATGACTGACATCGTCAAAGTCGCGTCGCATTCAGATCCGAATGGTAAGTGTATATAGCAGGCCCTTTAGGTGAGTTCAACCAAATTGTAAGCCATATAAACGTATTCCCAGTGAGTTCAACTTTAAAAACAACAACACAGTGCCATATAAGTGTACTATATAACTACAGTATATCATTTCTTTTAGTGTGTGTGTGTGTGTGTGTGTGTGTGTGTGTGTGTGTGTGTGTGTGTGTGTGTGTGTGAACATACAAACTGCTTAAGATACTGAACAGATCATTATGAAATTTGGCGGCATTGCCATCGATTGTCCCGACGATTATATTTGGTTATCACTTGGTTCACCCAAATGGCAGACCAAAGAAACTTTAACTTACTTTTCTGGAAATTACGGTAAGTTCCACTCCCCACTTCGCAATGTATCCATTCGCCATCCCCCACCCCCTTCGCTTTCCCGCGTAGTGACAAAGCTTGTTGTCGGGTCATTTGGCTAATATAGTGTCGTGGGTGGTGGGACCAGTGGTGGAAGCAAGGTAATGGGTAATGTGCTAATGTGGGGAAGGGGTGGGGTGGGTTAATAATGCCGAAGAGAGTACATGGCTGGGAGGGGAAGGGGGGGGGGGGGGCTTCTCTCTTCTTCTGCGTTCCCAGGCCACTTGACCATAATGAATGAGGCACGTGTGTGTCCAGTTTTCAGTTTTCACTGGTGCATTCATCCGACACATTCCGATTTCGGGGTAGCTCAAACGAGAAATTATTTGCATTAAGAAAAAATTGTGTGGGGGGGGGGGGGGGGGGGGGGGGAGGCACGAGAATGGACCAATAAGGCAGAACAATAGTAGCTTAGTTGATAGTAAGAAGAGGAAAAGGCAGAGTAGAGTTTGTTTGTTTTCGTTCCCCAGCTTAAACGCTCTGGGGGCACATGTAGTGCCATGTGAACATTTCGCATGGCCTTGGGTGGGAAGATTACGTGCATAGCTGCTTTTAAAGGGCCCCGCCAAATGGGCGGCCATACTCCGACTTCAGCAGGGGAGTCAGAGAGTGTGAGGAAGTTGCTTGCACAGAACTTCCAGAAAGTGAGGGAACTATTTGTACTGAAAGGTCCCCCGGTATCCTCACGGGGAAGGGCGGGATGTGTGTGGGGGGTGGGGGGGGGGGGAGGATAAGAAAGAAAAGAGGGCATAATGGAGAGAGGAAAAGAAAAAAAACCCAACCACAGCGACAATAGGCAGTAGCAGCAGAAACGTGTTACCATGGTCTCATACTAATGCATTCGATAATATTCTGAAAATTGCACACTTTGTTGTTATGATGGTGCATGGGGATGTAGGGAAAGACGGGGTAAAAAGCGCATGGGCGGGTAAGAAGCCCACCCCAATTATCTCATGAAATGAAGCAAATTTCAGTCTCATTTTGCCCATGAGACGAACGTTAATGTCTAGCATTCGTCTCATGGGCAAATTTGACTGAAATTTTCTTTATTTCATGAGATAATTGGGGTGGGCTTCTTACCCGCCCATGCGCTTTTTACCCCGTCTTCCCCTAAGGAACATATTGCGTCAAATAAAAGTACTCCCGCGATTGTAGCCTGGCATGTTCTAAATACAAACCATCACTCCATCAACCGTTCTCCTGTGTCATTAAGCCACCACCCTCTGAATTCATCAGTGTCGTGTAAGGTTAAAATTCACACCGTTATCGCGTACTAAGACGATAATTTGACCACCAGGGGGCAGTCAAATCGGTAGGGGCTTAGCGCGTGATATTCTTTGTTGGGCGTAGTGAGAGAGAGAGAGAGAGAGAGAGACTGAGAGAGAGAGAGAGAGAGAGAGAGAGAGAGAGAGAGGAGAGAGAGAGAGAGAGGGGGGGGGGATGAGCCCCCCCCCTCTCTCTCTCTCTCACTCTCTCTCTCTCACTACGCCCAACTAAGAATATCACGCGCTAAGCCCCTACCGGTTTGGCTGCCCCCTAGCGGTCAAATTATCGTCCTAAGTTGCCCATTCAGGACCCAATTAGTAGAGTTAATATCATGCAAATTGACACTGTTGATAGAGGCTTGGACTGCTCAGTGCCATGGACAGGCACCTTAATTAGGCCTACCTGTGCTGTCAGTGATCAAACTGTTTATTGCATGCGCTGATTCAACTCTACTTGGGGATCTTTAGGCCTAATCACCTTTAATCATCTGTCAAAGTATACCTCCAAATGTCTGAGTAAGTAAGCCTATCGTTTCTGGATCTGGATCCGGATCGATAGCCCACTCACAAACGCCACTTTTCGGACGACGGAATTTGCGAATACAGTGGAACCTCCTTTATAAGACCTCCAAAAATAATGAGGTCTTATAAGGGAGGTAATTTTAATACTTACAAAGAAGGGCAATGTCTCAGAGAAGTAGGTCTTATGTGGAGGGAATCTTATAATGGGAGGTCTTATAGGGGAAGACGGGGTAAAAAGCGCATGGGCGGGTAAGAAGCCCACCCCAATTATCTCATGAAATGAAGCAAATTTCAGTCTCATTTTGCCCATGAGACGAGCGTTAATGTCTAGCATTCGTCTCATGGGCAAATTTGACTGAAATTTTCTTTATTTCATGAGATAATTGGGGTGGGCTTCTTACCCGCCCATGCGCTTTTTACCCCATCCCTCCCCTAAGAGTCTTATAAGGGAGGTTCCACTGTAATTGCAAACACGTATGCACATATGCTGTTGTTTTGATTTTGAACAGTAGGGCTTATATTGTTTGTGATTCGATCTCACCAGCTGTAATTTATGGCTTAATACCTGATCAGTTACCAACCAATTTTCTTTCACCGTTTGGGTTTTTGTTGTTAGGTTGTTCTTTTAATCGGTGATCTTCTCTGAGGAAAATTACACTCAATTTATTCAATCAAATGTGAAATGCTGATTAATTAGCAAAAAAAAAGGGTTAAGTTTATTTAATTTCCGTTTGTTCCAGATATGCGTCATGTTGCGGTTGAGTAACGTGCCCCCGCGGTTCTCCATCCAGTATTTCTGCTGGCGGATGTCACACATCTCCGCTCTGCTGAATCCTTTCCTCTACGGCTTTCTGCGCAAGTCCCCGCGCAGCCGCATTCGTCACTTCCTGAACCAGCACTTTCCCTGCATCCGTCCAGTGAGGGTGGCCGAGGACCCTGGGGGCCACGGGGACCCTGGACCCTCGGTGCGTCGCGAGAACGATCAGAGAAACAGCTGTCACAAACGGCCCAGCTCCCCGCCCAACTCCGTCATCATGCCACGCGATCCTGAAGCCAGTCTGGTCCATTTTTAAGTTAGAGACGGCGGCATCCAATCCAAGGGATCGAGCTGAAGACCTTGAGTAGAAAGAGAAGGAAGAGGTTCTCTTTCTCCAGTGCTGAAACAGAAACGAGCCATTTACTGGCGTATAATTTATCCGTGAGGAAGGGTGGGGGCAGGAATGCCCGAACTCAGTGATTGACAGATTAATCATGGGCCCTGCTGGACGGAAAAGGAATGAGTCTTTGATGGGGTAAAGAAATGGACTCTGAACTTAAAGACATTCATAATGATATGATTCTGTCCAAGAAGAAGGGAAGAAAATACATTGGAGTGTCGGGAGTATGCGTACCTACGGATGTTTCTTAAGAAAATAGTAGGCCCTATGATAACCACCTACTATTTGTTAAAACGCATCTTTTACCACTCCTCCTCTTCTTGTTAGTTGTTGTTAAGGCCCACTATTTTCTTTTTAATATTTAGGCAGACATGCTGTATCGAAAACAATAATCAGAGTGATATCAGTCCAGTGATAAATGCACCAATGTCATAGCCCGCAGACGACTTACAACAAATAGCTTATAATGTATTCAGTTTATAGAAACTGATTTAAGACCAAAAGAACCTTGTTAATTTTGTCCTGATTTAAGACCAATTCTAATACAATTTGCTTTGCGTTATAATTTACACTCCTGTTACGCACAAATCGAATGGTGAATACTTTGTAACATTTTATGTTTATAAAATTGTGTGTTAAGAAGAAATGGTGTTTTACGTCCTCTCGACCCGGGAAGGCACATATAGGACATGTTTACTATTAAGATGTGTAAAATAAGGAAAAAACATTTACAAGACGAACGTAGACAAAACATGGAAATATAATGGAAATGGGGTACGAATATTCAGTAATTGGCAAGTTAAAAATCTTCATTGGAAAGATTGGGAACCGAAGTTCGTGTTATCAATTGCATGTAAAAAAAATTAGTAGTAAACTTTTTTTAATTAAGATTCTTGTGTGTCGTCTGGCCCAGACCGAAACCATCGTAGTGATTAAAATTTAAGGGCTACGGATTTAAAAATCAAAACTTTATTTTATTATTAAAAGCCAACAATGGCCTTAAAATATTTTAAAAGTAGTATATACAAATATTTATTTTGTTTATTTACAAAATTTCTGACTGTTATAATGGTGTGTTAACGACGAAAATGGTGTTTTACGTCCTCCCGGTCTGAATCAGACACATATGGGACATTTGTAAATACAAATATGGTGGGAACAATACTGGAGGCAATGCCCGGAGGCAGCACAAAACCAGCAAAGTCCCGATTTTTTTATCAATGCAGATAGGTGTAGCGGTAACCACGCCTCGGTTAAACCTCATCGGCTATGGCACCGCTACAAGTATTTAATAATCGAACGAAAATGGTGTTTTACGTCCTCTTGGTCTGAATCAGACACATATGGGACATTTGTAAATACAAATATGGTGGGAACAATACTGGAGGCAATGCCCGGAGGCAGTACGAAACCAGTAAAGTCCCGATTTGTTTTTATTAATACAGATAGCTGTAGCGGTGACCACGCCTCGGTTAAACCTCATACAAGTAGTCCTGATCAAATTGGGTATTTAATGAAATATAGTGTTTTACGTTCTCTCGGCCCGGCAGGGCACATATGGGACACTAATAGAGTATTTAATAATTAATTGAATGGTGTGTTAATTTATTTTCCTCATTCTGTATTGGTGAAGTTTGCTTGCATGAGTTTGTTGTCTTAAAATGGTTTTATTTTGTCCTGTACTATATGGATGAAACTGTAGGCCTATGGGCCTGTTTCCTCATAATAGTTTTATTCCCATTATATAGATCTACTTCTAAAATTGTTCGCGGGCCTACAAGATTTATCAAAGAATGAAATAGTGAGGCCAAGAGAGGAGATGACGAAATTGAACAAAGGGTAATTACTCTCTTTTTCTAATTAACTCCCCTCCACCAAAGTTGATTACGATACCATCCACCTAGCAGTGCAGTACAAGATTTAGTTTCAGAATCATATTTTTCCCCAATGTGTTATCTGTGGGCCTATGTACAGTCTAGGACTTGTTTGGGCGTATTGTTTAAAATTGTTTATTGTCCCATTGTTTATTGCGTGCTCGGAAATGTCTTGTTTGCTCATAATTGCTTTTATTTTGTCCCATTTTCTAATGATGAGTCTGTCTCCTCATAATAATTTTTTTTAAATTATCATATTTTATGTGTATAAAATTTGATTGTATATTTTCTCATAATTGTTTTGTTTCATCGTGTCATTCTGCGTTTATGGAACTGTACATACCAGTTTTGTTCATATTCTTATATTGTTCCAGTCTGTATTTATAAAACAGTATCTCCGATTCTGTCTTTTTCTCTAGTCTCGTTTTATTTTTGTTAACGTAGGTCTACAGAATTCTTTCAGTCTTTATTTGTCATAACTATATTATAACATGTTTTATCCAATTCTGTATGTATAAAATTGTGTCAGTAGCCCAACTTATCTCATAATTGTTTTTATGGTATTGTCAAGAGAGATAACCAAAATATGGCGTTTTTATTGAGAGAGAGAGAGAGAGAGAGAGAGAGAGAGAGAGAGAGAGAGAGAGAGAGAGAGAGAGAGAGAGAGAGGAGAGAGAGAGAGAGAGAGAGGGGGAGGGAGAGAGAGAGAGATAGAGAGAGTGAGAGAGAGAGAGAGAGAGAGAGAGAGAGAGAGAGAGAGAGAGAGAGAGAGAGAGAGAGAGAGCATAGGACGTTGTTTCATCGATATTGTGCTACCATGGTTGTGTAATAGGTCGATTGTATATTCTGTATGAAAATGAATTAATACATAATGTTGTTCAAAGTGTTGTCAGACTGTGAACCTTTCAGCACATGTATAGCTAATCAGCAGGTTATTACTGCAAAGAGATCCTAAAGAGCGATTAGAAGACGGATCACTATGGAAAAGGGTGGTCAGATCCACTTGTGCTTCACCGACACATAGATAGTGACATGTTGTTCAATTAAAAAAGGAAGAAGGATAAGACAACAGAGAAATAACAACAACGGAACCTGATACTCGAGTATATATGCCTACTAGACATTCGTGTCCATCAATGTCCTCCAGATAGCAACCGCCGTTCTGGAAATAGCCGGTGGCTGAAAACTGTTCACTCAGAGACTTGTCAAAACGTTTCCACCACAGAAATGAAGACCTGCTATCATCGTCCTCAGCTGAAATGTACACGCTTCATGAATCTGAGGAGCCGGGCGGGTGCCCCCCTTTGAAGGGATCTCAATCATCACCGAAGTTCCAGCCAAGCCCCTCCCACGCCTACAGAAAGCTCTGACAATGGAGATGATTGAGAACCAATACTATACCAATGGGTGGGCTCACGTTTAGGCTACACAGACGGATTCTCAAAGGGAGCAGTCAATTACGGAGGTGCAGGAATATTCGTCAGAAAAACAACAACAAAGGAACACTGATTCCTTGTGCTCTCCCAACAGCAATAATCTCTTCTAATTACAGAGCCGAAACATCAGCTCTCGGTTCTATGCTACAAAATCCGCCAACCTGCCACCGAAAATTGTTTATATGTCCCATATGTGCCTTCCCAGGTCGAGAGGACGTAAAACCCAAATTTACGATTTTACCGAAAATTGTTTTTCACCGACTGTTGACTGCTTCAGGGACTTCAAACACCAGGATTTAAAAAAACCTAATGAACATCAAGAAAGGACTCCACGATCTTTCAAGGCAATCCATCATATTCCAGTGGGTTCCATCTCACTGTGGGACCACAGGAAACAGAACACTATAACTATGCAGAGCATAACTATTAACAGCATTTTTATACTGCCTTGGTGTTCTGTCGGTCTGACACAGCCTTAAAGGGGCACCCTGACGGATGAGTTTTTGCAAGAAACACGTCGAGATCACCAGGAAAACACCCTTTACAGAGATCGCAACACTCACTTTGCTCTGGTTTCCTAGAAGTCAAATCGGCGATGCCTCCTTGGTGGAGGTGCTGGAAGTCAAATTATCTTTTCTAATGGCCGCCTGAGTCTCTTAGACAAAAATCAAGAAATGTCCACAATACAAGCATTTTTATTTACAGTTTACCAAAAGAAGTTTCGCTCACAACAAAGGAAATAGATCCTTTTTTTTTTACTGCACTACAAAGAAGAAAAAGCTTCAATCACTGAGTGTCCTCCACCCACCCCATCCAAAATGGCTTATCTCTCCGGCAACTCCGCCAAGGAGGAATCTCCGTTTTGACTTCTAGAAAACCAGAGCAAAGTGAGTGCTCCGATCTTGAAAAGGCCGTCTTTCTGGTGATCTCGACGTGTTTCTTGCAAAAACTCACCCGTCAGGGTGTCCCTTTAAGCCATGGCAGTATCCTCTCTCTCTCTCTCTCTCTCTCTCTCTCTCTCTCTCTCGCAATAAGCCTCATATTTGTACCAAACACTTCAGTTTGGCTGCTAAACAAATTCAAAGGGCTGTTACCTGGCGTTCTGGGTGCTATTGATCAGCAAAATGTGCCTAGAATTTTGTCACAGAGCGCCAGAAAGCGCAGCACTTATGAAACCTCACCAAACCTTTAGTATTGTGCCCCCCCCCCCCCCCCCCCCCAAAAAAAGAGAGTAAAAACTTATTGTAAAATAAATGGTTTTGAACTGACATTAGTTTTTAGACATAATTCTTTGGCTTTAGTGTATATGCTATTACAACAAGACATTTGATTTAAAACCTGCTAACAATGGTTTTATTGATCAGTTTAGAGTAACCTTGAAGGGACACTTGCGCTGATGTAATCCATCCAGTTGTGAATTGATGATAGTACTCACACATGCAAGCACACACACACTCACCCACGCACATTATGTTCAGACTAAGAACACACAAGAGTGTTGAATCATCTTTATTTTGACACTTTATTGGTCACAAGGTGTCGTAGCAGACTAAAAGCCATAAGGAACAAACAAACAAAAAAATAGAAGAAAAAAACAAAGTCATTAAGTTTATTTTACAACATAAAAACAAAAACAACCTCAACTGAATTGTGACACAGCAGCAGAATTATTTCATCTCATGAGCCAGTTTACATAAGCAAATGAGAACAGTTCGTCTTCCTTTACAGACATTGAAACAGAAAAGTGTGTTCAAATACGTACATACATGTGCATATATAGGGTGACTAAAAAAAATATGCAACCCACAAAATCGTTAATACTTTTTATAATAATAAAGCGATCGATTAAATTTTCTCACATTTATAAAGAAGATTCAATGCATGAAAGGCTGCAATAGTTATTGTTTTTCAAGATGACTCAAGAAGCTCCAAAAATTTAGTTTCCGCGGTAACCCTTTTTTTTTTTTAAGTTCCCTTTTGAGGAGCAAAAGCACTTTTGCAGAAAATGCTTATTGTCTGAAAACGGTCTGTTTCTCAACAATGACTGTCTTTTTGGCCTTAAAAATGCTCCAAGACTGTGCAACATATCCCGACATTTTGAGCCCACATATGAATCAGAATTTTGTCAGAATACCATAGAAATTGAAATTGCGAAAGCATTTTTGGACCCCCCAAAAAAACACTTTCTGAAAATGAGGAACCATGGAAACTGTTAATTTATGGAGCACACAAACAAATCTAGGAAAAACAAATTGTTGTAATCTTTCATGCATTGAATCTTCTTTAAACACCCACAAAATCAGAATGATGCTCTTGATTATTAAACTTTTTAATACCAATATTGTGTGTGGGTTGCAATTTTTGGAGTCACCCCATGTACGTGTCAACATTTACCACAAACAAATAAAAACACAAACAATTCAGTCCATAACAAGAATCCTGAATATATTTGCTTACACAAAATAAGAACGTTTTCATTGGAAACAAATCGCAGAGATTTTAAAATTTAAATAATTTTGGAGCATAATTTAAGTTCTTGACTTTAAATTTAAATAAAGATCTCTTTATTTTAAGCTATGCGGTGGGTGTTGCACATTATTATGTTGCCTGCAACATTTTATTAATAAATCTTCCTCCAGATAGTATCTTTGTTATGAAAATAGGAAAGACAAGGTTGTGTCTGATAGCGCATTATCACATGTCTTTAATAATAAAATTGATATCTGAAGTGGAGTGAAACCGAGCCACTTTCTCGCTCCTACTTTAGGATCTTTGTTGTTCTGCTGAAGTTTGCACCCTGCCATAGAAGGTGTTTTATATCTCAGAAATAGTCATGATCTTGCAGCATTTTGCCTTCTAAATAATATGATTTTCTGAACAGTTCAATATGCATTTCTGATGACAGCATATGAATTTTTCTTTAACTTTTGTGTGTAGTAATTGATCTCGTATAAAAGTGCTTCTTGGTAGATCTCTATACATTTTTTCCTCTTCTTCTGCTGAGTTCCCGGGCCATAAGGCCACATGGACATGTATGTGTTCGTTTTCCAGTTTTCACTGGTGTCCTCGCTGCATTCAACGACACATTCCGATTTCGGAGGAGCTCAAAGGAGAAAACTATATGGAAGATTTTTTTGGAAGCAGGAGAATGGGCCAGAAGTCAGAAAGATAGTAGATGACACAAAGCAAGGAAAAAGGCAGAGTCAAAGAGAGAGAGACAGATTAAAGGAAGTTGCAAGCACAGAACTTCCAGAAGGTGGGGGAACTATTTGTATGGGGAAAAAACGGTATCCTCATGGGGGGGTCTATACATTTAATAAAGACAATAACTCCCCGCCCCCACCCCTCTCCCAGATCACGCTTAAGTCACCTCCACACTCTGACGAAGACCTTCAGTGTCTCATTAGCATCTTATTAAAGAAAGAAACTGAACTCAGTCTTCTGTTCACACAAAGAACAAGTCATGGGAAAAGCCATAGCCGTTCCACTTGAACTTTCAAATAGTTGACTACAATTGCATGGATTTTTGTCTAAGTTTTTAAAGTTTCTAGGACTTCTACCCTTGGACATCAAGTTAAATAAAAAAATAAATAAGCGCTATTAAAAGCCAGACGTTTTACATACAAATTAATCGTTTGCTAACAATTCCATTGTTTGCACAGGTTCCACAAAACCTATACAAAAAATGCATGTAACACGTAACAGACAGTAAAAGATATATCAAATCTTCAATTATTTGTAAACAGAAAAAACAAAAACAAAAGAACAAACTGTGCCAGAATTTAACACCAACGACACACAACAATAATCACATCAACATTAGGAAAGCCCAGCCATTAGTTAAACAAAAGCATCATGAAAGCAAATGTTTTGCACTAACTTAAGTACAGTACACAACTTTTTTTGGGGGTACACATTCTGTTTTGATTAAATCTGATAAGGATCTTGGGGATTTCAAAATGATTAGGCACACTTAGTGAACTAAACACAGTCAATGGATCAGATCTGAATGATACATATATCTCTCCCTCTCTCTCTCTCTCAATCACACACACACACACACACACTGAACACACACACACATGCACTCACGCATGCATGCACACAATTTTTCAGAAAAAAATAATTATGCTTGTAATAAAAACCAAATAAGTACACTTAGCACACACCAAACCAATGCATGATCGGCATAAAAAGTGGATATTTAATTCAGAAACAAAAAAGATTTTTCTGCCCACTGCCCTCTCTCACCCTCCTTACTTCCCCAAACAAAAAGTGACTCCTCTTAAACCAGCCCCAGCCACACAAAACCAAACCAAATGGCACAAGTGATGCTATCCACCCTCTTTACTTTTTTCTTTTTTTTCCAAAGTGAAGATACATCATCTTCAGAAGTTTGGCTTCTTTCTCAAATTTTGATCACAATTTTTGCAAGCTTCAGATTCTTTTAACAAATTGTATGCATGCTTCCAACCACACACACACTGAACTTATCCACAATATCAATTAACTTCTGTTTGTTACACACACACACACACACACACACACACACATCATGCATGCACACATAGATATCTCTTACAAAAAGATCATACTTTATCAAACAAACAAACAAAATACACTGTACTTCAAATTGTACATACACCTACAAAACATGGAAAACACAATGCTTTCCATTGCCGATCATTTACAACAAACTTGAACATAATTTCTTGCAGTCGATTTAACCTTTAACAATATTTCCACTTTTTTTTTTTTCTTCCAAAAACATTTGTTTAAATTTCATTCTCAAAACTACAACAATCCACATTGACACACTGACAGAGCAGCAATAACATAAGGGACACTATCTACATACAGCGTACTTCAGCACATAATTTATATACTCAGGACTGTCACGTGTGATACAATAGCCAAACAATGCAATTTTCTGCTACTGTAGCTGCAAAATCAGAGCATTCTCAGATAGTTCATACAATCGAGGTCAGCAGAAAGTAATGGAAATTTAGCTGTTATGTAATTATATGAAATATTTCGTAATTTCAGTTACACAAAAGCTTATTTGCGAGTACATTTTTGCACAATTTCCTTTTTACAGATTCTAGGCCCCCTCCCTCCCATCTCCCCCGAATTATTCCATCTAAGACAGAAACACACACACACGCACAAACACACACGCATGCAAATGATGCATAAACACACACACACACACAGCTATATTTGGAATATGTACACAGCTATGAAAAATTAGCCACGCTGCTATGAAATTGCAAATATCATTCTTTAAACTTAAAGAACATACTTCACACACACACATGCGCGCACGCACACACACACACACACACACATATATAAAATCTTTAGCTTTGAACAAGTACCTATATACAGGCGAAAAAATCACACAAACATCGAAACAAAAATGATTGCAACAAATATTTATCCCAAGGATTGTTTTTTTCGTTTTTACATACATGCTACCTACATAAACACATATAACAGCTTTCAATTGTTATTAGCATTTAACAGATTTGTTACATTAATAATTCATGCTGATTGTCCTAAACAAACCCTTTGTCCATATAATAATTTTAAAAACATCGCATGGCAATGGACAACTTAAACAAAATGACTAACAAACAAAATGACAAAAAATAAATTGAAAAAACCCACTTGACCAACAGTAACGGTGCAAAGAAACTCTATGGAGAGCTGGACAACAGAGTGTCTTCAGAGAAGTAACCCCTCTCAATGAAGTGTTTCGGCTTGAACTCCTTACACTGTAAGGAGGCTGGGCTGCACCCAGGTCATGACTAACAAAAAACACTCACAAAAAGAAATTTTAACCTTCTGAAGCTCTATATTTCTTGCTCAAATCTCTTTCCTGAAGCTCTATATTTCTTGCTCAAATCTCTTTCCTGAAGCTCTCTATATTTCTTGCTCAAATCTCTTTCCTGAAGCTCTCTATATTTCTTGCTCAAATCTCTTTCCTGAAGCTCTCTATATTTCTTGCTCAAATCTCTTTCCTGAAGCTCTCTATATTTCTTGCTCAAATCTCTTTCCTGAAGCTCTCTATATTTCTTGCTCAAATCTCTTTCCTGAAGCTCTCTATATTTCTTGCTCAAATCCCTTTCCTGAAGCTCTCTATATTTCTTGCTCAAATCTCTTTCCTGAAGCTCTCTATATTTCTTGCTCAAATCTCTTTCCTGAAGCTCTCTATATTTCTTGCTCAAATCCCTTTCCTGAAGCTCTCTATATTTCTTGCTCAAATCTCTTTCCTGAAGCTCTCTATACTTCTTGCTCAAATCTCTTTCCTGAAGCTCTCTATATTTCTTGCTCAAATCTCTTTCCTGAAGCTCTCTATATTTCTTGCTCAAATCTCTTTCCTGAAGCTCTCTATATTTCTTGCTCAAATCTCTTTCCTGAAGCTCTCTATATTTCTTGCTCAAATCTCTTTCCTGAAGCTCTCTATATTTCTTGCTCAAATCTCTTTCCTGAAGCTCTCTATACTTCTTGCTCAAATCTCTTTCCTGAAGCTCTCTATATTTCTTGCTCAAATCTCTTTCCTGAAGCTCTCTATATTTCTTGCTCAAATCTCTTTCCTGAAGCTCTCTCTATTTCTTGCTCAAATCTCTTCCCTGAAGCTCTATATATTTCTTGCTCAAATCTCTTTGTTGGAGCTCTCTATTCTTGCTCAAATCTCTTTCCTGACGTTCTCTATATTTCTTGCTCAAATCTCTTTCCTGAAATTCTCTATATTTCTTGCTCAAATCCCTTTCCTGAAGCTCTCTATATTTCTTGCTCAAATCCCTTTCCTGAAGCTCTCTATATTTCTTGCTCAAATCTTTCCTGAAGCTCTCTATATTTCTTGCTCAAATCTCTTTCCTGAAGCTCTCTATATTTCTTGCTCAAATCTTTTCCTGAAGCTCTCTATATTTCTTGCTCAAATCCCTTTCCTGGCTCCTTTAACCAACGAAGGAGGAATGGCTTGGCCAAAGGTGGAACATCATGAAGGCGGGAAGGGTGTGGGTTGCAGCTGACAGGTTAATTATAGTTTAAGACCTTCAAATTTGAGGGTAAAAGCCAGAAGATACTACCACAAAAGAAATAGAGAAGGCTTTTAGTACCTTCTGCCTTTTACCCACAAGCACTGAAAGCGTGTTATGGCCTATAACCCTCCCCATTAGTACCTTCTGCCTTTTACCCACAAACACTGAAAGCACGTTATGGCCTATAACCCTCCCCATTAGTAACCCTCCCCATTAGTACCTTCTGCCTTTTACCCACAAACACTGAAAGCGTGTTATGGCCTATAACCCTCCCCATTAGTAACCCTTCCCATTAGTACCTTCTGCCTTTTACCCACAAACACTGAAAGCACGTTATGGCCTATAACCCTCCCCATTAGTACCTTCTGCCTTTTACCCACAAACACTGAAAGCACATTATGGCCTATAACCCTCCCCATTAGTACCTTCTGCCTTTTACCCACAAACACTGAAAGCACGTTATGGCCTATAACCCTCCCCATTAGTACCTTCTGCCTTTTACCCACAAGCACTGAAAGCACGTTATGGCCTATAACCCTCCCCATTAGTACCTTCTGCCTTTTACCCACAAACACTGAAAGCACATTATGGCCTATAACCCTCCCCATTAGTACCTTCTGCCTTTTACTCACAAACACTGAAAGCACGTTATGGCCTATAACCCTCAGTAATGGTCTATGCACACAGACGGATTTGTCACAAACACTCACACCAGCCAGTGTGTCTGTTGCAGACCGCCCGCGTGAACAGTCGTAGAAATAAGAGCAATCAAAATATTGCTAGGTTGTAGCCCAAAGTTAGACTAGTTAGTTTCCTGATCAAAAGATCAGCAACAGGCCTTGCGGCCTATATATACTGCACAACTATACTATACTATTGCAGCAAGAGATGTTACTGAACCAAATTCACTCATTAGCCTTTTGTATCCAAGTCCTGTCCTATTGACATAAAAGCAGCCAGAATGGCATAATAGCTAACAGTATATTGTACTCATTTCTACCACCCACAATGACATTGGTAACTTAGCATTTGGTATTTTCTTGTCACAGAGGCTCGTCTGTTGTTGTTTTATTAATTCGTAAAGAGCACGGGTCAAACTTGCTTTAAACATCCGAAGGACTTGACGTTCCATTTGATTTGACAAGATTATTCTCAGAAAGAAATGTTAGGAACTCCCCAAGAAGTTATAAAGCACAGTCAACAAACTCAGCTGTGGTCATTGAACCAGGCTTAATTAACCCTTTCACCGCCAAAGTCGCATTTCAGCACCACAGTGATTTAACACATATGTCACTAAAAGGCATCAAATTGGGGTCTATTATCCAAAGACCCTATTGTCTTAGTTTTGGGAAGTAAGGATAGACCTTATTTTGTATATTTCACAGAAGCATCCCCAATACTGCAGATGGGTTTTGCTCTCTACCCAGGTACATTTAATGGAAAGTTTTGGCTGAAATATGGCTGGCGGTGAAAGGGTTACGAAATAAATATATAAGGACGAAAATGGTAGAATGGGAAAAAACTCACCAGGGTTTGGGTTTGGTAATCAAGGTAGAAAATAGAAGCAGCTTTCATCAAAATGTTGTGTTTTTTTAAAGCCATAATGATACTGTACAAACACACAGTTATAGATGTACAAGAGCTTGTTCATTCAACGCCAACATGAGAAATAGCTGCTTTGATTTCTGCGCTAACAAACATGACACTCTGGTCCCTACCTAACATTGTCATTGCTTACACTGCCAATTCATCATTCTGATCAGTCAAGAAACAGTCTAAAAGCAAGCCTATAAAAACAAAACACAATAATGTCTCTTGACACCACCATTCATGTTCTTCCTTTCTCGTCTTTCAAACCAACAAAAAAATCTTTTCAAACAAAAGATGGAGCATGGTGCAAGGAAGGATCAGAAACAACTGCATTATGCGCATGTGTGCGCATGCACATACAAACACACACACACACACACAAAGAAGAATATCATTAACCCCTTCACTGTCTGCCCCGTGTCTACTATGGGGGGTGCGATGTCACTGATGATGTTGTAACTTTTGATATCATAGTCCTGGAATGATAAATTTTGGTTTAGACAAGTCAGGAAAGATTTATCTCGAGACCATTTTCTCAGATTGAGTCTAAGAGGTCTCTTTTAAATTTTATAATAAGAAAATCGACAATTTCTCAGTTTTCCTCTAGCAGTGAAGGGGTTAAAGGAACAGAGAGCTTATGACCCAAAAAAATTGAGAGTTAAGGAAAGAATTGAAGGGAAGAGGAGTGGGGGAAAACAGATGAATAAAGAAGAAAGAAGTATGAGCTGGAAATAAGGATGAAGCACAGCTTGCATACAGTTTCACATTCAACTTCATAACACAATAAGACAAATGCTCACTCAACTTCATTTTAAACAGCAGTAAGACAGAGAAATTAAATTACAGCCCAAACCAAATTCATGTCAACATTTGTTTTTGTTCTTGGTTTTTTTTTAATAAATAAAACAAAAGGAACGCAAGACAATTCATGAGCTTGAGAAAAAAAATGTTATGGAAGTGAGCTTAAAAAAAGACTTGATCTTGGCGATCTATTTTACATTTTAATATCAACTAACAGCACATTGGTCGCGGAATTTTCCCTCCAAATAATAATCACAGAAGCTTGCCAAAACTGAAAAATAATTTACAAAGATCAACAACTCGGAATTAAACAACCAAACAAACAAAAAATCTGTGAGCAACTAAATACCCCATTTCAGAATAGTGCCACATATTTTCATTTCACTGATCAAACAATATAAACACATAGCAACAATCGATATAAGATATCCTTTAAGAACAGTTTACTACAAGCACAAGCTTAGCAAGCAAATGTTGTTGCACAAAGAAAGAAATCAAAGCTTTTACATACATAGGTTCTTTAATTGGATGACTCATACTTGCTTCAGAATGTTTAATACTATGAAATGCTCGGATCAAGTATTTCAGAATTGTTTTTATTTTATTTTTGAAAATGCATAAATCAATGGAAAAAAATGTTAAAAAGCAAATTGTAATTGCTTATTCAATGTTCCATCTGAAAATAATGTTCCATCTGAAAATAACATTTTTGACTTTATTTTTGTACTTTTCACACACACACACACACACACACACACACACGCACACAACCAAAATGAAACGATTAAAGAAATATAGCACCATTTCAAAGTAAGTTTATGTGTTCTTTTTATCATTTCCATAATGTATACAATCACATGAATGTTTTTAAATGTCCTTTCACTCTCTCAATTTTTAATGATGTACCTGTTGTATATCCATGTAAGTGTAGCCCTTTGTTTGCCATGTGGTCTGTGATCCAAGAATATACTCTTTAAGTATCTATATATGATCCATACAATAACGCTTTCGAGAAAGTGCAAGTATCCAACATCTGCCGTAAAAATAATAATATATGGCAACAAAAATACTAGGTAAAGGTAAAGATGTGCTCCCCCTCTTACATTTCTCAGCTCTCCCCACATTTTCACACCTGCCTTTCTTACCAAACATTAAGCTATATCTTATCAACTTTTTGAGCTAATTATCTTTGTTGAATAATTATTCACAGTCATGATAAGGCCATTATCCAATAGGACCCCCCCCCCCCCCCCCCCCCCCCCCCCCCCCCCCCCCATGTAGTGCAGTACACACAACAGCCGCAGAGCATTTGTCACAGTCCTGGTTCATTGCATTTTTTTTTCCGTCTTGCCTTTATCTTCTACTATTATTGAATGCATGTGTTTAATTATGTAATTGGATGAAAAAATAGAAAAAACCGAGAAATGGAGGGGGGGGGGGGGGGGGGGGCGCATCTTTACCTTTACCACAATTCTATTATAAACATCCATTTGTAATAACTTTCATGCTCTGGTTGCTGAAAAATCATTTTAAATCAGCTCTCAGCGAAAAATATGCTTTTGCTCACTACTGTAGTTTGAAAAATACTTTTTTCTCACCTATTTTGGCTATATCTTGTTTGCCTCCAACTCACCTGAAGCGAGAATAGAAAGATTTTTGTGTTCAAAGCATCAATTTTGGTGGGCATCGCACGAGCTGGGATGAAATTGTCATTCTGTGTACTTACGACGCAGAGTACTTGTGACATAAAGAATAGTTCTGACGTCAAAAAAATATTGGAATTAGAAATTAGTTTGAACACTTTTGAACAGGAACATGGCTTTTTTGTGGATTCCCAGATCTTTAGTGGTTATTGAGTTCAGTCCTTTGTCTTTTACAGCCATTTATAAGTAGACAGATGTGATTTTTTTTCAATTTCTGAGCATCGTTTTATTTAAAAAACAAAATAGAAATCCCGAAAATTCGCCCTTTCACTGCATTTAAGGCACTTATTTTCATCTTCTTCTTCTTCTTCGTTCGCTCAGACAGTTTCCTGTCACATGAGCGTAGATGCGCCATGCTGCCATTATGCGCCTAACTAAGAAATAGTTAGGCCCAGCATGTCCGACTTCGGCTGAAGAAATCTTTGTAACAATTTATAGAAAAAAGGCAGGAGAATGGACCAGTAAGATAGAAAGATAGCAGATGACAGTAAGCAAAGGGAAAAGGCAGAGTCAAAGAGAGTGACAGATTAGAGGAAGTTACAAGCACAGAACTTCCAGAAGGTGGGGGAACTATTAGTATGAAAGACCCCCAGGTATCCCCACGGGGGGTATGTTCATCTAAACAACGCAAACAAAGCCAAGTGTATCTGAAAATGTTTACAACTCTAAAAAAGAGCCCAAACCAACCCTTTAAAGCAGCATTATATTCTGGTATGTGCTCCATCGTCATTTAGGCCTTATCTTCAAAAAGGATTTTACCACAAAATCACATTAGCTTCATAAGTTTAGGCCAATAGTAGAGAGAGTGAGAAATGCATCATTGATTTCCTTCTTTCTTTGTCTTTTGTGTTCCATACAGAATTGATTTCGCCCAGCAGTGGAAAATCAATTAATAATTTAGTCTCTTTTGAATGAGTTACCTGAAGCAATGTCTGCCGCTTCATCCAACACGTTCCAGTCATCTGTCAAACTTCTGTAACCCCACTTTCTTCTTCTTATTTTTTCCCTCTTTAATTAGGGTTCTTGCTGATTCAGCATCACGTTGGGGGGACTGCTGAACGGGCCTTGGCTGGCTGGGTCATTATTTTGTTGAAGTCATTTATTTTTGTTTGGTTTTCCCACCACCCCGAAGTTCTGACCTCAACTGCAACAGTATGAAAAAAATCAATCCGTTGATTGTGGATACTCAATAAGAGAAGACCACGACTCTCTAACTAGGAAACACAGCACTGGTCCTTGGTGCTGCAGGCTTGGGGGTTAGTTGGAATTAAAGGGGTTGATTCAGGCTATCTTTGCTGAAAATTATGTTCAAATCGGCTCTCAGTGAAAACATTTGCCTTTGTTGACTGCTGTAGTTTGAAGAATATGGTTCTCTCACCTTTTTTTGCTAAATCTTTTTTGTCTCCTGAAGCCGCAATTGAAATAATTTTTTTATTTGAAGTGTTGCTTTTTATGCTTTTTCTTGTTCATCAAATTCCAACTCGAGGTGTATTGGAGAACATTTTTAGCCTATGACACACGGTACCTATAACGCAGAAGAAAAAAAATTAATTATAAAACCGATTGGGGTTCGATGTCGTTCTTGCTTGTTCTTAGACTTTCTGTGATTGTTGGAGATAAATCTTTTGAGTTTTGCAGCCATTCTTAAGCATACAGGGTCTTGCTGAGGAAATCAATGAAAGGCATAGTTTGACACACGTGCATTCAGTTCATGCGCCCAACATGAGCGCATTGACATTTGGCATCAATTGAGTCTACTACCTTGATATTCAAGTTCTATGTTGTCACTTCCACTTCAAAGGGGCTCGAAGTCTTGTTTTAGCAGACGATTTTTTCAATTTCTGAGCATAGTTTTTTTTTATAAACAAAGTAAAAATCCAGAAAATTTGCCCCTTCACTGCCTTTATGGCCTTTATTTATGTTCATCTAAATGACGCAATCAAAGCCAAGTGAATCTGAAAACGTTTACCACTGTATGTATATAATCTTTAAAGGATCATCCAAAAGTGGGCTTTCTTCCTTACAATTTACCAGCCATTCCCCCACAACCTTCATCTTTCTACACTTCGTAAAATATTTTGCCTCCTGTTTGCTTTTTACAAACTCTTTACACACAAAAAATGATTCTGTCAGCATACACTTAGGTCTTTTGGTTTGCATACTTTATGAATAACAACTCTGTACATTTACGCAAAGTTGTTTCATTCAATTAAGCAGACAAGTCAAGCTATGACAGAGAAAAGTAAGAAATTGCAGTCAATGGCCTGCATAGCAAGAAAGCCAACAATAATGACCCTTTCACCGCCAATGTCGCATTTATGCACCACAATGGCTCAACACCCACGTCACTAAAAGCATCAAATCAGGGCCTGTTATCCGAAGACCCTATCTTCTTAATGTTGGGAGGTGAGGAGAGGCCTAATGTTATGCATGTTACAGAGGAATTTCCAATATTACAGACACATTTGTTTTTCCTACCCAGTTAAGTTTAATGGTATTTTGGGGCTAAAAAAATGGCTGGCAGTGAAAGGATTAAGAACACACAATAGCATTATCAAACATTCAGACTATCTATCAAGGCTTAAGTCACAAATGGCAGACGGGAAAAGTTGACTTTGATTTTGGAAAATGTTACAATGAATAGTTCTTAAACAAGAAACTTTAAGCATAAGATGCAAGGTGCAACAGATAGTTATCACAAAACTGGTCCCTTTCCAAATTTCATATAACAGTATTCACTATCAAAGCTTCCTTGTCTATACATATACAATAGGAATTTATCAGCTTATTTACCAGATACAGTAGTTTGGAAAAATACTTGAGCTTTAAAGGTCAGTACCATTATAAAGCAGCAACAGAAACAATAAACACATCCACACACACACATGCATTTACACATAGACACACCCACCCACACTAAAATATTTCAAAACAACTGAGGATAAACTGGGGAAATAATTTAAATCAATTTTAAATTGATATATAAACAGAGAAGGTATTTGGATGTAATAATTGTTCAAAACCTCAGCAGAGATTGTTAATTATCTTCAGCTAAGAAACTTTAATTTTAGGGGAAAGATTAATTACAAAACTATATCTGTTCTCATGAACATATTACAAGAAAATTCTACTTCAAACAAGAATCTTTGTTTCTTTTAGACAATGAATTCCCATGGGTACCGGGTCTTAGACAGAGCCTGCATGCTCCCTTTCAACAACTCCTAATAATAATAACTTTCAAACACAAAGAAAACATGACACACTAAGTGACAAGAGCCGATCAGTAGAGAGTAGGCTAACCTTACATTTATTTGTACAAGTCTTCTAGCCCAGAACTTCTACTCAGTAAAAGTATTAGGTATTATTAGGTATTAGGTACTTTATAGGCACAGAGGCATCTCTGTGAAATTCGGGTTGCTCCCACCTGGAGAGCGCGTCGCAGCCAGAGGCTCACCACCCAATTTTTTTGCATGTGATTTTTGTGTGTTACTGATGAGGAAGGATAATGGGGGGGGGGGGGGGATTCTGACCAAATGACAACTTTTTCGTTTTCACTGGGATTAACGTGTGCTAAGTGCATGGGCACATGGGACCTCGGTTTATCGTCTCATCCGAAAGACTCCACATTCAGACCGTAAGGCCTAGTGCAAAGTGAGAGGAAAACTCCCCTGTACCCAGGTTCGAACTCAGGTTTACTTGACACAAGGCGAACACTTTACCTCTGTGCTACTCTACACCACAAGTAGTTGGGCCACATTCAAATTATGATTCCTGGATACCCCTCAAATGTCGTTTTTGTTTGTTCCACCTGCCACAGTGCGGTATTGCTTGCATGGTTGGAGCAACAGGCGTCTTAACCATATAACTACGTACCAGCCTGTTTTGTGCTTAAATCTGCATTACATGTAAGTGTCTTAATTGTGCTATTATGTGCCTGCTTGGTTTTAGGCTTTTAAGCCATGCAACAGTCGCCTTAACGACTCATCATCTGTTTAATTAAAGCTTTAAGTTTGATGAAGTTTATACGTGTATTTGTTCCTCCTCACTTGAATCCAACTTTACTTTGAATTTTGGGAACGCTGGAGACTTTTAGCTATCAAAATCAATGTCGTCTGTCTTGCAAACTTAATACTTTTAATTTTTCTTGTAATTAAGAAAAAACAACATTACTCAGCACTTTCATGGCAAAGCAACAAAGAACTCAAATCTTAAAAGGTATCCAGTGAGAAAACATTTCTTTAGATACGTTCAGTCTGACCAGCTGTCCTGTTGTTACTCAGGCACGTAGCTTCATGTGTTCAGTATTTTAGCCTTTGAATTTTGGATAATTTTAACTCCAGATAAGAAGAGACTTGTCAAGAGTGAATCTGTCATGGCTTATGATGTTTGGAACCAGTTCATAACTTGTGTGTTTGAGCTAGCAGGAGAAGCATACTTAACACATAAGAACTCAGAAGAAGAATCTTAACCACAAACACTCAAGCAAAAGAAATAAGCTTACTTTGGAGCTTTCGGGGGGCATCTCGCTCCCTTCGTCAGCGTCGTCTGCTGGGAGGCCACTGGCGGTTCAGTGCATGCGATTGTGAGTGCAGAAGAACTTGGTATGATGGAGGACACTGCTTCATTAATTCAGAAAGACATGACATATTCAATCAGTTATTATCCTCCAAAGGAGTAAACAGGAAACTTTTTCCTCTTAGGCTGCCGAGTACATCACATTAAAATTCAGCACTTTTGATAAATGCAATACAAAATGGAATTGACAGCAGATTGAATTAGGTGAAAGTAAGCGTGCTCAGTTTCTAAAGAAACTATTTATTTGTGGAATTAACGTAAGCAAAAAACAGCCAACCAAATAAAACAAGAGCGAAGGGACACAATTATTCTTCACAATCTTGTCACTAGGGCCTAGAGCAAAACTCATTTCTCTTTTTACATCACAAAGATGACATCATTTCTTTATGACCTGTTGTAGGCTTACATAGAGGAATTGAAATAGCATAACCTTTTGTGCTCAGGAATTTAAATAAATCCCTGAAGGAAAAATAACAATTGATTTCCAACCAACTTGTTCTAGTGACTTTTAAATAAAAGCAGTCACTGCAGACATAATGTGATTTTTACCATTGTGCAAACGTTTGGTTGTGCTACTATTTGTAGTTTCTGAGAAAATTGTTATGTTTAAGTTTTCAATGAGACGGTGACCACACACACACACACACACACACACACACACACCAAAATCATCAGTACATAGACGTTACTTCGCTCGTCAAAAACAACCACCAAACCTTTTGGGTAAAGATTTACATGAAACATGTGAGCAGGGATAAATCTAAACATAGAAGCATGCATCAAAATGATTTAGTTATAGTCAATCTAAGAGCAGTGCGTGCCGACTCCAAAAAAACCTTTCAACTTCACAATCACATAGCCAAACACACAGCTTAGTTGGTGGCACAAACACAATAGCAAATAATAACGAACAACAGCAGCACTGAAAGAAAATGGTTAACAGTTAGCAAACCTTAACTCAACAGTCATAAATCAACCAGATAATAGAACAAGACATGTCATACAGTGGATTGTTACTTACAATATCACACACACACACAAAACCAGAACAATAGACATATCGTACTGCGGGTCATTACTTGTACATTGTACTTACAATTCATATCTTATGTCATTCAAAAACGTAATACAATTCCACTGAGCATTTGAGTCAGTGTTGCCAAGAGATTGTTCTTCAATGGGATCAAGAAAGCTAACATCATTTCCAAGCATCAGACATATAGCATTACTTATTTCTTTCAAACAAAGGCAAAACATGTGGACCTGCTAAATACTTTCCAGGGCTGAGGTTTGAGGGGAAAAAAGCATGATCATGAGCTTTGTAGATATACACACGGACCTGTTATGTGCTTTCCCTTGCAGAAGATTGAGCAAAGTTGTTTGGTAGCACAAATTCAAACAAGTAAATCGAACATACACTTTTTTGAGAAAAAAAGTCAAGTTCCTATCCAAACTCAATGAACTTTATGAAGCAACATAGAATACAGTCTTAAAATAAACATTAGGTTGATCAACAATTGCTCCGAAACTTTTTCTCACAAATGCTTTACGCGGACATGAAATCCTTTTTATTCATCTTGCTATCTTTTATTCATCTTACTATCACTTTTTAGTCACAGTGTATACTCCACAGCTTAAAAGATATCAGACCCCTCTCAGCCATAAATTGAGCAATTCAATGATATCCTTTAGATGTGCAGCTACAGTGTATAAGAATTTCACTGCTAGTCACAAAACAGCAACAGAGTAGCAAAGACATTTCACATCACATCAACATAGCTACATTGTTAAACAAAGCCAAGCCGCTTTTGACAATAGGGTATTTCCTTCTTCATCTTCCTATGATTTTAAATGAAGTTTTTAAACAAATACCAGCAAACGTAATATCAGCATATACGGGTGGACCAACGTACAAGTAACAAATAGTTGGTCTTCAGATCTCGTCTCCTTTCTGCTTCAACCAAGTCAGACCACAACGGATAAACATGTATATAATATGGCACCCTTGTAGTTCTCCTCCGCCCTAATGCTTTATCACATAAATTGTTACTCTTCAGCCAAACTGCCACAATTGGTTTTCAGCCATCATTTTATTGTTCCCCCACAATCGTTTAAAATTTTTTTTTACAACGTACGAGTGAGAGAGAGAGAGAGAGAGAGAGAGAGAGAGAGAGAGAGAGTGAGTGTGTGTGTGTGTGTGTGTGTGTGTGTGTGTGTGTGTTGTGTGTGGTGTGGTGTGGTGTGTGGTGTGTGTGTGTGTGTGTGTGTGTGTGTGGATGGAAGTTCAGTTTCACGTCGCGTATCGGCTTTCGCCATGTACAACGGGCTGAACAAAGAAACCACGGTATAAACAAAAATTTATGTTCCTGAATCACTGTCTTAGCCAAAAGGCAGAGAAGCGATCAGTATTCTGTGTGTGTGTGTGTGTGTGTATGTTGCATGTGCGTGTATGCAAGCAAGGAGTGCTTGTGTGTGTGTGTGTGTGTGTGTGTGTCTGTGAAAATTTGTGATGGATTGCACACATACACATCCGACTGCACTAAAAGGAATACTTATCTGCAACAACACGCATGTTCTTCCCACCACAACAATAACCTTGTCAGACAATTCTGCTGCAAGATTTCTTTGTTTGACTTTGTTCAATATATTCAAAGAAAATACCATCAAATTCTAAAATAACAACACATAATTATTACATCTATCTACATTTTGTACAATTAAACTACACGTGAACACAGTATATGATATCACACGAAGCCAATCTAATAAGCCAGCATATTATAATAATGGATAGTT
Organism: Phymorhynchus buccinoides; assembly: GCA_017654935.2. Taxonomy (NCBI): domain Eukaryota; kingdom Metazoa; phylum Mollusca; class Gastropoda; order Neogastropoda; family Raphitomidae; genus Phymorhynchus; species Phymorhynchus buccinoides. The sequence continues at coordinate 37,964,674 of CM065680.1, read as the reverse complement.
TTATGTATCAGTTCAAGGATCTTCAGTTGTGGATAGCTGTTGCAGTTGGAAGGAAATGAATTCAACGCAATACACCCTAGTTCTTGATCATGATAATAAGTTGAAAGGGACAGCTTTGAGGCATACAATCAACCGAAGTAGTATTTTGTTAACGATATCAAAGTTTCAAATGGGTTCCTTTTAATGGTCAAAACAGAATAAAGTTATATCAAAACATAATCAACCTAAAAACATTCTGGTCCAAAAATGGTATCCATATTTTTCACTTTCATAAAATTCCTTTATCATTTGCAACAAAAGAACCTATTTTTAACAATAATAATAATTTCCCTGCATACTAAATCAAGAACAACAAAAACAAATGATCTTCTCTTCAATTCCCTTGGTTAAAGAAACAACAACTCACAAGCCTAATCTACACATTTATTGTCAGTAAGTTGCGTGGACTTCGAAAAAATAAATTACAGTACAACAATGCTCCATCAAACGAAGAAGGATGGCCGTTCGTCTCGGTCACTGTCATCAGAATCGTCGTCATCGTCATCATCGTCGTGGTCACAGCGATGGGCCTCCACCACTCTGACCAGGATGTCCTCCCGCGCAGTGTCTCCATCATCCAGGGCTCCACCGTCGTCCCTGTCACATTCCCCAGGGGGGCACAACTCCTGGCTGGTGACGGTCATATCCAGCGCAGGGCAGGGATAGAGGCCGGCGTCGGATTCATCATGGTTCCCTTTCTCCTGTCCGCTGTCCGTGGGCGGGTGCTGGGTGGGTGACGCTCCGCCGCTGTGAATGTGGGAGTGCATTTCGGCCGTCATCTGCAGCAGGTTCTCGGCCATTTCCAGCAGGGATACGTGCTCCTTGTCCGGCTCTGCGTCGCTCGGCCCCAGGGATCTGCGGCTGAACACGCTGTTGTCCCCCTTAGGGGAGCGGTCCCCTCCTCGCGGGGACCTTCGGGAGTGGCTTGACGAGCTGGGCTCTTGCAACGCCACGGGGGTTTTCGTTTTCGATTTGGAGGGCTTGTGTTGTTGGGTCACTGTTGGGGTGTTGTTCTTCTTCTCCAGGAGGGACCAGCAAGGCACGGGGTCGTGATGCGGGGGGCTGGGGAGGAAGGCACAGTCCTGGAAATCGGGGGCAGAGTCTGCACCACTGGCTGCAGAGTGGGGCGGGTCAGGCAATGACAGCGATGTGTAAGGGGATGCTACAACGTAGGGGTCTCGTCTGGAGAGAAAGAAAGCACCAGGCTCTTCTCCGCTGTAAGAGATGTTGGCTTTCATTAGAGGCCTGTCTGACGACATGCTAGGACTAGTGGAAGAGGAGTGCGGCCGGCCTTTCTGAAACAAGGAATGAAAATCCTTGCTGAGGAACTCGCTGGTCTTGTCGGAATCCGTGGCGTGAATGTTGGCCACAGACAGGTCCTTGATGGTGCCGAACATGCTGCACTCGGTGGAGGGAGCATCCACAGGGTGAGACGACATCGCCTCTTCCTGGCTGCTGGTGGTGGCGGCATCAGGCGACACGGAGGCTGAGGACAGAAAGGCCAGGTCCGAGGACGTGCCGGGTCTCGGTGGGCCGGGGCTGAGCTCAACGGGGGCTGCCTGGCGCTGCTCTAAATCGGGGCTGAGCTCAACGGGGGCTGCCTGGCGCCGCTCCATGTCGGGGCTGAGCTCTGAGAAGCTGGAGGCGCTGCTGTGGTGGGTGGCGGGCTCCCCCTGGGGCTTGGGCCCGCAGTCCAGGCAGTACAGGTCCTCCACGCTCTTGTTGGGCACGCGCGTCACCACCGTAGACGTACTCTCCTCAAACCGGCTCTGGCTGTACTTGCGCTTGTGGCGCGCTCCCTTGGAGGCCTGCTCCGTCTTTGTTGAGGAGGCATCGGCGTGGCTGCCTGCATGCAAAAAGGAAGGGTGTTCACAGTCAATGTGAAAATATGCAACTACATGCATTTAAAAGCGTCAAGTTTTAATTCTATCAAATTGAAGAAAATTGGTATGAATCAGCAACAGAATCATCTACGGCTTCTTTGTACAACTTGCAAAAATTTCATGCTTGAGTTTATTTAAATGTACATTCCCAAAAATGGCCAAACAGTGATCTATGAATTATGTGATGTTGGTCCTTAACGTTAAACGGACAATGCACAACACTCTTTTAAACTGACCACACACACTGAGAATAGAAGGGAGGACTCACATTGGGGGATGGATGAGGACAGCTCCAGCACTCTCTGTAGCTCCATGTCCAGTTCCTCCATAGGCGTCATGCCCCCCGTGCTGTGGGTGGCCCCTACCCCTCCACGATGCTTCTTGCCCCGCTCTGCCCCAGAGCTGTTGGCCCGCGGTCGCACCAGCCCTGCTCCTACACCCCCCGCCTGCTTCTTCGGGGAGGAGCCCGTCCTGTTAGGAAAAAGACCCAGACATATACAGTAATACACACAAGCTTTTTTTAAATCACAAAAATAAGCAGATCTTTCATCTACAGGCATTGCTTGAAGAAGAAACACAAATTGTAATATTTTGCTTATTGCGATCTTCTGAGATTTACCCGATTGCATGAGCAAGATTTCTGTTTTCGCAACTTTCTTTAGCATCGTTTGTATGTCACTGTATTAAAACTTATCAAGCTTTTGTTGTTGTTTTATTTGTTCTCAATGTGCCACTTTTTAAAGGGTCAACAATGATAATAGTTTGTACAAAGAAGAATTACAGTATCTAATAAACATTATCTTAGACAATCATGAAAGCTTTGAAAAATATTTAAGTACTTGTTATTTTTAGGGTAATTCATGCGCACTGTCAATTTCTAGACTAAAGTGCCTGAAAATCCTGGCCACCGTTCCTCCATGTTCCCCCATCCCAACTTTGGATCGTTCCTGTCCGCAGCGGAGTTTTTACTGCTCACGTTCCTCTAGACCTTATGTTCTGAACGCTAAGTCTTTGGGATGAGACGACAAAAAACGGAGGTCCCGTGTGCCCATGCACTTCGCACGTTAAAGAACCCAGTGGTAATGAAAAAGTTGTCATTTGGTCAAAATTTAACCCTTTCCCCCTTCCCCATCAATCACACAAAAAACGCATGCAAAATTGTTTTTTAAATGTGTGCCTCAGCACTAACTGCGGCACACTCTCCAGGTGGGAGCAACCCGAATTTCACAGAGACGGGTGTCTGTGACTATAAAAGTAATACTGATACCAATACCAATGTTTTTATCCGCTTAAGGGAAGCTTTAATTTTTCAGATCAAGGGAGTGAAGAAAAGGTTTGACCAAATAGTCCAAACATTATGGTATTGGATGTGTAAATTGCATGGGTAAAGATCATCGCTGCACTGACTTCTGCTGCTCAGGTTCGTGCAGCAGTCCTGTGTCCCTGAGGTACTGGAGGCGGGACATCTCCAGGGCTCGAAGCAGGTCCATGTGCTCGTCCAGAATCACCTCAGGGATTTCCTCTGCAATAACACACAACATTGTGATTCTTCTTCTTTATTGATCACTTAGACAGTCTCCCGTCAAATGAGCGCTGATGCATCATGCTGCCATTATGCGCCCAACTAAGAAATAGGCCGAGCATGTCCGCCTTCGGCTGGAGAAAATCTTTGTAAGAATTTCTAGAACAAAGGCAGGAGAATTATATTGTAGAAATTTCGTGCAAACCATTTGGTCTGACTCAGGCGGCCATTCTTTCACCAAAAGAATCTGACTTCCAGCACCTCCGCCAAGGAGGAATCGCCGATTTGACGGTTTGATTTCTAGGAAACCAGAGCAAAGTGAGTGTTGTGATCTCTGTAAAGGGTGTTTTCCTGGTGATCTCGATGTGCTTCTTGCAAAAACTCCTTCGTCAGGGTATCCCTTTAATTGAATAAATCATCAGACCCACCTTGCTGCTGCTGCTGCTGCTGTTCGGCCTCAGTCATGTGCATCTGTTCATGGTGCTTGCACCGCCGGCTGCCATACTCATTCTTTCTTTCTCTTATTCCTTCCTTCCTTTTGTTTGTTTCTTAGCAGAATAAATCATCAGACCCACCTTGCTGTTGCTGGTGTTCGGCCTCAGTCATGTGCATCTGGTCGTGATGCTTGCACTGCCGGCTGCCATACTCAAGTCTTTCTTTCTCTCATTCCTTCCTTAAATCAGACCCACCTTGCTGCTGTTGCTGCTGCTGCTCAGCCTCAGTCATGTTGTGCATCTGGTCGTGGTGCTTACACCGCCGGCTGCAGTATTCATGCACCTCCTGCGTGCGGGGGTTGACCGCGTTGGGCCGGTTGCACCCCACCCGCTTGCACTTGCCTGCCAAGTAAGCAGCTAGAATTTTTACATAATTAATTAAAGGACTCTTGAACAATCCACAAGTAAGAAGAATTAAAGGACCGCAAGCCACAACTATTTTCCTCGAAACAGACTCTCACCTTTTTCACAACACGCCACTTGAATACTAGCAACGCCTGAGCTTACCGTTGCAGACGTGATGCTAGTGTGTTAGCAACAGGCAAAATGTCCCTGTGTCCGACAGTGATGTGGCTGCTTTCAACTCATTCATTTAAGCACATAATAAGGAATTGGTTTTCAATTTTTAGATCATTAAAAAGATTAACGATAAATCTAAACCACTATACAAGAATAAAGGCACTGTGATCTCCAAATGTTTTTAGGAGAATGTTGAGAATGGCCAAAATCGGGAGTCCTGAGGGTATTTCTACTCCTTGACTGCAGTGTGCTGAGGGATTGTGTTGAAAGTGTTAATCTTATGCTGCAGCCTTGACAATTCTAAAAATGAAATCACATCGAAGCCATTCTTTATCATAATAAAACAAAAGGCAAAAACACCAAAAGTTTATTACAATCAAATTCAAACAGTCAAATTTCAATCATCATGCATGTGTGCAGTAGATTATCGACAGTTAAGTTTTGTTCAGAATAGAAGGAATGCATCCGATTTCGATTCTGTTGAAAAACACTGACAGACATTCAAATTGGCATCAAACTGTAGTAGATAATAACACCAGAAGTCACAACCACTGATTAATCCTTATAACAAGCTTTCCTTAGATCTAAACTGAAACGCCTTCAGATGTTTCCAACACAACATAAAACCACAACAAAGTTCAAGTAGCATACGACACAAATTCAAGTTCCACAAAGGTAACAAAGTCTCACCATGTTGGACGAAGCTATGTTGTCAGTTTTCATTTCACTTTTTGTCTACCAATGAATATTTGAGTAAATGTCAAAAAGGATACCATTATCAGGATATTGGGCTCAATTTTTTAACCAATTTTCATCATGACTAGTTCGGCAGTTTTGGCTGTAGCGCTTGGAATATAAATATTGACACACACACACACACACACAAGCTCTTGTTCAAGTAAGAATCTACCACAATTCTTACATAGAACTGGAAGTATAAGAAAAGAGCCTTACCATATTCTCTAAGAGCAGCCACAGACACTTCGGAGTCGGAGTCGTCAGAGTCCTCGAGGGGCCACTCCAGCAGGGCCATGACGTTGGTATGGCGGCCTGAGGCGTCCTTGATCCAGGGGTTCCCCGGGTCCACCTCCTGGATGGACGCCATGATGGCCTTACGAAGGTCCTCCTGCACACCGCCCCACACACACTTTGTGAGAGTGCATACATGTGGTCTATATTTCTTTTTTTTTTGCTGTCACATTTTTGGGCCATACAGTGGCGTTGCTCCCAAGCCGCTCATTACAATTCCCAACTCAGTCACACCCTGGTTTGTCAGGTTGCAGAATATTAAATCAGCCGTCCAAAGAGAGCAAAACTATGTTAGGTTGTCAGGAGGCAACCACCAGAGGAGACACTGCACTGCTACTGAGTCACTTCGGTAGAGTTCAGTGGAGCCTGTTCTGAGCTAACATGCAGGACACCATCTACTAACCCCCCTACTGACAGCAATAATGTCTTTGTCGCGGAGCCATCATAAGAAAGATCCTCCTCAAGTCTATATTTTTTGCTTACCTAGTGCCTCAAAAGACGGTTACTGTTCAGCGCTTACCATTGGCAATTGCTCAATCCAAAGTCTCAGGATTTTATGCATTCTAGTACACTTTTTGAAAGCTGTTTCCCTAACACAAAACACAACTACACACACAAAAAAGCTAAAAATTGGTCATTGACGGCATTTGTGTACTGGTAGGAGATTCTACCAGACATGTAAGATGTAAACACATGTGGTACCTGGTCTATAACAATGGATGAAACAGAAAAGTTTTTAGGCATTTTAATCCAAAACAGACTATATATAAAAAAAAGACTTTCTAAACATGTGTGCAAGGGTGTTAAAGTCAAATACATCTTCAATTTTTCAAAGGGTAAAAAGCTTAGAAAACGGGCAAGAAGAAACAAAACAAATTCAACCAGCCATAACATATGTCAACATATTCATCAAAGTCAAAACAATTACATGCACGAACTGCCTATCTGCCTTCTTTATTCCCTATGAAACAGGCAGCTCTTGCAGGCAACCCTCAAAATAATCTACCATATTTAGGCTCACCTGGTTATAAGGTGCAACCCCCAAATTTTACCCAAAATTCTGATTTTGTCATTATAGTTTCTTACAATATTATCAGTTATATTATAAGGCACATGGATCTTCTTCGACGATCGCTCAGACAGTCCTGTCGTATGAGCGCTGATGCGTCGTGCTGCCATTGTGCACCTAACTATTTCTAGTTAGGCTTTGGATTCGGAGATTCCCTCTCCCAAGAAGGTTGCCTGCCACAGCTGACGAGTCCCTCCTAACCATCGTGGGTTTGAAACCAGGGTTTTCCATCTCCTAGATGGACCGCCTGCCAAGGCCGATAAACTGTCTACCCGTGGTGCAGGGGTCATTTATGATTGCATACTCACTGTCCCTAACCTCTCTAATCTCAAAACATTTTTCTTTCTTTCTTTCTTTTTTCCCCCTGATTTGTGTTCACAAATGCATGCCTTGCTCTTTGGTTTCAACTTAGTTGTATCATTTACGCATTGGACTGTAGAGGGGAAGTATTGTTTTTTAAATTTTGATCTTGTTGGTTTTTTGCTCCTTTTCTTGCCTGCTTTTTTGCTCCTTTTCTTGCCTGCTTTTTTGCTCCTTTTGCTATATTTACTGTTTGCTTGTTTGTCTATGTTGATAAAGGCGCATTCGCCGAAATATCTAGTAGTTTTGTTTTGTCTCTTGTGAATAAAATAAGGTCACTTTACACTTGTCGTGCATGTGTTTGTTTGTTGTATGCCTTATAGCACACAAAATATGGTACCTTACCCAGGACACAAACACTCACGTCTTCAGTCTCCATACTGTATTTCCTCCTTCGCCGGCCTTTCTTCAAGGAGGGCGGGGTTTCGGGGGGCACCAGGCCCTTAGCGATGGCTGCGGTGAACTCCAGGCGCCGCCGCTGGACGTTGTGAGCCTGCTCGATGATCTTGGAGCGCGGGGTGCGCAGGTACAGCCGGTTGACCATCTGGGAAAGGATCTCCGTGCATTCCTCCAACTCGGTCTGATGATAGAAAAACAGATTAAAGGATATTAAGAAAACAAAATAGGAAGGAACCTGGTAGAGTGGTTAAGACGTTCGCCTGCCAATTCAATGCATGAGTGACCTGGGTTTGAATCCCGGCCTTGCCCTTTCTTTCCAGTTCAACGGGAAAACTGAACTGAACATCGAATCCTTCAGATGGGGACTTAAAGCAAGTCTGACATGTGCGCTTTATTTTATGCACATAAAAAAAAAAAATCCCACGGCAGTTATCAAATAATAAAGCACAAGAACATATCAAAGGTTGCCTGCCTAAAAGCAGTCTATCTCAAAACAAATAAAGAAGGCAGATAGGGACTGAGAGCAGGAAACCATCTATATTCTCTCACCGGTATGAACTCAAACACGATCTTTTTATACCTGGCCTTGGGGCAGTGGGTGGATGCCTCATGCCTCCACACGGGGGGGGAGCTGGATGACCCCGCCCCCGCCCCTTCCACGAGTCTCTCCCCATGGGGGGTCTTTTGTAAAAATAGTTCCCACGCCTTCTGGAAGTTTTGTGCTTCAAACTTCCTCTAATCTGCCACTCTCTGTGACTCTATCTCTTCCCTTTGCTTTCTATCATGTACTGGTACTATCTTGCTGACTTATTGGCCCATTCTCCTGCCTTTTTTTCAAAATATCTTCCAAATAATATTTCTTCTTTGAGCTTCACCGAAATCGAAATGTGTCGACTGTACACAGCGGGAAGATCAGTGAAAACGGAATAAAAACGGACGTATACATACCTTACCCATTATGTCCATATGTCCTGGGAATGCAGAAGAAGAAGAAGAAGAATGCCTGGCCCATCTCAGGTAGTAGCTTTCAGTAGTGTTGTATGAAATAATTCCAGCACAAAAATATATTTTCTCACCTGCATGAAGTCAAACAGGATCATTTGGTACCCAGGCCCACCTACAATATTTTTTTGTACCCAGGCCAATCTGGTGGTTAGTAGCTTTGAGCAGTGCAGAATGAAATAACTTAAGCACAAAAAGATCTCTCACCTGCATGAACTCGAACACAATCTTTTTATACTCAGGCACATCTTCGTAGCAGCTTTCAGCGGTGCACGGCAGCACAACTGGCGAGAAATCCCGCCCTTTAGTTCCTTCCTCTTTGTCTGTGTTAGCGTCGGCCAGTGCTAGCCACTCTACCACCCACGCTGTTACACATCTGGTTGTGGTGCGTTCTTTACAATGCTGGAATAGCTGCTGTGCAGTGATTTGTGCCAGTTTGTGTGCTCTGAATCGCCTTTGTGCATGTCAACAAATTTGGAACGTTTTTAAATTTACATAATTGGAAAGTGTGTGTGTGTGTGTTCAGCGTGGACTAAAAATTTGTGGTAATAACGTTATTAGAGAGTGTTAACAAGCTCCAGTAACGTGAAATTGCACCCTGACTCTCTCTCTCTCTCTCTCTCTCTCTCTCTCTCTCTCTGACACTGGATCCTTGTCAAATAAAGTTTTCCAGTGTCCAGTGTCTCTCTGTTTGTGTGTGTGTATGTGTGTGTGTGTATGTGTGTGTAAAAGCTTTTCAATGTGCTTGATATTGTTTTGTCAATATTGAAGTTTGTTGTCTGTCCTATTCCTTTGCTCCCTCTGTTTAATAGTTTTTGTCTTGTCTTTTTCCACACACACACACACACACACGCACACATACATGTATACACACGCGCGCGTGCGTGCATGCGCACATACACACATGCACAGCACATACACACGCACGTGTGCGCAAATGCATGCATGCGCATGCACACAATCTGTCTTGATCACTGTCTCTCTCTGACAGTATGGAACTAACTCTCTCTCTCTCTCTCTCTCTCTGTAGCTGGGTATATGTGTGTGTGTGCATGTGTGTGCACACTGTGTATGTTCATGTGTGTGCGAACGTGCTCATGCGAATGTCAGTTTCTCTGTTTGCCTATCCTCTCTCTCTCTCTCTCTCTCTCTCTCTCTCTCTCTCTCTCTCAAATTCGACTCTTGTAATTAAAATAATAAGGTAACTTCTCTTGTTATTATTCAGACTGAAAGACTTCTTTTCATTTCCTGTGATTCATTGTTTTGCCTAAAGAGTCATTTGTTCATGAGCCTATCTTGTTTGACTTATTCTGCTGAAAGACTTGTTTCTGTGAACGAAACGTGATCAAACTTTTTTTTTTGCACCACCTCACATCCCTTTCTTTTTTTACTGCATGAAGTGTCAGGGTCATCTGGCTTGGGTCAAAGTGGCTTTTAATTTTAGCTGCCAGCAAGATAGGCCAAGCACAAGAGCTGGCTATGCTACGAGTAGAGAAAGAAGGGTGCGGGGAAAAATAAGTATAGTGGTGGTAGGGCGCGGGATGGTTAGCCCTGAAGATAAGAAGTGGGTGAGTCAGTGTTCTGTGAAACTGACCGCTGCCCTCGGGACGTGTATAGTTACTGTAATCATGGACACAACACACACGCACACGCACACACACACACACACGCGCGCGCGCTTTGCTGTAATCAAGAAAAGCCATGAAAGTTCTGACTGAAAAACTCAAACTCAAACTCTTTTATTTGTCGTAAAACCATCAAATGAATTATTGACACAGAAGTAGTAAGTACATACCACGGAAGAAAGAAAATAAAACGAAAAACACAAGGTGACAAAGTAAATGCAGCAGATAAAAAGAATACATTTGTATATTCTTGCTAATTATGACTGTGTAGGCCTAGATCGAGGATGGGTCAGTTTGTTTCCTCACACAGTCGCTCTGGCCTTGCAGGGCTGGAGGGGGGAGGGAAAGGGTAGAGAGGTAACGGGATGGTGGAGGTGGGATGGACCAGATTGGAGAAATGTGTGCGAGTGGGGCTGTGGGGCAAATTTGTATCCAGTGAGCGAGGCACACAGTTCGGCTTTCGTTCATTTTTCTTTCCGGACCTCCGCGTTTGTGCAATGCTGCTGTCCAGACTAAGTGGACGAGAGAGAACCGCCGTGGGTGAAATATCAAATAATTCCAACACAAAAAGATCTCTCACCTGCATGAACTCGAACACAATCTTTTTATACCCAGGCCCATCTTCGTAGCAAGCTTTCAGCGGTGAAATATCAAATAATTCCAACACAAAAAGATAATCTCTCACCTGCATGAACTCAAACACAATATTTTTATATCCAGGCCCTTCTGCGTAGCAGCTTTCAGTGGTGAAATATCAAATAATTCCAACACAAAAAGATAATCTCTCACCTGCATGAACTCGAACACAATCTTTTTATATCTAGGCCCTTCTGCGTAGCAGCTTTCAGCAGTGAAATATCAAATAATTCCAACATTCTATCATTTTACCGTTTCACTACGAATGAGTTAAAGATATTCTCTCACCTGCATGAACTCAAACACGATCTTTTTGTATCCAGGCCCGTCCAGATAGTATCCGTAGACGTAGGAACACTTGAGCACACGGCGAGCCTTCAGCAGTTGGCGCACAGCATCTTCAACGAACCTTGTCTCCGCTTTGGCTGTGGCTGCAAACACCCAATGATACTACTGAACACTGTTTGAATACTGTATAAGATATAAAAAAAGCTATTGTTTGGATATTTTCGCATGTGGTAAAGATCAGGTAAAATATTAGCTGCAATACAGAAAAGGGGATAGCGGGTTCAAATCTGAGCTACCAAACAGTAACAATCCAAGAGACTCAAGCACTTTACTTTCTTGAAACAGAATACATCAACAGTGCCTGGATGCCCAATCATTTAATGCAATTTTGATGAAGAATTGAACTTACCTATATCAGTGACAGCTTCAGCAAGTTTCATCATTTTGTCTTTGGCTGTCTGCAGTAGAGGTTCCTCCAGCTTGAACACACACAAAACACATGCACGCACGCACGCACACACTTCAATGAGGCTTTATACTACTCCTTGCCGACACGCAAGGGCGATAATTATAGGCCTGAAGTGTTGATGCCCCCTGGTGACAAGTCAGGAGCAGATAATTTTCTGTGACTGTATACTACTAGTTCCTGACAGGCAAGGGCGATAATCTTAAGTAGGTGGCGTTCGCATCTCAGGTCACGAGACAGGGGCAGAGAATTTTCAGTATAAAGCCTCATTCAAACCAATTTAATATGTGATTAACTAATTCCAATGTGTCAAATCCTAAAATGACTAATGCAATTCCAATGTGTCAGAAAACCTAAAATCCCAGACTAAATGTTAATTCCAATGTGTCAGAAAACCTAAAATCCCAGACTAAATTAATTCCAATGTGTCAGTTAAAATCCCAGACTAACTGTTAATTCCAATGTGTCAGAAAACCTAAAATCCCAGACTAAACAATTCCAATGTGTCAGAAAACCTAAAATCCCAGACTAACTGTTAATTCCAATGTGTCAGAAAACCTAAAATCCCAGACTAACTGTTAATTCCAATGTGTCAGAAAACCTAAAATCCCAGACTAATTGTTAATTCCAATGTGTCAGAAAACCTAAAATCCCAGACTAACTGTTAATTCCAATGTGTCAGAAAACCTAAAATCCCAGACTAACTGTTAATTCCAATGTGTCAGAAAACCTAAAATCCCAGACTAAATGTTAATTCCAATGTGTCAGAAAACCTAAAATCCCAGACTAAATGTTAATTCCAATGTGTCAGAAAACCTAAAATCCCAGACTAAATGTTAATTCCAACGTGTCAGGAAACCTAAAATCCCAGACTAAATGTTAATTCCAACGTGTCAGAAAACCTAAAATCCCAGACTAACTGTTAATTCCAATGTGTCAGAAAACCTAAAATCCCAGACTAAATGTTAATTCCAACGTGTCAGAAAACCTAAAATCCCAGACTAAATGTTAATTCCAACGTGTCAGGAAACCTAAAATCCCAGACTAAATGTTAATTCCAATGTGTCAGAAAACCTAAAATCCCAGACTAAATGTTAATTCCAACGTGTCAGAAAACCTAAAATCCCAGACTAAATGTTAATTCCAACGTGTCAGAAAACCTAAAATCCCAGACTAAATGTTAATTCCAATGTGTCAGAAAACCTAAAATCCCAGACTAAATGTTAATTCCAATGTGTCAGAAAACCTAAAATCCCAGACTAAATGTTAATTCCAATGTGTCAGAAAACCTAAAATCCCAGACTAAATGTTAATTCCAATGTGTCAGGAAACCTAAAATCCCAGACTAATAAAATATCTGCAATATTGCGAATTCCTCTGTGACATATACAACATTAGGCCTATCCTTACCTCCCAAAATTAAGATAATAGGGTTTTTGGACAACAGGTCCTGATTTGATGCCTTTTAGTGACATGGGTATTAAACCATTGTGGTGCTAAAATGCGACATTGGCGGTGAAAGGGTTAATATGCAAAACACGAAGAAAGATAATGCAAGGGGTGTGTGTGTGTTGGCAGTTTCGAAAAGCATCACAATGGTACAAACATCACAAGAAAATACCTTGTAGCTGTTTTCATGATTTTTGAATCGTGTGTAGTAGTGTACAAAGCGGTTCAGTTCCTGCATCTTGGCATTTTTCTCTTCAGCCTGTTGACAAACGCAACAATAAAAAACCCATTAAGGAATAATAATTGTAAAAAACATCATATACATGAACCTAAACCTTATTATTTCATATACAATTTTAAGAACATCCAAACCATTGTAATCATTTCTTTTCATTAAACCCATCGCTAAAACAACAAAATTTTAATTTTTAACAACTATTACATCCTGATCATAAGATATATAACATTGACAACACACACACACTCACAATATTATGTCTTGTTTCTTTATAAATATCCAGATATGAACCCAGGCTGGAGTAGTTTACCGTTATGTCAGTAACATAGGATAGGGCTTAAATGAGGGTCGCTTATTCTTATCTCATTAATTTATTAACATATGCATGCATAGTTTAGCGTACTATATTACTTCCACACTCCACATTCTTAATCACATATTTAAAATAACACATACATTTATGCACACACACCCCCCCCCCCCGACCCCTTTTGTATTTTTTGTTTGTTTGTTTGTCTTTTTGTGTGTCTAAGATCACTGTAAGGTGGATAGACATTAAACTAAAGAACGACGACACACACACACACACAAACATACACACGCGACAATTTGGTAAGAAGACTTTCTTGGCAGAGCTAATTACCATACTTTTCGGACTACAAGGTGATACTTTTTTTCCCAGTCTGTGACCCTTGCACCTTATTATATGACTAATAAAATAGTATGAAAACACACCAAAAAAATCTGAATTTTGGGTAAAATTTGGGGGGCGCGCCATATATTAAGGTGTGCCTTATAGTCCAAAAAATATGGTGACTGTTATGTGCTAAGATTTTCATTGGGAAACTTTTTGTTTGTGCATTGCTATGTGTTTAGATCTGGCAGACTTTCTTTGAAGCATTTACATGCTAAGTGTTCCAAAGCTAAAAAAAAAGAAGAGGCAAAGCCTTCAAGGCTCACTCGAACAAGAACATGTGGGACAACAATAAACAAAGATTGAGGGGGGTGTCTAAAGTACAAGATTGCCAATAAAATTTTAAAGTACAAATGAAACTATCATTAATGGATAGAACTAAAACAAATAAAAAAATGTAAGTGCCTGTGCCGAGAATCCAACCCGGAACCATTGGCATGACAGACAGACACTCTACCAATGAGCTATCAAGGCTTTTAGTGTTGATGAGTTTCTTAATCATGTTGCCTGTTGAATACTCTCTAACCCACTAAAATGTTATCTGTTTGCAGTGTTGTTTTAAGTATTTAATTATTCACATCATTATTGTTTGAAAGCTTGCATAGACATCTATATGTGTGCAAAGTTTGAACAATGCATGCCTTCTATTTCCCGAGAAAATGCCAACGTTAAAGTTTGGAGATTAGACCATGGACGCAACACACAGACACACACACACATAGACACACACAACCGAAAAACTATCATACTATAGACTCACTTCGTGTCTAACACGAGTGAGCCAAAAAGAGCAATATTTCCACAGCCACGAGCAAAGAGGACTCACATCAGTGACCATCTCAGCAGTTTGCTCCTCCACCTTCTTGACCACCTCGTAGCGGTTGCACTTGAAGTAGCCCCCAGTTGACGAGTTGTGTCGCTTCCACTGCTCCAGGCACACCCAGCAGAAGTCGAACTTGCACTGAACGCAGACAACACAAAACGGTGGCCAGTTCTCATCGTCTTTGTTAGTCTACCAAATATACTGTAATATTTAGACTAGTGAGCCCATCCTGGGGTTGTTGTGTTGTTGTTTTTAGAGCATATTATTCATGTAGAAAAGGGGTCTTTTTTTCAAAGCTGCATCCGTGAAAAAAAATCACATCCACAAAAGTATATACAAACTTAGGGAAATAAACATTACACCCCCCCTCTCTCTCTCGAAATTGTTCTTTCTGTCTCTTCTCTCTGACACACACATACACACACACACACCTTGGAGCACTTCATGTGGTTGCATCCCTCGTTCTTCTGTATGGGGGACTTGCAGTTGGGGCAGGGCTTGGAGTTGGTCACCAGCCACAGGCAGTTGGCCGCCATCTCCGTTTCCTCCTCCGTGCCGTTCACTGACCACCAACACAACACAACACAACGCTCACTATTCACAACGCTCACTATTCACAAGGCGCCTAACCTTAACCCCTTCCCTGCCCAGTCCCGTGTCTACTACCTGGTGTGTGATGCCACTGATGTCATAACTTTTGACGCCTAACCGAATGCCGTTAACCGAGAGCGATCTTGCAACTTGTTGCCTACTGGAATGCCAGTAACCGATGCTACAGCGTTGGTCCATTCCCGCATCGGTTATTTTTAACGAGGCAACTTTTTTTTTAAATTATCGTTTCCCCTATAGCAGTATAGGGGAAGAAACCTCTGTCATAGCCCTAATGATGTTTTTTGGTTTAGGCAAGTCAGAAAAGATATATCTCTAGACCATTTCCTCAGATTGAGTCTTTTTAAATTTTATAATTAAGAAAATCAATTTCTCTGTTTTCCTCTGGCAGTGAAGGGGATAAAAAAAAAAAAAGATATCAACGCAAACATGCACCAAGTACTCAATGCAAAATAGGCAGGTCAACTAAGCTGAACCCAAAGCCAACACGGTTACACCGTCCAATCTCTCAAGAACAGTAAGTAAAGACGCTAAAATACAAAAATTAAAAGTTCCTGCCTTAGAACCTAAAAGTTACTGTAATTTTTGGACTATAAGGCAATATTTTTTTCTCCAATTTCGACCTATGCACCTAATAAACGAGGGCACCCTATTAGTGAACAAAATCGTGAGAAGAGAGGCAACGATTGCCGTACTCAGTACAGTCTACTGTGAGTTACAACATCGAAAGTGGTAACGAGTCGCCAATACGACGAATACACACGTTAAAATGCTTTAAAATCCCTATTATCATCCGAGATACCGTCCAACAGATGCCATAACCCTTCATTGGATGTAAAAAGCATCGTTGTAGAGATTAAAATGCCATAATTCTACCGTTTTTTCGCGGAAAAAAAGTTCAAACACAATAACCGGAAGTCGCAAAAACAGAAGTTCGATTATTTGAGAAGGGAGCCAACTCTCGTTTATGACAGCAGTAATGGTGGTCGGTAAGCGTTTACAGAACGTGTACGGGCTTCAAACTTCGACTTTCTTTTTTTAGGTGTGTATCGCCTTATAAACGAGGGCACCTTTTACTTTATTTTAGAGAATTTTCTTGAAAATTGCCCTATTCGCCTTATAATGAAGAATGAAGAAAAACTTATATAGCGCACATTCCAGGCTAGCTGCTCATGGCGCTTTACAAAAAAAATACATTTAATCAAATCACATCAATACCCATGCCCGCACGCACACAAGCACACACACTGACGAACATAGCATATCATTTACACGCGCATGCACACATACATACAGTACATACATACATACATACGTACGTACGTTCGTACATACATACATACACACAGACACAAACACACACACATCCCCACACACGTGCATAAGCACATGCCAGCGCGCGCATGCACACACACACTTTCTGTCTCCCAACTTTCCCATGCCATTCATCATCCACACACGCTTTCATTCTCACAATCCGATCATGGTGGACAGTAGTGTTCAGAGAATAGATGAGTTTTCAGGTTGGTTTTGAAAACTGACAGGGAGTTGGAATGTCTGAGAGACAGAGGGAGTTTGTTCCAAGTAGCTGGGGCCTGAAAAGAAAAGGATCTCTCGCCATAAGTTTTCGTTTTAATTGAGGGAGGCTGTAGAATACGAGAATCAGAAGAAGAACGAAGCTGACGAGATGGAATGTAAGTATGAAGTAGATCAGACAGGTAAGTAGGAGCAGAGCCAGAAATGACAGCAAAGGTAAGAGCAGAAAGCTTGTAGTTGATCCTGCTGGAGATTGGCAACCAGTGCAGAGAGTGCAGAAGGGGAGAAACATGTTCAAACTTGGAGGACTTAAGGATTAGTCGTGCAGCATTATTTTGGATTCTTTGGAGTTTGTTGAGAAGGTAGTTTGGAAGGCCAGCAAGAAGAGAGTTGCAATAATCTATTCTCGAGAGGACAAATGCACAGACCAAGGTTTTTGTGGCATCAGTGGAGAGATAGTGACGAACAGAACTAATCTTACGAAGCTCAAAATAGGCAGATCTGCAGATATTAGACACATGCTGCTGAAGGGAGAGACTTTGATCCAAAGTGACACCAAGACTGCGGACAGAAGAGGAGAAGGAGATAGTGTTGTTGTTGATTGTGACAGAGCCTGGAAGGGTAGAAAGATTGAGCATTTTCTTTGGGCATGCTAACATAATTTCAGTTTTTTCTTCATTAAGTTGCAGCTTGTTGTGGGTCATCCAGATTTTAAGGTCAAGTATGCACTCCTGTGTCCGCGATACCAGCCCATCGACTTCAGCAAGAGTGGCCGACTGATATACTTCTGTATCGTCCGCAAAACTCTCATGAGACAAGGCATGTTGACTGATAACATCGGACACAGGAGCAGCATAGAGCACAAAAAGAATGGGTCCCAGAACAGAACCCTGTGGGACACCACACAAAAGGGGGGACGGCTCAGAGTATCTGCCACTAACACAAACTGTCTGCTTACGATTAATCAAGTAGCTATCAAACCAGGAAAGAGCAAGATCATGAATGCCAAAAGAATGTTTGAGTCGGCGAATAAGAATGGTATGATCAATAGTGTCGAAAGCGGCACTGAGGTCAAGCAAAGCTAAGAGAGAAACTTTGTTGTCATCAAAACCTAAAAGAAGGTCGTTAACAATTTTAAGAAGGGCTGTCTCTGTGCTGTGGCATTTCCGATAAGCGGATTGGTGGGGGTTCAGAAGGTGATTTTGTTCTAGGTGTGCAAGTAGTTGACAAAGTACAACCCTTTCAGTGATTTTTGAAAGAAAGGAGAGATTGGAAACCGGTCTGTAGCTTTTCAGATTGTCATGGTCAAGGGAGGGTTTCTTTAACAATGGGCGGACAATAGCAGATTTAAAGACAGAAGGGAAGGAGCCAGACAAGAGAGAATCGTTTACAATATGAGTGACATAGGGCAGCAGTACATCAATACATTCACAAAACAGGGATGATGGGATGGGGTCCAGTTCACATGATTTGGGACTAGCGCCTAAACACAGTTCTTTCACAAACTTTTCTGTGACAGGCTCAAACCTCTGCAAAACTGGGCCGCAGTACATTCTGTCAGTGACTGGTGATGGGGGGACATCAGTAGAATCAAGTTTTTCACGGATGGAACTTATTTTCGTTTGGAAAAAGTCAGAAAATTTATGAGGGAGATCTTGCACTTTAAAAACAGAAGGGAGTGGGGAATGACTTACTTTACCCAAAATGCTGCTTGAGACACTGAACAACTGCTTAACTGTGGTGCATGCAAGTATCTTGGTTGAGTAAAAGGCTGTTTTGGCACAATCGACGATGTAGGTCACGTGGTTCCTGGCAGCCTGGAACACCTGCCGATGGACCGTCAGGTGGGTGGCACGCCACTGCTCCTCAGCTCTCCTCCTCTCCTGCTTGGCGTCCTGGAGCTCAGGCCCCACCGCGTTGTACCAGGGAGAGGGGGGACGGGTAGACACCAAGCGGCGTGTGACGGGCGCGTGTTGATCCAGGGTGGCGTGAAGGACCCCGAACAGCTGGTCTGCAGACGGCTGAAGGGGAAGGTGGGCCTGGAGGTCGGCCCTGAAGGCCTCGATGTTGATGGACGCCAGGCGGCGAACGTCTTTGTAGACTTTGGCAGACGGAGGCTTGGCGAGGTGGAGCACACATCTGACACAACCCCTATTTTACGACCCTCTGTTAAGCGACCACCTCTCATTTGAGACCGGATATGTTGGCACGGATGCATTTTACTATGTAAACGACCTCTCTTAAACGACTTCCTCTAAAACGCGACTTACGACCGCCATTTTGTTGGTTTTTACGACCGTTGTTGTCTGCATAGACTTCGAGCAAAGGGAAACAACCATGGTCAAGGGCCTGAAAGCGGAGTCGCTTCCCTGGTTGTAGAAAAGATGGCGGAAAGTGTAGGAAAAGCACGAAAACCACTGACTTTGAAAAAGAAAACCACTGACTTTGGACGAGAGTGGAGGTGATTAACAGAAGTCAGCGAAGTGAAACTGTCATACATCGATTGCACAATCCTATGGAGTTGGAAAGACCCAAATCCAGTTTTAATATGTCATTGTATGTGTGCATGAAGAAGAGAGTATGAACTGTGCTGAACTTTTTCTTTCTACGGCTGCCAGTGAAAACCTGTCATACGACCCCTCCAATTTACGACCGATTTTTCCGGACATTTTGGAAGTCTTTGTCTGTACACAGCAGCGCCTAATGATCCGAAAAATACGGTATGTGATTTTCAGCAGAGTAGTGCATCATTCACTTTGCTTTTTGGTGACAAGGGGTTCAATGCACAACACACAAATATGTTTACTGCAAAAATAGGTCAGGTGAGCATAGCATAAGGATACACCGAGAATTTGACAAGTTGTGGTGATGCCATTCTGTTTGAAGTGAGATCACAAGCCTGTTTATGAATCTGAACTGCTTGTACACCACATACAGTTCCATTCTTTTTTCTTCATTTATTTTTTTCACGAGGAAAACTTTCTTTGGGAGAAAACATCTTTAACCCTTTCGCCGCCAGCCATTTTTCAGCCCCAAAATACAATTGGCAATAGTGGGAATTTTCTGTGACATGTACAACATTAGGCTTATTACCTCCCAAAGTTAAGAAAATATGGTCTTTGGATAACAGGCCCTGATTTGATGCCTTTTAGTGACATGGGTGTTAAACCATTGTGGTGCATAGATGCGACGTTGGTGGTGAAAGGGTCAAAGAAAATTCTTAGACCTTAGAAATCTTCAAAGTGTTGATACCAGAAATCTGATAGTTACATATTTGTAAAACAATATAAAAATGCTACCTGTTACAATACAACCAAAGTTAAAAAGGATATGAAGTAACGACGACAACACAGTAATTATGAAATGAAAGGAGAAATACCACAGTGATAAATCATGCATATCTGTAATATAGTATAAGGAGAATCAGGCTCACATGATTCTGGCTTGATGTCAGATATCTTCTTCTGCCACTTCACCCAGTTCTCACAGCTACATGGTTCATGGGCCTCCCCCAGACATTCCCTGAAACAGATGTATATGCATATTAGTATTATTACATATTTTCGCTTATTATGTTAAAAAAAAAAATTTAAATAAAAAGTTTCTTTAGACTTAAAATTTATCAACCAAAAAAAGGAATGGTTCCAGCAAAAAAATAGTATAAGTGCATGGCTTTGTACATCGATTTCTCAGCAAATATGTAGATTTACACCCTCCTGCTCTATTTCTTGGTTCTTTCTGTGGTTAGGGATAGGCTTAGGGATAGGGTTAGGGTTAGATGGTTTCTTTTGCCACAAGCATCTGTATTTTGTCAAAATCATCTCTTTTTTTTAGCATTAAATCGCTGCCCTTGCTTAGTACATCCATTTGTACATGCATTGGATTTTTAATCAAAAGTGTGAATAATTTGGAATGTTTTTCAACTGCAAAATAATTATGCAACTTCAAAAATCAAACAAACCACAACTACAAACAAAAACCAGCTATTCGTCATGACTTAACTGTGCTGGTGTGCACATTTGAACAGATGATTTTCACCAGGAAGCAGGTAGTCCTCGTATTAGGGGTTATCTTTAAGTCACAGGGACTCATCTCTGTGAAATTTGGGGTGCTCTCACCATGAAAGCTCATCGCTGCCAGTACAGCAAAAGCTTTTTTTTTGGGGGGGGAGGGGATGAAAAGGTGGGGTGGACTTGGGAAACCTACCTATCAATTTGGTTCATACCAGACAGCAGGATTTCTCCCTGCTCTTATCAACTTTTTACTGCTGGGTTGTTTTTTTAACGTGCGTAAAGCACACAGGTCAGACTTGCTTAAAATCCTCATCCGAAGGACTCAATATTCAAGTCGATTTTTCCGTCAAACTGGAAAGTAAGGGCGAGGCCGAGATTCGAACCCGGGTCATTTATCAATTGAATTGGCAATTGAACACTCATGAACTGAACTGGCAATTGAACGATTTGGCAAGCGAACGTCTTAACCACTCTGCCACATTCCTCCTTTTAGTCTTTACCAGCAGAAGTAGTGACAGGCCCCGCAGTCCACGCTGCGTGACGTATCGCTGGGAATAGCCGCTCGGCCCTGAGAGGTGCTGGACGCCAGGCCGTCCATTTCTGGCAGCTTGACCGCTCGGCCACAACCCGGGAAAGGACACCACTTCATGTCAGGGTTGCTGTCCACGAAAGCCTGACACAAAAAAAAAACCCACCTTTTTACATGGATGTTTATCAAAGATACAAAATGTTAGGGGCTAAAACGAACAATAGTAATGAAGAAACGAGCTAAAATTCGTATAGAATATTAACACTGCATGAATATTTGGCAAAGATGCAAACTATCAAGAATGCAAACATTCTTATTCACAAGCCTGACAAAACAAGGTCCAAACTTAAAGGCACAAAACAAAAAACTAACATAATGTAATTCAAAGAACACAAACCACCATATTATAATAATTCTGACAAAAGAAAACAAAAACATTTGCTTGCAACCACAATCTAGCTTGAAAAGGTTTATCAAAAAGTTGACGAAACGAAACAAAGAAAGAAAGACACAAACAAAAAATGAGTTGGAACCTCAACTTTGCTTGGATGGTTCCCATGTTACCAACATAAAACACAAATACACAAAAGCTTTTTAACATCAACACAAGACAAACATTTTACAAAAACTGTCCATCACCTTAAAGGCACAGCCGGAGTACAAAAAGGAGGGAAGCAAGGCAAGTGGCGTCAGTTCACGCTGCTGCAGCAGATAGGAGCAGGTTGCCCTTCTTTTTTCCCTATTGTGCGAGGGGGCACGTCTAGCGCGCCGCTTCGCGTCTGCCGGAGTAGCGTGACCCAATTCTATGGATCGGGTGTTTTGGCTTTAAGGACAAAGTCCAAAACTGGCTGTTTTTAAACTTTAAAGACCCACCACGTCATGTGTCAAAATCACAGCTTTCACGTGCTTTCCCTCTTATAACTGGTTAGAAATCTTCCCAGCATAAGAGGGAATGAGACACGTGATGTGGGGGGTCTTTTAAAAAAAAGTGTACACTATAAAAAAAAAGCGTCACCTTGATATCGAACTGGAGATATCTGCGGGCCATATCGCGGGACACAATGTTCTCAATGATCTCCACAGGCACCAGCATGCAGCAGTCGAACCCTGGGCAGGTGATGTGATGGGCGTCCCCTTCCTGGATCTTCATGTTCAGGTACCTGACAGCAGACACACAATGTTCTCAATGATCTCCACAGGCACCAGCATGCAGCAATCGAACCCTGGGCAGGTGATGTGATGGGCGTCCCCTTCCTGGATCTTCATGTTCAGGTACCTAACAACACACACATACTTGTTTTGATTTTGTGGGCTTGAAAAAGTGAGATGATTTAACATGTTTAAATCATTCGCATCGCAATGATTTTGAATTATTAAAAAAACTTACAAATCACTCCAGCCATACACACAAACAAAACATACATAAACAAAAGGAGAAATGAAAGAAGATTATGGGTTTTTACTTCAGGTTTAGACATAGAGTGGTAGATTAGACTTTTATATATGTAGACTTTATATAGAAACTCTCAATACCGATTGGTTTCCCCACAACAAACCACTACCAAAGCAAAGTCAGAGATAAAATTGTGGTCTAAGGGAGTGAGTTTAGAAGTGACCAAGGTGCACACAGATTTACTTCTCTTGAAACAAATGCACCAAATTGACAGCTGTCTATTAATTCTGGACATATTTGGCCGGAACGACTTGAATGAGTTAATGCACCATAGCCCATGAGTAATATAATGTGGGTGGGATGTTTTCTGAGTGTAAAAGGGACGAGTGAATGTCACATGTGAGCAAGGATTATTGGCTCACGTCGTTTTTTTAAAACAAAGTGAGTCTATAGTATTGTTCGGTTGTGTGTCTGTGTGTATGTGTGAGTGTGTGTGTGTGTGTTGCGTCCGTGGCCCGACCTTTAACCTTGCACTCTCCAAACTTTAATGTTGTCGTTTTCTCTAAAAATATAAAGTGTTGGAGGGCTAAAGTTAGCAGGATATTTGATTTTGATGTGAGCCTTCAAGTCACGATGATCAAAGTAGTCAGATGCATCAATAAAGGACACAAGAAAGACTATAATTTGTTGCAGAGATTACTGTTGTGCAACCTTTAACCTTGCAATCTCCAAACTTTAACATTGTCGTTTTCTCTAATTTTCTCTAAAAATACAAGGCGTTGGAGGGTTAAAGTTAGCAGGATACTTGATTTTGATATGAGCCTTCAACTCACAACGATCAAAGCAGTCAGATGCATCTACAAAGAGCATAAGAAATACAATCATTTGTTGCAGAGATTACTGTTGTGCTGTACAGATCAGATACTGGAAAGAAGACTCTCCATTAGATATACAAAAACGCTGTTTAAAAATAAACATAAGACTTCAGGTGTGTACAAATAGGTACATTTTAACGTCGTTAACTTATATTTTCTGTAACAAAAGGGATGTACCGAGTGTGGGGCGTTGACGGCCCGGTTGTTTCGTTTTATTTGCGCCTTTGACAACTGTTGTTCGTGTTCATTCGCGCATCATCTCTGCCCATGCAATACTTATTATCGCACTTCCGGCGACCGCACACACAAGGCCTAGGCCTACAGATCAAGCCTTACCTCATAATCAAGACGACGTACCTAACATTTAGCCCACAATCATTTCAGTCATGAAAAAAATATACGGAAAATCCAGTGTTTGTTGATTTCACTGCCTTCGACGTACGAATCCAGATCAAGTTAGGCCTAGACGATTGATCACCATGTGACCAGAATGGATGAGCATGCAGGCTGTGACCTTCACCTTTGCTTTGTGGCAGAGGGGGGGGGGGGGGGGGGGGGGGGGGGAAATTAACGAAACGAAAATAAAATATTAGGAATAAAGTATCTTACAGAAATGTAGATGATGTGGAACAAGTTTCTATCGCATGAACAATCAGTTTCAAACAGTATCAGATCAGGAGTATGGCCTTACGAATTCTGCAACTTCAATTATTAATTTTCTAAGAGGCTTAGACCTACAGGTGTCCGTAGACCCCCCTTACCCTGGCGGGGGAGGAGGGGAGAGGGATGGGTCACTATGTTTTTCTGAAAGCTTTGTCAATATGCTTTTCAATTTTACTTGTTTGCCAAAAATAAAAATAGGTCTCCACTATGTTACATGCGCATATATAAACATACATATAATTAAATTTTAAAGAAAGAGGGAAAGGGGTAGGGGTAATTTAATGCACAGAAATAATTTAATTTACACAGTAAAATAAAAATTCATTCTGTTTTCAGATGCACAAGTGTCTACATAACAGTATTATAGTAATACAAATCAGACATGAGCCTTGAAGGCTTTGCCTCTTGTGTTACTATGTTATTTTATGTGCTTATGAAAAGTTTTTAATTAGTTTCTTTTTTTTACCTTACTACATGTATTTCATACCAAATCAGAGGTAAATAAACACATTCATCATGTGCATGCACTCACCCCTCCAATTTCACCCCTTCTCCTTTCACACCCATGTACACACGCTACATTCAAACACCGACAGGCTCACACACTGCCATCCGCTTGCACACTTTTCTACACAAGCATACATCCCTATCCCCCTCTTCTCCGCCCCATCGCACACACATATACACTCACATATTAATGTGAGCACCCCCCACCTTCTTGCAGTTCTGTGCTTGCAACTTCCTCTGATCTGTCCCTCTCTTTGACTCTGCCTTTTCCCTTTGCTTTCTATCATGTACTATCTTTCTGACTTATTGGCCCATTCTCCTGCCTTTTTTCCCTAAAAATCTTCCAAATAATTTTTCTCCTTGGAGCTCCTTCGAAATCGGAATGCGTCGGCTGTACGCAGCAGGGAGACCAGTGAAAACTGAAAACCGGACACATACGTACGTTACCCATTATGACCATATGGCCTGGGAATGCAGAAGAAAAAGAATGTCAACGCCCCCACCCCAGTCCCTTCATCCCCATCCCCAATATGTCTTTTTTACCCCAGTAGTTAGGGATTTGTTTGTTTGTCTTTGTTTGTCCTTTTGGTTGGGGCCTGGGCACTGCATGCCTTATAGAGTGTCTAGGGTCGGCTAGTTCCCAGCTTGCTGGGGGCGAACATGCAAATTAGTAGCTGCCGGCAGCTCCCTGGAAATACCCCCATCCCAGTCTAGAAATATGAATTTTTTAATTTTGTTTGCTGCATCTTATATTTTTCTACTGGACCCAAGTAAATTCAAGTAGACTATGTGTGATAGCTGATTTTTGTCTTTGCTTTTCTTTTTTTTCTCTCTTCTGCTTCTTTTTCTAAGGTCACCCCCTAAAGTGTGTGCATTTACTTCTATAAAAAGAAGCTGTCCACCACCACAGAAGAAGATGTGAGCACACATCTAAAGAGGATAGTGAGCTTAAGATGATCATGCAGCCCGTTCTCACCTTTCCCAACAGCTGCGGCAGAACATATGCAGACAGGTCATGTGCACAGGCTCGTCGACCAGCAGGAAGGTGGAGGTGCAGATGTCGCAGTCGGCCTCCAGGGCGGGGCAGCCCCCGCTGGCCCCGGTGACCCCACCAGGGGTGTCGTGGGACGGGCTGGGCAGGGGGGAGGCCAGGCTCTCCTGCACCTGGGGCTTCTCGCTGAACAGGGAGCCCGGCGGGGTCACCCCGCACTTGTGACAGCACGCCACTGGGTCCTCCATCCACGCCTCAAGCAGGGTTTCTCTGGACCACTCTGAAGGTAACAATAATGAAGGTCATTCTTCCATCCACGCCTCAAGCAGGGTTTCTCTGGACCACTCTGAAGGTAACAATAATGAAGGTCATTCTTCCATCCACGCCTCAAGCAGGGTTTCTCTGGACCACTCTGAAGGTAACAATAATGAAGGTCATTCTTCCATCCACGCCTCAAGCAGGGTTTCTCTGGACCACTCTGAAGGTAACGATAATGAGGGTCATTCTTCCATCCACGCCTCAAGCAGGGTTTCTCTGGACCACTCTGAAGGTAACGATAATGAAGGTCATTCTTCCATCCACGCCTCAAGCAGGGTTTCTCTGGACCACTCTGAAGTTAACGATAACGAAGGTCAGCTATAAAAATAACAACAATTATGACATAATACAGCATGCCACTGGGTCCTCCATCCACGCCTCAAGCAGGGTTTCTCTGGACCACTCTGAAGTAAACGACAATGAAGGTCAGCTATAAAAATAATTATGACATAATACAGCCCTGCATTGTGGCAGCACGTCACAGGGTCCTCCCTCCACGCCTCAAGCAGGGTTTCTCTGGACCACTCTGAAGGTTAACGATAATGCAGGTCAGTTATAAAAATAACAACAATTATGACGTAATACAGCCCTGCATTGTGGTAGCACGCCACAAGGTCCTCCATCCACGCCTCAAGCAGGGTTTCTCTGGACCACTCTGAAGGTTAACGATAATGCAGGTCAGTTATAAAAATAACAACAATTATGACATAATACAGCCCTGCATTGTGGTAGCACGCCACATGGTCCTCCCTCCACGCCTCAAGCAGGGTTTCTCTGGACCACTCTGAAGGTTAACGATAATGCAGGTCAGTTATAAAAATAACAACAATTATGACGTAATACAGCCCTGCATTGTGGTAGCACGCCACAGGGTCCTCCATCCACGCCTCAAGCAGGGTTTCTCTGGACCACTCTGAAGTTAACGATAATGAAGGTCAGTTATAAAAATAACAACAATTATGACGTAATACAGCCCTGCATTGTGGTAGCACGCCACAGGGTCCTCCATCCACGCCTCAAGCAGGGTTTCTCTGGACCACTCTGAAGTTAACGATAATGAAGGTCAGTTATAAAAATAACAACAATTATGACGTAATACAGCCCTGCATTGTGGTAGCACGCCACAGGGTCCTCCCTCCACGCCTCAAGCAGGGTTTCTCTGGACCACTCTGAAGGTTAACGATAATGCAGGTCAGTTATAAAAATAATAACAATTATGACCTACCGTAAAATGCGGACTATAAGCCGCTACTTTTTTCCTCAACTTTGGCCCATGCGGCTTATAGACTGATGCGGCTTACCTGTGGATTTCTTTTCCATTCTACATTTATCAGTATGATTAAATGTTTCTGGCCACATTCTTCAGCCTATTTTGAGCTTCTTTAGACTCAAAACTGGTTTTGGTAATCAATAGATTCAAATCTCATGTTTAAAGTGTCTGAGGACATTAAAATACTTATGTTCTGATAGGAGAATTTCTATATTTGTGTTGGTGCGTGCACATAGAATTTTCTCTGCAGCTCATAAACTGGTGCGGCTTATATGTGAATAAATACCTAATATTTTGTCAATTTAGCTCACTCGGGACTGGACGAATTATTTCCCCTTGTTCTGTGGGGACTGGGCATTTGACTAGGTTCGTAAAATGATCACCAAAACCAAGTTATGAAGAGTTAGGCATCAATATTTTCAGAAAAGATTAGCAACACCATGCACTAAACGATCGTAAAATATCAGATTCCTTACCTTCGTCGTTTGTCTCCTATTGACGAAAACAGCTAACACATAGAAAGAAGGAAAATTTCACATTCCGATCTTTGACCCCCCTCTACAACCAAAGCTGAATGTAAAGTTTGCAATGATTGGTTGATTTCAAGAGAGGCAAGGTCAAAGCAAACTGAAAATAGGTTATGACTTCGCACTGGAAAGCTGGTTACACGCCAGAAATCAAAACCTCTTGAAAACTCTTATGAGCCGGAGCCGGGCCATTCGTCCTAAACGATTGTGCGAAGCATGAGCCGGATCCGGCTCATTCGCCCCGAGTGAGTTAGGGGATGCGACTTATATACAGGTGCGTCTAATAGTCCAGTTTTTATGGTAATACAGCCCTGCATTGTGGCAGCACGCCACCGGGTCCTCCATCCACGCTTCAAGCATTGTCTCCCTCAACCATTCTGTCATTGTCACGATAAGAATCATCATCATCATCACCATCCTTTTGGACATCATCATCTTCATCCTTTTCATCGTCATAGCTGTCATTGTCAGCAAGATATAGTACCAAAATTTCCAGTTTTGATTCTTTCTTTTTTTTAAAAGTGCCATCCCCAATTCACTCCTCCCCACCATCCCAATTTGCTAATACTATATCCCTCGGCCCCACCCCCACTCCCATTGATTGTACTATAAGTATATATCCAAGTTTGGATCCTGCCAAGCGTTATTCAGTCAATGAAAAGATCTGTTACCATTTTCAATGCAACCTTAAATTGTCTGGTTGGTTGGCTGTTGTTTTTTTCCTTTTTCTGTTGTAAAATACACTGAGGAAGGGAGCATAACACCACCCGAAAGCTACAAGGCAAGCTTAATTTTGCTTTGAGAAAAAACGTGTCCAAATTTGTGTTCCCTCTTTCAGAATTTTTTTTTTTTTTTTAACGTATTGGACTGTAGAGGGGGGTTATTGTTTTGTTCTTTTATCTTCATTTTTAGCTCCTTTTGTTGCCTGCTTTTTGCTCCTTTTGCTATATTTGTTGTTTGCTGTTTAATTGTTTGTCTGTGTTAATAAAGGCGCATTCGCTGAAATATCCAGTAGTTTTGTTTAGTCTCTTGTGAATAAAATAACGTCACTTTACACTTGTCGTGTAGTTGTTTGTTTGTTGTATGTTCCAGTGACGTTGCAGTCTGTTTCAGTTTTTCTTCTTCCAATGATCGCACTGACCATGGTTCCTCAGCGGTGAAGAGGGGCACGCTGAGCATGTCTGTTTTTTTGTGTCTTTTTTTGTCATAAAATACACCGAGGAAGGGAGCATAACACCACCCGAAAGCTACGAGGCAAGCTTAATTTTGCTTTGAGAAAAAAACTCGTCCAAACTCTTCTTCCTATGATCGCACTGACCATGGTTCCTGAGCAGAGCCTCAGCGGTGAAGAGAGGCACGCTGAGCATGTCGGCGGTCTCCACCAGCAACTGGTCCTTGGCCTCCTGAAGGTCCTGGGCCCGCAGCCCGCAGTACTCCTCGATAGGGGGCAGCGCGTCCGTCTCCACATCAGTCTGCAACACAGAAAAGAGTCTCAGT
Organism: Phymorhynchus buccinoides; assembly: GCA_017654935.2. Taxonomy (NCBI): domain Eukaryota; kingdom Metazoa; phylum Mollusca; class Gastropoda; order Neogastropoda; family Raphitomidae; genus Phymorhynchus; species Phymorhynchus buccinoides. The sequence continues at coordinate 37,935,411 of CM065680.1, read as the reverse complement.
GATCGCGTTTACTGGTAACTATCAGTAAAATACTGATTGCAAAACCAAAATACTGAAACAAATTTGATCTGTCAGTCCCAGGGACTGATAAATGTTTGCTTGGACTGATAAATTGTGATAACAGAGGCTTTAAAATTGTAGTTTTCACTTGTTTTCGTTTCCCAAGGACTGGTTTTGACACCGTTTGTTGGGGGGCCTTGTTGCTGATGTGACTGGTTTTCAAAATTCCTAGCGCGATCACTGAGTCTATCAAACAGCGAATCTCCTCCAAAGTTGGCATGTGTCTGCCGAGTGCAGCAGGGATACCAGTGAGAACTGAAAACCGGACACATACGTACCTTAGTCATTATGGCCATATGGCTTGGGAATGCAAAAGAAGAAGCAACAAATCATTGCAAATCAATGGCACAATGCTTTTGATAAGT
>CM065680.1:37897486-37929986 GCA_017654935.2 Phymorhynchus buccinoides | reverse complement strand
AACAAATTATGGAAGTTTTATATGTGGGGGTTTTTTTCAATATAATTTTACTCATAATCACAAGAAAACTGGGAGAGAGCAAATGGTACAAACCTCCACACATTCCTTAAGTCCAGACGCTGCTGCATAGTGAAGTCCTGTGTTCTTTTTCTGTTACACACACACACACACACACACACACACACACACACACACACACACACACACACACACACACACACACACACACACACACACACACACACGCACGCACACACACACACAGGACATAGGTGGGTTATTAACAAGTGCTGATGTTGTAAGGTTATCCTTATGTGTTACAGTCAACAGACAATTATGACTGTGGACAATTACTCAAGAAGATGACTTATCTTATAAATAACAGAAACTTTCAAAGTATGGATTAGTCACCGAGGTAATACAACAACAACAAAATAAGATAGTGATGAAGGTGAAGAGAGGGAGGGAGGGGGGAGAGAGAGAGAGAGAGAGAGAGAGAGAGAGAGAGAGAGAGAGAGAGAGAGAGAGAGAGAGAGAGAGAGAGAGATAGAGAGAGAGAGAGAGAGAGAGAGAGAGAGAGAGAGAGAGAGAGAGAGAGAGAGAGAGAGAGAGAGAGAGAAGAGAGAGAGAGAGAGAGAGAGAGAGAGAGAGAGAGAGAGAGAGAGAGAGAGAGAGAGAGAGAGAGAGAGAGAGACAGAGAGAGAGAGAGAGAGAGAGAGAGAGAGAGAGAGACATAGAGAGAGAGAGAGAGAGAGAACAGAGATAGAGAGAGAGAGACATTAGAGAGACAGAGAAGAGAGAGGACTAGAGACTTTAGAGAACACATACCTTGAAACACATACCCTAAGGAACATTAAAACATCTGAATGTAGGACTAGGACTTTACAGAACACATACACTTTGCAACTAAGTAATATTTGAAGACAGAAGTCAAATGCACACTCTCCACACACACACACACACACACTTACCACACTCCTTCCTACCCCCATCCCCACCCCACACACATACTAACCCCTACTCACATTCCACCAACCATTCCCTACACCCATCCTACTCCACCATACCCACCCACCTAACCCCATGCTTCTAGTTCCATCTCCTCCATCTGTAGCCCTGCACAAGCTTAGAAGCATGTTAAAGTACTGCACTCTCACCCTACCCCATCCTCGTTCACGCACCTACTACCTACCCACACCCAGCCACCAAGCGAAGGGTCCATTCTCCTACTAACCATCCACACACCCACACCCAGTTACACCCACCCACCTAATCCCAAGTTCCCAGTTCCATCTCCTCTACCCGTCCCTCCAGCAGGGTAGCTCCACACCAGTCGAGGACCATGCTGAGACACTCCACCCTCCCACCAACCATCTCCAACAACACCCCCTCTCACTCACCTCCATCCCAATAACAGTAACACCCATCCACCTAAGTCTGTGTTCCCGGTTCTATCTCCTCCACCCGTCCCTCCAGCAGGGTAGCTCCCCGTGCCAGTTGAGAACTATGCTGAGGGATTCCACCATCACCCTACCCCATCCTCTTGCACCCACCTACCTACCCACCCACACCCAGCCCTACTTCATCCACGGCTCCCAGTTTGATCCTCTGAACCTATCCCTCCTGTAGGGTAGCTCTACGCCAGTTGAGGACCATGTTGAGGGACTCCACCTTCCTACCAACAATCCACACCCCCCCCCCCCCCCCCCTACCCCATGCCCTCTGACACCCATGATCCACGCCCCTGGGCCCTACCTCATCCAGGGCTCCCAGTTCGATCTTCTCCACCTGCTCCTCCTGCAGGGTGGCCCCGCGCCAGTTGAGGACCATGTTGAGGGACTCCACCTTCCTACCAACAATCCACACACACCCCCACCCTACCCCATGCCCTCTGACACCCATGATCCACGCCCCTGGGCCCTACCTCATCCAGGGCTCCCAGTTCGATCTCCTCCACCTGCCCCTCCTGCAGGGTGGCCCTGCGCCAGTTGAGAACCATGCTGAGGGACTCCACCCTCTTACCAACCATCTACACCTCCACCAGCCCCTCTCACCCACGTCCATAGCCCTACCTCATCCAGGGCTCCCAGTTCGATCTCCTCCACCTGCCCCTCCTGCAGGGTGGCCCCGCGCCAGTTGAGAACCATGCTGAGGGACTCCACCCTCTTACCAACCATCTACACCTCCACCAGCTCCTCTCACCCACGTCCATAGCCCTACCTCATCCAGGGCTCCCAGTTCGATCTCCTCCACCTGCCCCTCCTGCAGGGTGGCCCCGCGCCAGTTGAGAACCATGCTGAGGGACTCCACCCTCTTACCAACCATCTACACCTCCACCAGCCCCTCTCACCCACGTCCATAGCCCTACCTCATCCAGGGCTCCCAGTTCGATCTTCTCTACCTGTCCTTCCTGCAGGGTGGCCCCACGCCAGTTGAGGACCATGTTGATGGATTCCACCCCTCCTCCCCAACCACCCACACACTCCAAACTACCCCTCTCACCCCTACTCACATCGTCCAGGGCTCCCAGTTCGATCTTCTCCACCTGCCCCTCCTGCAGGGTTGCCCCGCGCCAGTTGAGGACCATGTTGAGGGACTCCTCCCGCCCATCAACCATCCACACCTCCACCCTACCACCAGCCCCTCTCACCCACGTCCATAGCCCTACCTGATCTTCTCCACCTGCCCTTCCTGCAGGGTGGCCCCGCGCCAGTTGAGGACCATGTTGAGGGACTCCTCCCACCCATCAACCATCCACACCTCCACCCTACTACCAGCTCCTCTCACCCACGTCCATAGCCCTACCTCATCCAGGGCTCCCTGTTCGATCTTCTCCACCTGCCCCTTCTGCAGGGTTGCCCTGCGCCAGTTGAGGACCATGTTGAGGGGACTCCACCCTCCCTCCCCAACCACCCACACACTCCAAACTACCACTCTCACCCCTACTCACATCGTCCAGGGCTTCCAGTTCGATCTTCTCCACCTGCCCTTCCTGCTTGGTGGCCCCGCATCAGTTGAGGACCATGTTTGTTTACAGGGAACAGAAGCTATACCTGACTAGAGCAGATACTTTGACGGCAATGGGAACAAAATAGTTTAAGAGTTTGGTCTCCACCCTCCCTCCCCAACCATCCACACACCCCTCTCATCCCTACTCACATCGTCCAAGGCTCCCAGTTCAATCTTCTCCACCTGTCCCTCCTGCAGGGTGGCCCCGCGCCAGTTGAGGACCATGTTGAGGCACTCCACCCTCCTCTTCTGCACGTTGTAGTACTGCCCGTTCCTCTCCATGCACACGCAGTGCAGTGCCGTCTCCTTCTTGGCGTTGGTCTTGTTCGGGTTGCCCCCTTTGTCGTACATGAAAATCCTGGCCAAACACAAGAAGGTATATTTTTTAATCCAACAGATTATAAGAAACAATGCAATCTTTTATAAATGTCTGTATATTAACCCCTCGACTGCCACCAACGTATTACGTACTGACCTGATGACAGATCAAGAAGAACAACCCTGATATGCTGGCTTTTGCTCTAACATAATCAAGAGAGTAATATCCCCAGACCATTTTCTCAAATTGGCTCCATCAGTTGTCTTTTTTATGTCATGATCTTTTCTTTAATTTTCTCTCTGGCAGTCAAGGGGTTAACCCTTTCGCCGCCAGCCAATTTTCAGCAAAACATTTCCATTAATCTTACCTGGGTAGAGAAAACAAATCTTCTGCAATAGTGGGATTCCTCAATGACACATTTAAAGTAAGGCCTATCCTTACCTCCCAAAATTAAGAAAAGAGGGTCATTGGATAACAGACCCTGGTTTGATGCCTTTTAGTGACATGGGCATTAAATCATTGTGGTGCTAAAATGCAACATTGCCGGTGAAAGGGTTAAACAAAGTAATACAATAAAAGAGTTTGGTATTTTTCATGTTGCTAAGTTGTTAGAATGAACAATACAATTGATCTAATATGTCAACATTGAAGCAATACAATCTTTCAAACTTTTTTTCTATATATAGTTTACAATTCCCTTTCAATTAAGTTCAGCTTAATCAGCTTAATCCTTAGACCAAATTCGAAAAGTATTTTTAGATTTCAATTCAATTGAATCAGAAATTGAAGTAACAGCACTTAACCTAATTATCTCAGACCAAACTCTTAAATTATGTTGTTCCCATTGCCGTCAAAGTATCTGCTCTTGTACAGTGAAACACCGGACACCTGTGTTGTCTTGCAAAACAAAGTGCACGCGTTGACAAATCCGGAAGAAAGCCTTTCATAGTATCTGCTCTAGTGAGGCATAGCTTCTGTTCCCTGTAAACAAACTTTTAAAACCTACCGGTAAAATTAGTTTATAATTAAGCGGGGTGATGAAAAAAATACTGTACTCAAAGTAAAACTTGAGTTGAACCTTTCTATTGATGCACAGCAATACGCTTTTACTTATGAAATGCAGGTTGTTTCATTGAAAACAACCAAAATCCTGCAACAGGTGTATGGATAAACTATAACCTTTCTGCTGCAAAGACAGCACCATTTGCGAAGAATTAAGCCCATTACCATATTTTTCTGACTATAAGTAGCTATTCCAAACGGATTTTTGAAAGCTGACATCGCAACTAGCTTTTAGCATCGTGTGATAGAACTTTTTATCCTGATTACAAAGATACAAAAAACATTTTTGTGCTATTGTTAACTTTAGAGTTACGAATTTTTTAATATTTAAATTTTAGGGGTCATTTTACGTACCCTTGAAAATTGGGTGGGGTGCCATATTTGCCGAGCCATAAAACATATTTATGCCTCACAAAAACACTTTAAATGTATGGTACAGTTTCTTACCAACCTGTACAATGCATGAGATTTTTTCAGTCATTAACATTATTTATGTTTCCGTAAAATCGGATGCCAAAGATACGGAAAATATCGATTTTCAACTATACTTTTGCATAACGCAATTTTTGGAAGTCTCAGCAAATGTTCAAACTGCACTAACTTTGCTTCTAATCAAGTGACAGTAAGCTATTTGGTATCGATGGAATTGGCAAAACAAGATCTTGAGCTTAGTGGACTTTGGGCTAGTTGGCCTTTTTCATCTATCTATGTCCCGAAAACGACTGTTTTGCCTCTGATCAAGTGATTGGTTATATGAATGAAGAAATGGAAGAAAGGGAATTTTCTTAATGATATTTTGAACTGTACTGACTTTTTTTTTAACTGTGTATGAGGAGCTGCACAGCTCTGTGCTGCAGCCTTGGGGCTAGTTGGCCTTTGGTGACCATCTGTGCCCTTCCATCAATCGCCTCCTTATTGAGTAACACAAAGCTGTGCTGTTTAAATGGATTTATCAAAATGAGATATTGAGACTCTTGGTCTTTTTAAAGTGCTTAGAAGGCGCTATAGTTTTATGCTGCAGCCTTGGGGTTATGTTTGCCTTTGACAATCATGCATGCACGAATCATCGAATGTCAAGCGCCCTTCTTCTAGGCTAGTGACAGAGATGTACAAGTGATCAACACGTTATCGGCCTACCTATGAAGGCCACACAAACGAAATTTAACACACAGTTGTAACTGCCTCAGGATCCTAACATACAAGTTTAGGAATATGACGTCATTATATTCATGACGTCATTCTGATTAGCTCTGTCTTACCCTCGCAAGTGAGCTAAATTGAGACATTTCGGGATAGTTGGCAGTACTTAGTAATCTTGATATCTTTATGAAGCCCAGAATGTGGCTGTCTCAGCATTAAAATAAAAACGTTTACTCAGACAAAAGGAAGAGAAAAGAGGGGGAAAGGGGTGGGGGCAGAGATTGATGGGGTGGGGGGCAAAGAAAGAGAGAAACTTCTAGAGATTAAGTATCGTTAGCCCCGTGGCGACGGTTTATCTTTGGTGTTATGTTGTTGTTTGTTTGTAAACCTCTACCGAAGAGGCAATGTTCTAATTTATTTCTGTTTGTTTGTGCCAGCCCTGTCTTAAACTAACTGGACAATCAGAGAGAGTGGGGAAAACAGAGAGAGAGAGAGAGAGAGAGAGAGAGAGAGAGAGAGAGAGAGAGAGAGAGAGAGAGAGAGAGAGAGAGAGAGAGAGAGAGAGAGAGAGAGAGAGTGTCAGGAAAGACAACTCTTCTTAGCTCGTTATATTTTTTAATCATTCGCTTCCCGTGATCGATTACTTGAAGACCATGCCTTTATCAACACAGAATTAATAAAATTGACTTCACTTTCTTTTACTTTCATCTATATACTATATGTATACAGTATGTGTGACAAAAGACTGTGGCAAGAAAGGGTATTCTCTGAAGAATGTTGAGGCCAACATGTAGCTGTGGCTTGTAAATGCACACTCCCATGAGGAGTTGTGTATGTATACAAGTGCACATTATGAAGTTGCTTGAACTAAAAGTTAAACAAACACATTTTTTGAAAAGTTTAATTAACTTGGTTACACTCAACCACATCATCATTATCGACACAAGTTGTAATATATTCTCAACACAGTATACTTAATTTTTTTTAACTCTACATCCTTCGAATCACATCATCACCACAGACAACAATATTTGCAGTTTATTTCTAACTTTTTTTTAACTGGTCACTACTGTCACATCATCATCATCGTCATCATCATCAGTGACATCACTATCCATTATACATTTTTTAAGCTATGCAGCATAGTATCAACACCACAATAATGATTAACATCAACATCATCAGTATGTTATTACTTTAACTTTTAAAATATAATCAATCTTCCATATACAATTATTCTGGTAACTTTTGTTTTATTTATCTTAACAACATGGTTTCATCATATTTACTTATATTGCAATTTACTTTATAACATTTTAACTATTTCCTTTTACATAAGCACCATCAAATCATCATCACCATCATCAAATTCAACTTTATCAGTAAACCACAAGTTCAACTTCTTTTTGATAATAGCAACAACAATATTTGCAGTTTATTTCTAACTTTTTTTAACTGGTCACTACTGTCACTTCATCATCATCGTCGTCATCATCAGTGACATCACTATATATCTATTATACATTGTTTTAAGCTATGCAGCATAGTATCAACACCACAGTAATGATTAACATCAACATCATCAGTATGTTATTACTTTAACTTTAACCCGTACACTGCCAAGAACATCGGCAAGTTGGAAAAGGTCCAACGCCGTGCAGCCCGATGGGTCATCAACCGCCACCATCAAGCACAACATGTTGACGGATCTGCACTGGCCTCTGCTAAAGGACAGACGAAGAACGGCAAGGCTGGCCACCTTCTTCAAATACCACCAATACTCAGCATAGGCCAGTCCCTCACCCACCACCCAGACAGATGAGACAGTCGCACACGGCAGCGTACCTGCTTCCTGCTACCAGGACTAACTACAGGAAGTTCTCCTTCTTCCCAAGAGCCGTGTGCGAATGGAACAGTCTTCCACCTGAGGCAATTTCATCAGCCTCGGTGGAGGTCTTCAAAACCCAGATCTGAACCCCCCCTCCCCTCCCCCCTCCACTTCCCCCCCTCCCCTTCCCCCCTCCCCCCATGCCCTGTTCCCTGAGCTCCAGCCGACCCCCGCTGACCCCCTGGATCTCTCTCTACTCCCTCTACCCTACCCCCCCTGAGCTGATCATCTGGGCAGCTGTTCCTTCCTACAGTACTTGTATTTCTAGATAATACCGGAAACCCCTAAATGTATACATCATAGTCGTCAACAAGCTGACGGAGGATGTTAAAGCGAAGAAGAAGAACTTTTAAAATATAATCAATCTTCTATATACAATTATTCTTTATATTAATATTTCCCGTGTGGCGCCTCGGTTTGGAATGGTGAAATTCGGGTTACTCCCACCTGGAGAGCGTGTTGCTGCCAGAGGCGCGCCACCCATCATATGGGTTAAACAAACACATTTTTTGAAAAGTTTAATTAACTTGGTTACACTCAACCACATCATCATTATCGACACAAGTTGTAATATATTCTCAACACAGTATACTTAATTTTTTTTAACTCTACATCCTTCGAATCACATTTTTTTTGCTTGCGATTGTTGTGTGCTTATGAGGAGGGAGGTGTGTGTGTGTGTGTGTGTGTGAATTTTGACCAAATGACATTTTTTTCGTTGCCACTGGGTTTAAAGTGTGCTAAGTGCATGGTCACACAGGACCTCGGTTCATCATCTCATCCGAAATACTCCACGTTCAGACCATAAGCCCTAGTGCAGAGTAAGAGGACAAATCCCCAGTACCCAGCTTCAAACTCGGGTTTAGGCCTACTATTCACGAGGCGAACGCGTTACTACTATGCCACTGTACACCAACAGACTCTCAGAGACTTTTCCATATTCTCACTTTTTCCATCTTTCTTACAGACTTTCCCTATCTTTCTCGAACTTTCCCCCATCTTTCTCATAGACTGTCCCCACCTTTCTCACAGACTTCCCCCATCTTTCTCACAGAATTTCCCCACATCTTTCTCACAGACTATCCCATCATCCGTCTTCTGACAAAGACAAAAACAAAGAGACAGGAAGACCTATCAGCGAGCAAGACAAAGTCCGCTGCGTCTGGTGACTGAACACCACATAAACACTATTGCTGTCTCGCGATATCCCACGATAAATTACAGACTTATTAAAATATATTTTGAAGAATGAACATTTTCCGTTCTAAATACCATTATTTTTATTGGCCAAAGATTTTCACAACACATACTGCCCCCTCCCTCTTTGTTCTTCTTTTTGATTAACATAAAGCATTTGAGTGAACTGACAAACAGTGCAATAATTCTGCCTTTTTTATGAACCATTATTTGTCTGTGTCTCTATAAACACATTTCTAATAAATACAGATTGAGAGGTGCACGCGTGCACGCCACTACACCCACAATCACACCCACCCACCCACACACACGCACCCACCCACACAAATTGAGAGATGGAGGGGGGGGGGTACATTTTTCAGAATCATTAAGTAGGCCCACCCTTGAGCTCGGTGTTCTACTATTCAAAGTTGCAGATTGGACATTATATTAAAATTCAACCTTTATATTAATGGCCCTGAAAAATCTCTCTGTCTCTCTCTCTCTCTTGTATGTTTGTGTATGCGCGCGCGTGTATGTGTATGTGCGAGTGTGTGTTTGTGCGTATGTACGCGCTATGTGTGCGTGCGCGTGTGTATACTGGCGTGTGTGTATGCGTGCGCGTGTGTAGCCTATACGGGCGTGTGTTTATGCGTGCGTGTGTACTAGTATGTGTGTGTATGCTGTGTAGGCCTATGTGTGCGTGCGCGCGCGAACGCACGCACATACGCATGCACGCTCGCAGGCTCACACAACCACAGACACACACTCAATACCAGTTATATCACTTGTCCCACATACCGATTTTCCTACCATTGTGGGACCGGCAGTATGTGGGTCAACTGATATGTTGTACCATCTGCGTGTGGGACTAGCAGTGTGTGGTAACAAAGATTAATATGCTTCCGAGAAGATGATTGATCTAGTTTAGTCCAATGATCAAAAATCTAGATCTATTTGAGAATTAAAGAATATAGCATGCGTGCACACACACACACACACACACACACACACACACACACACACACACACACACACACACACACAGAGAGAGAGATACGCGTGCACATACACTCACAAATGCGCGCGCGCGGGCACACACACATAAGCCTACATAGTCTCTCTAATTCTAATATTGGCAGCATTTTGTGTGTGTGTGTTTTTTTAAACTGTAAGTTGTTTTGGCTTTTCACAACCTTATTAAATTTAAAGACTCGTCATATTAAAACGAGCGACTTTATAAATGAAACTCGAAACGTGTGTGCTAACTAAACAAGAGAGACAACAACAAGGTCACGTGACCTTGAACTTTTCTAATTTACGTTCAAATTTGTTTCTTTTTGGAGTAATTTTCTGAAGAGGTCTAAAATAAAACATCTTCCAAAGGCTATTGTGTATATCAATATCAATAACTTCACGTGTACAAAAATATTATGTGATTTTCCAATGCTACCATCAAAGCATTCTGAGCGTCTGATCTAAATCTTCACTCGACTTGCAAATCTGTAAATTATTGATCTATTTGATGCCAATAAAATCAGTTTTAATGGTGAAGTGCATGGATAACAACATTTCTTCTAATCTTCATCTGATTTTAAAGCCTAAAAAACGATTTTCTTCAGAAATGTCGTGTTTTCCTTGGTCTGTGACGATCGGCGTAGATCTGCTCGTCATAGCCACGGCTGCCGGCTACGTCATGGATTATGTGATCAGTTAACTCGACTGTGTGATCCTGTGCGTGGTGCGAATTGAAAGAACAAAAAAGGTTTTGACAAAAAATTATAGATAAGATGTTGGTGCAGGTTCTGTGTTTTTTCAGCCGTGCACAGTTTATATTTACGGGTCTTGTCATCACTGTAACGGTTTTAACCGTCATTTTTCACCGTTGGTTTTTGGTTGGGACACGGCGGATAGCTGTTAAAAACAGGCTCAGCGTGTCTACTTTCGTTTCGTATGCGTTTAGATGTGGAAGCGGTAATACGCACCATGCACAAAGCCGTGAAGTGAAAGTGGTGAAAAAAGTATTTTGGGACGCGCTTTCGACGGCGTTTCGCGAAAGTCGAACGGTAGGGTTGTTCCAGCGCTGATTTCAGCTCCATTTTACAAATTTCCAACTGAAAACACAGACACATTAGTAGGAGACGGACAGTTTTACAGTTTGGATGTGGTTTTATTCAGATGTTTACGATTGCAAGTGAAATACGAACGTTGAAAGTTGACCTAATTTGACTGAAATGTTACCACATTTCCAATGACGCGCTTCGGTTTGGAGTTGCTACTATAAGGCGATATTTTTTTCGCAGACTAAGTCACCTGTACCTTTTAATATGACTGATAATATAGTAAGAAAATAGAATAACAAAATCTGAATTTTTGTGTCAAATTCAGGGGAGACGCCTTATGGTCCGAAAAAATATGGTATATCCCTAAAGCCCATAAAGTTTTCCTTACCACAATAGTGTCTTCAAATTCAGAGGAGGGGTGCGCCTTATTGTAAGGTGCGCCTTACGAAAACATAACAGTACATCCCTACAGCCCATAAAGTTTCCCTTACCACAATAGTGTCTTCAAATTCAGAGGAGGGGTGCGCCTTATAGCAAGGTGCGCCTTATGAAAACATACAGCACATCCCTACAGCCCATACAGTTTCCCTTACCACAATAGTGTCTTCAAATTCAGAGGAGGGGTGCGCCTTATGAAAACATACAGCACATCCCTACAGCCCATAAAGTTTCCCTTACCACAATAGTGTCTTCAAATTCAGAGGAGGGGTGCGCCTTATGAAAACATACAGCACATCCCTACAGCCCATAAAGTTTCCCTTACCACAATAGTGTCTTCAAATTCAGAGGAGGGGTGCGCCTTATGAAAACATACAGCACATCCCTACAGCCCATACAGTTTCCCTTACCACAATAGTGTCTTCAAATTCAAATTATAGCAAGGTGCGCCTTATGGTCCGAAAAAATACAGTACCGTAATTTTTGGACTATAAGGCGATATTTTTTTCTCCAATTTCAACCTATGCGCCTAATAAACGAGGGCCCCCTATTAGTGAACAAAATCGTGAGAAGAGAGGCAACAATTGCTGTGTTCAGTACAGTCTACTGTAAGTCACAACATCGAAAGTGGTAACGAGTCGCCGATACGACGAATACTCACACTAAAATGCTTCAAAATCCCTGTTATCGTCCGAGATACCGTCCAACAGATGCCACAACCCTTCATTGGATGTAAAAAGCATCGTTGTAGAGCTTAAAATGCCATAATTCTACCAGTTTTCACGAAGTGTTCAAACACAACAACCAGAAGTCGCAAAAACGGAAGTTTCGATTAGTTGAGAAGGGAGCCAATTCTCGTTTATGACAACAATAATGGCGGTCGGTAAGCGTTTACAGATGTATACGGGCTTCAAACTTCGACTTTGTTTTGTGAGGTGTATATCGCCTTATAAACGAGGGCGCCTTTTACTTGGATTTTTTCAGATTTTTCTTGAAAATTGCCGTATTCGCCTTATACACAGCAGCGCCTAATGAGCCGAAAAGTATGGTACATCCCTACAGCCCCATCAAGTTTTCCTTACCGCAATAGTGTCTTCATGCCGTGGCGTGCGGCGTAGTGCAGGGGCGTCTCGTGCTGGTGGGAGTCCCCGTAGGAGCAGTTGGGGTCCAGCCCCTTCTGCAGGTCCGTGTTGTTGGTGTACAGCTGCAGGGCCTGCACCTCGTCCCCATTCTGAAGGTGCTTGCGGAACTTGGACGAAGAACTGCCCATCGTCCAGCACTGCTCAGTGCCGGTGGAGAGTGGCGAGCGGTCAACGAACGAAGGGCTAGCTGGCTAGCTGTCGAGCGAGTTCCACCATGCAGGACGTCCTAGGTGGCGAAAGAAGAAAGCTGCAGGGTGGTGGATATCAATGGATTCAGTCTGTGGAACAACAAAACAGAAAGTTAGTGTCAAGGGAGAAAGGTGGCAGAGTGGTTAAGATGTCCGCCTGCCAAATGTAATGTGTGACTGCAGCGTGAGTGACCCGGGTTCGAATCCTGGCCTCGCCTTTTCTTTCTAGTTTAACAGGAAAATCGAACTGAACGTCCAGTCCTTCGGATGGGGACTTAAAGCTAGTCTGACCCATGCGCGTTACGCACGTAAAAATCCCACGGCAGTTGAAAGTCGGTAAGAGCAGGGAGAAATCCCGCTGCCTGGTATGACCAAATTGATAGCTAGGTTTTCCAAGTGTGCCCACACACCCTCCTCATGTGTCCCCCCTCCCCCCAAAAAAAATATAATAAATTGGGGTAGGTGCTGTACTTGCGGCGACGCCCTCTCCGGTGGAGCAGCCCAAATTTCACAGATATAAGTCTCTGTGACTAGAATATACCAAATACCAAAATGAAGATATTGTTACAGACTGTGTGCAATTCTAGAATATCAGAGTAAAGTTTTCATAGATTGCATAAAAATTAAAAATAATTGTGTAAGGACTGGCCATAGGTATTTACAAAATAAAGAATATTTATGTAACGATATTAAAGCTTTCAGTAAAAAATAAATTAAAAAAAGAAGAAGAAAGTTGTCATAGATTGAGAAAAAAAATTGTTTTGGATCTGGACACACCCCGCACACGCCATCGTCATTTTTGATGATAGTTGCAACAGAAATGATTCTGTATACTGAGCATAACATGAAGAATGTTTAAAAAGATGTAAATTCAGCAACAACGAAAAATACAATACTTGTGTAAACTTGTCATAGGTGTAGTAGAAAAGTAGAAAGTTAGTGTCAAGCTGTGAATTGGCAAAAAATGCAAAAATTAAAGTCAAGTTGTATATTCTTCTTCTTCTTCGTTCGCTCAGTTTCCTGTCAAATATGAGTGCAGATGCGTCATGCTGCCGTTATGTGCCTAACTAAGAAATAGTTAGGCCCAGCAAGTCCGACTTCGGCTGGAGGAAATCTTTTTGAAAGTTTCGTGAAAAAAGGCAGGAGAATGGATCGGTAAGGCAGAAAGATAGTAGATGACAGCAAGCAAAGGGAAAAGACAGAGTCAAAAAGAGTGACAGATTAGAGGAAGTTACAAGCACAGAACTTCCAGAAGGTGGGGCAACTTTTTTTATTTTTTTAAACGGTATCCCCACGGGGGAAAGTTGTATATTGAAGAATAATGTAACACATTAGCATTGAGCTAATATATGAGCATTATCGTCCTTCACTCAAGAGCTTTGAGGCACAACAACTGATAAAATGAATCATCTTTCATTAGAACTTGTGTTCCTGTCCATTGAAAGTGTACATAGCAATTGATCCGAAGAGTTGGTTTCAAAACACATACACTTACCGGCACATTATTTTAACTAATTCGCATCGCAATGATTTTGAATTGGTCAAAAAACTCACAAATCACTCCAGCCATGCACACAAACAAAACGTAGGTAAACAAAAGGAGAAATGAAAGAAGATTACAGGTTTTTACTTCAGGTTTAAACATAGGGAAGTGGTAGATCAGACTTTTTTTTATATAGACTTTATATAGAAAAGCTCTCTACACAGATTGGTTTCCCCACAACAAACCACTACAAAAGCAAAGTCAGAGGCAAAATTGCGGTCTAAGGGAGCGAATCAAGTTTAGAAGTGACCAAGGTATGGTGTGCACACAGATTTACTTCCCTGGAAGCAAATGCATCAAATTGACAGCTATCTATTAATTCTGGACATATATGACTGGAACGACTTGAATGAGTTAATCATGCTATTGCCCGAATCAGAAGGTAAGAAGCATTAGCTTCCAGTGTTGGGAAAAGTCTACTTTAGACTACTCTATTCTTGGTTTCTCACTTTCATATCTCCACTGTGGCTCAAAAGAAAGGTAAAAAAAAAAAAAGCCACTTCTCCTTCATTGCTTGCATAAAATAATAAGGTATCTCTCTACCAGAAGCAACTTCATACAGCAAAAAAAATCAAATAATGGAAATAAGAGAGGTAGGTGTCTTCATGTCTCTTAAAAGAAACTATTTTTATGACGCAGTTGTAATATTTCTGTGTAATATAAGAATCTGCTGAATAAAAATTATCTCTAGATTTACACACAGACTCTCTCTCTCTCTCTCACACACACGCACGCACGCACGCACGCACACGCACACGCACACACACACACCTATCTGATGAGAATTTCTTATATAGCACACTGAAAGCTGCATCATTTTCCACATTTGTTAATTTCCTTTCTGATCCTTCACATGAGCAAATCAGCCGCAAACACGTGAAAATCCCAAACAAAAACAACAAACCTTTTAAACACAGGTAATTCAAATTGTCCTTCCAAGAAGCTTCTCTGGTTTCAGTAGCGACTGCGAGTAAGCTAAAACAATGATAAGCATTGCAAGTAGTGGTGATTCATCATCTTCAACACTCATATCAGGGAAATATCCATTTTAGTGGCTTGTGAAAATGCGCGTGAGTCAAACAGCTGGCTTGGCAACAGCCAAGCAATTACCAGTACCTCTGTCACCAAAATACATTCTGTATGCATGAAAAACATTTGATATATTTTTTAACCCCGCATGCTGATAGTCTTTCCCTGCTTTGCTACAGCATTACTATATTGTGGGTTTTTTTAAAAGAAGAAGAAACTGTGTCTGGTACACTGTAACAGGGATAGAATTCAAAGTTAACAAACGATCAAGCTTTGTTTCATATGCCTTTGAAGCAGCATGCACGCACGCGCACACACGCACGCACACACGCCACACCACACACACACACACACTCACACACACACACACACACACACACACACACACACACACACACACACACACACACGTGTGTGTGCTCGAACACGAGCATGCATGCCAACACTCATTCATAGGCATGCATACACAGACACACACACTAACACATGTATACACATATATGCATATAGTAACACACACGCACACACACACACACTCCCGAATAAGCCTACAAACTAAATTAACAAGTCCAAAAGTAATAATTGGACAAACCAACAGAATCAATAGACCAACAAGAACAATGGACGTTGGTAACAGAAGCTGTCCCTGATTGCACAGTGTCACTCAGCGATGTGGTAAATTAACAATACAAGCAAGAGAAAACAAGACAAAACACACTTTATATCTGCCGAGCTTAATTGTCATTTATCTGATTAATAGCCTGCACAGTGTCATTGTTTTCAAAACAACACATGTCTACATCGACAATAATTCCAAAAAATATTGGGTAATTTAAGGTAAAGATGTGCCCCCCCCCCCCCCCCCCCCCTGCATTTCTCGGTTAATTGTATTTTTCCGTTTTTTGCCTTTCTTACCATACATAAAGCTGTATTTTAGGAACATTTTCAGCTAATTCTCTTTTTGGAATACTAACCCTAACCCTACCCCCCCCCCCCCCCCCCCCCCCCCCCACACACACACACACACACACTATGTACTGCAGTACACCGCAATTTGTCACAGTTGTGGTTCATTGCATTTTTCCGTCTTATAGGGTGGGGGGTAGGGTTAGGGCTAGGGCTAGGGTTAGGGCTAGGGTTAGTATTCCAAAAAGGTTATTAGCCAAAAAGGTTCCTAAAATACAGCTTTATGTATGGTAAGAAAGGCAAAAACGGAAAAATACAATTAACCGAGAAATGTAGGGGGGGGGGGGGCACATCTTGACCTTTGCCAGAAAAACAAAGCTCCCTTATCAAAGCCTTCAAAATGTATTCAGTTATCCCTTTAAATAATTGAACATAAGCCAAATGTGTGCAAGGAAAGGGGAGCATAGGGAATATTCTGAAACAAAACAAAACAGTTTTTCTTATTTCTAATTCCATGTATATTTTTCTTATTTGTCTATTTTTCTTCTCTTTTGCATGTATTTCTATATGACCCATTTTTACATAGAACTGCCTACATACCCTAGAATCCTCCTCCTTCCACCCCCTCACTCTCCCCAGCCTTCCAGTACATACACTCTGGACAGTTAAGATCCCATACAAAATTAAAGTATTGACTGCTTGCAAGCAAAACACCACACTGATATATTTCAACAAATAAATTTTCCATGTATAGTTCTCTGTCAGACAAGTATTGTAAAACACATGCATGTGTGTATGCATGTGTGTGTGTTTTACAATACTTGTCAGACAAGAGACATATAAAAAGAAAACACATTTGCTGAAATATATCAGTGTTGGTGTGATCTCTTCGTTTTGCTTGCAAGTAATCAATACTGGTACAGTAATTCGAATTAGAAGCAAAGCCACGATCAACCATGCAATCCTTAGGCCGTGTACACAGTAAACGCGAAAATCCCATGCGCAAACCGAAAATAAGTAAAAGAAAGAAGGGGAAAAAAATAAGCGCATGTGTCCGTATTTCCCCTAATCCATATTTTTTCTTCTTTCTTTTACTTATTCATGGGTTTACGTGCAGGCGTAACTTCCATGTTGATTGTGTCCGAGGCCTTAAACTTAAAGATTAATACTATTAGTGGAACTAATAATCGCATCAAATCAGAAAGATTCCATAGTGAACCTTATGTGGAGAAATAAACAAGGCTATGCATAAAATAATACTCTCTCTCTCTCTCTTGCGTGCGTGTGTGTGTGTGCGTGCGTGCGTGCATGTGTGTGTGTGCACGCGTGTGTGTGTGTGTGTGTGTGCGATCGGGCGTATGCGCACGCAGAGATGAGCCTGCACGAGTGGGTGCATTTATGTATGTGACGTGTGTGGAAATTTCAATTTGCACTGTTGTCTTGTTTGCATAAATAGGTTTTTTTTACTTGTTTACTATAATTGAGTGACTGGCGGGTGCAGTCAATATGATGATCCCTTTTGTTTGTTATATTCTTATAATTATACTTTTTTCCGCTTGCTTTCATTACTAGTTAATTTCAAATCACGTGTCCCCTTGCCATGAAGATTGTATTGTCAATGGCAATTAAAACATTTCAAGTGTCAAGTGTGTCAAGTGTCTCTCTCTCTCTCTCTCTCTCTCTCTTTTTCTCTATCTCTTACACACAGACAGAGACAAACACACACACACACACACACACACACACACACACACCACACACACACACACACACACACACACACACACATTTGCATGTAAATTACTTTTAGTGGAAGGGCATAAAATTGCACATATTGCATTCAACAGCCTCATATGCATTTAAATTTGCTCAAACTGCATATTATTTTACACTGGAATTGACCCAGATCATAAAACTGACACACTTAATTACATTCATAGCACCACAACTCATTTGTTTCTTGTTTGGTCCTTTTAACACTTGTAACCCCGATTAAAATGATGACTCTACTCCCTGTAACCACCAAATTAATGTTGGTAAACTGGGCCTCAAATGGGGTACTTTGTTTAAAAAAATATTAAAAAAGAACTACTTGATGGATTGATTTCAAATGTTCAGGGTTTGTGTATAAATGAAGAATGTTTAACTTGCAATGTTTTTTTTGTTATGTGATATTTTTGATTTTTTGATATTGCAATTTTAACTCCAAAATACATAAGGAAGTGGGTGTACGGGGGCGGTTTTAGACGGCTTGGTAGGAGAAAGTAATAGATGTCATGGGCGGAATCAGGCTATAAGGGGCTTAAAAAGTTAAGCAATGCACAAGTCTTTATATCTGATGCCACGATACAACCTCATGAAGACGATCATTGAATCAATCACAATCTAATGCCCAATTCAAATAAATACAGCATTTTCATGCAGCCCATAAATTTATTACAAATAATAAAACATATTGATATAGTCACACTGTCCCCCCGTGGGGATACCGGGGGGTCTTTTGCATAAATAGTTCCCCCACCATCTGGAAGTTATGTGCTTGCAACTTCTTTCTAATCTGTCACTCTCTTTGACTCTGCCTTTTCCCTTTGCTTACTGTCATCTACTATCTTTCTGCCTTTCCAGTCCATTCTCCTGCCTTTTTTCAAGAAACACTTTCAAAAAGATTTCCTCCAGCTGAAGTCGGACATGCTGGGCCTAATTATTTCTTATTTGGGTGCATAACGGCAGCATGATGCATCTGCACTCATAATTGACTGGAAACTGTCTGAGCGATCGAAGTAGAAAAGAAGTCACACCGTTTTCCAGACCTCAATGCACAATCCCGAAAATAATGAAACTGTGTTGGGAACAATAAAAACAAATGTGTTGCAAGAAAATAGAAAACAAATAAGAAAGAACATAACAGAAAACACAGAGATAGAAAAGGGATGGAAAGTCAGAAACACATGACATAGACTGTTAGAGAGAGACTTACAGACAGACAGTGATACATGGAAACACAGAGTGAGAGACAGAGAGAGAAGGAACCAGGGGGGTAGGGGGAAAGTGAGAGACAAGAATGAATCACAAAGACCCAAAACCGGAGGCAGACCGACAGAGACAAACAGCAGAAAAACCTACAAAGAAAGCCAAACAAAAAGAGATTGAAACAAAGGCTGTGAGAACACACTCACTGGCTGACTCACTCTCACTCTCTCTCTCTCTGTGACTCTCTCTCTCTCTCTCTCTGTGACTCTCTCTCTCTCTCTCTGACTGTCAAACACACACACACACACACACACACACACACACACACACACACACACACACACACACACACACACACACACACACACACACAAGCATGTGTGTATGCACACACAATCATATGCATGCAAGCACACCCACCCGCACATACATACGTGCGTACACATTCATCCACATACATATGATACACACACACACATGCATGCACACGCACGCACGCGCACGCGCACACGCACACACACACACAACACACTGTGACACAGAGCAGGCTGCTGCAAACACCGCAACTAAGCCAGCCACAAAAATCATATCACGATACCACCCACCCCCTCACCCCCTTGACAAACACAGGATCAGCATGAAGCCAATGGGAAAACTCCACAACGCAAACAAAAAAAAACCAAAACAGCAACTCTCAATATTTTTTCAGTTGTCAAACAATGGGAGGACAGGATAGAACAGAATGATCATTCAAAATTGAATGGTGACAAAGAGTGTGCACACATACACATGTGTGCGCATGCACAAACGCACCATAACAGCATGTGAGCTCACCCACTCACCAACACACATGCATACACACACACACACACACAAAAGAGGCATGGAAAAAACTAAATCAAAGACACAGACTACTGAGACAGAGAATTGGGCTAAGACAGACACCATTAAAAATATTGTGGCTAATTATGATGATCAGAGGATTGAGGCTAGGCAACCATAACAAACCACCCCCAAATAGGGAGAAAGGTGGCAGAGTGGTTAAGACATTCGCCTGCCAAATGTAATCCGTGACTGCGCTTTACACACGTAAAAATCCCATGGCAGTTGAAAGTCGGTAAGAGCAGGGAGAAATCCCGCTGCCTGGTATGGCCAAATTGATAGCTAGGTTTTCCAAGTGTCCCCCCCCCCCCCCCCCCCCCCCCCCTCCCCCCCCCAAAAAAATATTTTTAATTGGGTAGGCGCTGCACTTGCGGCGACGCGATCTCCGGGGGAGAGCAGCCCAAATTTCATAGATAAGTCTCTGTGACTAGAAAATACTAAATACCAAATACCAAAAATCAGTAAATTATATTTTTTTAGCACTAGGAAGGGTGGGGGCTTGGTGGGAAGTGGCAGATGGAAAGCAGATATAGGTTTGGAAATGTGCCACAAATGTCAAACTGTATGCAAGCATCAATGTCTGTGCATCAGTGCAGGATAATGGCTCATACATGCATAGTTTACATGCATGTGGGTTTGCAAGCAGAATGATCAACAAATCAAAATATTTTAACTAAGTGTATTATGTCAAGAGATAGAAATGCATTATCAATTTTCTTGCAAGTTTCAGAGAGAGAGAGAGAGAGAGAGAGAGAGAGAGAGAGAGAGAGAGAGAGAGAGAGAGAGAGAGAGAGAGAGAGAGAGAGAGAGAGAGAGAGAGAGAGAGAGAGAGAGAGAGAGAGAGAGAGAGAGAGAGAGAGAGAGAGAGAGAGAGAGAGAGAGAGAGAGAGAGAGAGAGAGAGAGAGAGAGAGAGAGAGAGAGAGAGAGAGAGAGAGAGAGAGAGAGAGAGAGAGAGAGAGAGAGAGAGAGAGAGAGAGAGAGAGAGAGAGAGAGAGAGAGAGAGAGAGAGAGAGAGAGAGAGAGAGAGAGAGAGAGAGAGAGAGAGAGAGAGAGAGAGAGAGAGAGAGAGAGAGAGAGAGAGAGAGAGAGAGAGAGAGAGAGAGAGAGAGAGAGAGAGAGAGAGAGAGAGAGAGAGAGAGAGAGAGAGAGAGAGAGAGAGAGAGAGAGAGAGAGAGAGAGAGAGAGAGAGAGAGAGAGAGAGAGAGAGAGAGAGAGAGAGAGAGAGAGAGAGAGAGAGAGAGAGAGAGAGAGAGAGAGAGAGAGAGAGAGAGAGAGAGAGAGAGAGAGAGAGAGAGAGAGAGAGAGAGAGAGAGAGAGAGAGAGAGAGAGAGAGAGAGAGAGAGAGAGAGAGAGAGAGAGAGAGAGAGAGAGAGAGAGAGAGAGAGAGAGAGAGAGAGAGAGAGAGAGAGAGAGAGAGAGAGAGAGAGAGAGAGAGAGAGAGAGAGAGAGAGAGAGAGAGAGAGAGAGAGAGAGAGAGAGAGAGAGAGAGAGAGAGAGAGAGAGAGAGAGAGAGAGTGAGAGAGAGAGAGAGAGAGTGAGTGAGTGAGTGAGTGAGTGAGTGAGTGAGTGAGTGAGTGAGTGAGTGAGTGAGTGTGTGTGTGTGTGTGTGTGTGTGTGTGTGTGTGTGTGTGTGTGTGTGTGTGTATGTGTGTGTGTGTGTGTGTGTGTGTGTGCGTGCGTGTGTGTGTGTGTGTGTGTGTGTGCATGTGTGTGTGTGTGTAAGTGTGTGTGTGTGTGTTCTCATGCAGATATGTGTGTGTGTGTGTGTGTGTGTGTGTGTGTGTGTGTGTGTGCGTGCGTGCGTGCGTGCGTGCGTGTGTGCGTGCGTGCATGTGTCTGTCTGTCTGTTTGTCTGTGTATGTGATACGTGTGCGCATGAAAGAGTGTATCTAGAAGTGTATCTGTAGAAGTCTGTATATATGTATGTAGAACTTAATGTATGTCAAGGAGTCAGAGAATTGTTCAAAGGATGCAAAACAAACCAAGCAGTTTTGCTGACTTTCAGAATATTGAATTTTTGCAAAACCCAGTTTCAGCTACAATAAATTAAAACAAATATGTCAAAAAAAAGGTGACAACATCTCTTAGTTTAGAGGCAAGAGGGTTAGTTATAAAAAAATACATAGTGATTTGCACACTCAGTTATCAAACAGGCTATTCTATAACATACCAAGGAGGTAACAGAAAATAAGAGAGTAAACCCAACTGTACACAGCAGACAGATAGAGGAAACATTCTCATCTCTTCCAATTTCTCTCAATCCATGCAGGAAAAACCCTCAGCTCAATTTTTGTTATTTTTGTTGTTGTTGGTATCTTTGTAAATAACTGATAAAGTGTATAAAGTGAAAGGAGTGCCTGCAATTTTTATTTTCAGGGATTCTGATATATATCTGCTCTCTGCCAAGAATCAAAATACACCATGGGAGATAGATAAGTCCAAGTGGGAGGTAGAAAGGTTGGGGTGGAACTGGAAGAGCGGGGAGGAAGGGGGGTGGTTTGCCTCACTGTGTATCCCTTTTAACTTTTAAGACAAGAGAGAAGAAAAACAGTTTTGAGTGGGTTTGGCTTATCAGTTACTGACACTGGTTAAATTTAAAGAAGGGAAAGTACAATGTATCAGATCCAAGATTGAGAGAGAAATAAAATATATTCAGGGTATACTACAGTAGAACCTCCCTTATAACACCTTCAAAAATCATCCAAAATGAGGTCTTATAAGGGAGGGGTCTTATAAGGAAGGTAATTGTAATACTTACAAAGAAGGGTACTGTTTCAGAGAAGTAGGTTTTATGAGGGAGGGAGTCTTATAATGGGAGGTCTAAATAAGGGAGGTTCCACTGCACTATTAGTATCACTAGTGCCTCGCTTCGCCCTACGAGCATGTCATGTTAGACATTGACTACTTGCCCACAAAAGACAGACACACCACTCTGCCCATACGCCAAACCGTGAAACACGCTCTGCGGTGGACAAATAGGAAAGACACACACAGACAGACAGAGGGTGAAATTTTATTATGCCTATACATGTATACCCTCTTCTTATTTTTTTACTGCAATCCCCTAGTGATGCTGATCACAAATAAAATACATGTGGTTATGGGGGTCTACAGCCAAGGGTTTTCAAACTACGGCCAATTGTTTTCAAACAGCTCAGATCTCCAGATTAACAATCAAAATTGGCTTCCCTGCATTGAAAATAAAGTGACCCCCCCCCCCCCCCCCCCAGTGAAGCTGATCACGAATATGTTTTATATGGCTATGGGGTGACTACAGCCAACGGTTTTCAAACTTCAGCCACTTGCTTTTGGACAAAGCTCAGATCTCCTAGAATAGCAGTCAAAATTGGCTTGCCTGCATTCCCCCAGTGATGCTGATCACAAATATATATCATTATATAGCTATGGGGGTATACAACCAACAGTTTTCAAACTACGCCCACTTGTTTTCGGACAGACAGACAGACAAACACACAGTAATCAAGAACAGTGAATTTTATTATTTAGGTATAAGATTTGTGTACCGGAACAGCAGGTATAAAGTTTTGTTTTTCTAAAGAAATAGGGAGGTGGGAAATGGCAAGCTGTAAACAAGCATGTCTAGGAGAAAATGTATCGATGCTTATGAACATTAAATGGAAAGCACTTGCATGATGTAGAGGTGTTTGCTATCTCAGTGCATGTTTTTTGTCATGTTTATCAAATGGTGGGTAGCAGGTGTTGAGTAAGCGATGGAGGGAGAGAGGGGGAGATATATTGAGTGCAACGGGCAAGTGAATGTGTATGTTTGTGTTGTCTTGTTTTGGTGTGTGTGTGTGAGTGTGTGTGTCTGAGTGTGTGTGTCTGTGTGTGTGTGCGTGCGTGCGTGCGTGCATGCGTGCGTGCGTGCGTGCGTGCGTACGTGCGTGCGTGCGTGCGTGCGTGCGTGCGTGCGTGTGTGTGCGTGTGTGTGTGCGTGTGTGCGTGCATGCATGTCCTAAACTGGAAAACAGTCAGTGCATTAAAGTAACAGTAAAAGCTTGTAAATGTGTGCAGCCTCTAACCTCTACCCTATAAGCTCTCTATGTCTCTCTCTCTCTGTCTCTCTCCTTCACACACACACACACACGCACACGCACGCACACACACACACACACACCATTACAAATTGTATTATTCACATTGCTTATGAATTGTGACGAAGACATGTCACCTCAAGGCACTTAAAGTGCACAGAAAAAGTAACAGAGAAAATGGAGAATGAACAAGAGAGAGAGAGAGAGAGAGAGAGAGAGAGAGAGAGAGAGAGAGAGAGAGAGAGAGAGAGAGAGAGAGAGAGAGAGAGAGAGAGAGAGAGAGAGAGAGAGAGAGAGAGAGAGAGAGAGAGAGAGAGAGAGAGAGAGAGAGAGAGAGAGAGAGAGAGAGAGAGAGAGAGAGAGAGAGAGAGAGAAAGACAGAGAGAGAGACAGAGAGACAGTCACAGTGGCACTGACACTAGTGACAGAATCAAGACCATAACACACATGCATAATACACAAACGCACAGGTATGCATGCACTTCATGGATTACAAAGGACACGTGTTAACTTTAAATTCCTATTGCTAGGCAAACCTACTCTCCAGTGCATCTTAATTAAATCCGAAGCAATAACCATGGAGAGCTAGCTGATCAGTTCTATTCTGTTTTACAATTTAGCCGTGTCTCTTCTTTCCTTTCATCCTGACATTTTAAAAGCTGGTGTAGCATGGATCAGGATGGGTGTACACTATTATATCCCAAATCTCCAGTCTAGTACAACTGAACCTCCTCACTTTCCATATGGCATAAATGGAGAGAGAAAAAACCTAGGCGTTCAATAATGCACATGATCATCTCCATGTATGGAACACTCTATTTTTTTTTAGTAAAGTTTTTTGTGTGTGTGTGTTTGACGGTTTAAGATAGGTTTAGGGTTCTCTGTCACACTGAAGACGGGCTTACAGCCAGAAACGTTTGTGCTATCTCTAATAAAAGGGACCAAAATCAACCTGCGTTGAGTGTTTTTTGTGTTAACTGGTCCTAGTGGTCATATATATTTTCAAGCGACAGGGTTAGGGTTAGGGTTAGTTTAATTTCAGATTGAAAGGTTAAAAGATGCAAATTCTAAACTTTCGCCGAAAAACTCCACAAATGGCGTCACCTTCCATATTTGGAGATGATCAAGTGCAGTATTGAACGTCTTGTGGAAAAGGAAAAAAAAGTTTTGTGAATAACATGTTGTACAGTTTATCACTCTTCTTTGAATGCAAATTTAAAAGGCTTGGATTGCATGGATCATACTGAATACATGCACATTGTAACATCAAAATGCCAGAAAAAGCCCCAGACTCTTCAGTGTGCACAGCTTAAAGCCTCCGTGCTTTTTATGTGGCACGAATCATGATTAACAGCCCTGCTATCGTTTCTTGTCACTGATAACCTGCCACCTCAAAAGCAGAAGCAATAAAAATGAACAGAAACACTGGAAGAAGAAAGCAAAGGAGAGGAGGAAAAGTGGGGTATCAAGACAGGGTGAGACAGTCAGACAGACAGACTGATGCAGAAAAACAGAAAGAAATACAAAGAGATATACGCAGAAATACAAATATATACAAGCGACATTATATTTCAGACCACACACAAATAAAAACCACTCCTACCCACCCATCTCTCATGATCATCCCTCACTCTTCCTGCTTCTTTTAATGCACTCAAGTATCAGAATACAAAGCATCAAAATGGACCTTAGTATCAGAATACAAAGCATCAAAATGGACCTTAGTATCAGAATACAAAGCATCAAAATGGATCTTAAAACAAAACAAAAAACAAAACGAAAGAAAGAAAAAAAAAACTACCTGATATTTTACTCATTATTCTAGTTTGGCATTCTTGTTCTCTTGCTTCTGGTTTCACAACATCATTAATCTGTCTAGTAACCTTAGATGCTTCACCTTGAAATTAAAAGCACTGGGGAATTTTTTTAAAATACAGTTTGCATTGCCAAAACAATTATACATAAAAAATATAATCAAACTAGAGTAAGTATCTTGATCACACCAAAACAAACTCATACAAAAAGAAGAAAAATTATTTTAAACAATTAATAAAATAACCGTTGAGAGTTTGTCCAGTTTATGTTCTGTCCAGTCACGGTCAAGACACACAACCCAATAACGGTAGAACTGTTAGTCTCCCTGTGGGGATACCGGGGGGGGGGGGGGGGGGGGGGGGGGGGGGGGGGGGGGGGGGGGGGGGGGGGGGGGGGGGGGGGGGGGTGGTGGGGGGGGGGGGTTTCATACAAATAGTCCCCCCACCTTCTGTGCTTGTAACTTCCTCTAATCTGCCACTCTCTTTGACTCTGCCTTTTTCCTTTGCTTACTGTCATCTACTATCTTTCTGACTTTCTCCTGCCTTTTTCAAAATAAAACTTCCAAACATTTTTTCTCCTTTGAGCTCCTCCGAAATTGGAATGTGTCCGCTGTACACAGCAGGGAGACAAGTAAAAACTGAAAACTGGACACATAGTGCCTTGTCCATTATGGCCATATGGCCTGGGAATGCATAAGAACTTTTAGTGTTATGCAGAAAAGTTGATGATGACGTGTAAAATATGTTCTCTGGTACACCTTTGACTCAATTTCAATCTTAATTTGCCAATGCACCAAACATATTTATATAAAAAATAAACATAAAAGGGTTAAATATAACATTTTGTGGGTGTCTTCTTTTAGCAATTGATGAAAGATTAACAGAGACAGAGGTTTAAAACATGTGCCTGCACACACACATACACACACACACACAGAGAGAGATTGTCCACATTGTGCATGCATACACAAATTTAGACATGTCAATACATGTATGCTCAAAAATGTGACAATAGATGCACAATTTCAATTTGCATAATCCTTCAATGCCCAAGCAATTGACCCTAGAACAATGACTGTGCAAACACAATGACAGCTGTTTATGAAGAAGCCTTTCCTGACCCATTTGGCATGAAACAATGTGTCACAACTTCCTGTTTAACCTTTTTGACTACTGAATAGAATCTGTCCACCCACCAGTTTAACCCTTTCAAGGCCAGCCACTTTTTTTGTTCAGCCAAAAATGTCAATCAAGGTTACCTGGATAATGAAAAGATGGTGTCTGTAATACTGTGAATCCTCCTATGACATAAAAAAAACACCCAACCCACTCAATTAGAGGCAGGTTGATTTTGGCTATGACATGCATCAAATAAGGTTTTTCCTTATTTCCCAAAATTTACAATAGGACAACAGATTCTAATTTTATGCCTTTTACTAGTTTTAGCAACATGGGTGTTAAATCAGTGCGGTGCAGAAATGTGACATGGCAGTGAATATATACTAGGCTATATATTCCAGTTAACAACCATCATTGCAATCATGCAGTAACTGTCTGCCCACTCACTCTCAGTTTTAACCTATTCAACACCATCCTTTCATCCCCTGCCAACATAAAATAACCTTATGTTTGCTTGTTTTCTCAATGTGTTTTAAACCTTGCTTGCTCCTTTAAAATAAAGCAAATGTGATGAATAGCTCCAAGCAGTCTTCTTATTCCTTTTGACTAAAAATACAGCAAAATAAAACTCAAAACCCTTATTTAACCTAAAGTAGCTAAACCCTGGAGCAATCCTTTTGTCCCTTCATGTGTGATAGAAAAAAGTACAAGCTTACAACCTTAAGAATTAAGTAATGCTCGCACTTTTTAAGCCTAAAATAATAAAAAATAAAAAAGTTTCAAACCTTAACCATTTCTGTTCTCTTACTCATTCATCAAAGTATAAAGTAAATTAAGGGATTTGAACTTATATTTTCAACCCATTCAAAAAACGTAGCCGTAGGTGATAACTGTAAGTTGTAACAACCAAAAAACTAAATGCAGCAAAAACGTTATCAGATATTGCCAAAACAAGCAAGTTTGTTTGCTGTTTGTTGGTGTACCCTGGCTAAAAGATTCCAGGATCATCCCAACAGCCAAAGCACTTGAACACTATGGTACAAATGCATCAGCTACGGATGAGAACATTATATGTGTAACCGTTTTTGATTACCCCGCCATGTGGACAGCCACACTCCAACTTCGGGGGGGGGGGGGGGGGGGGGGGGGGGTGGCAAGTGAAACGTTTGCACTATGAGTTTAACCGTTTTCCACATGTACTGTACATGATTGAGGAGCAACATATACGTGGTCATAATGATCCCTCACTGCCCAACCATCTGTTGCATTGAATGTCATGGACAATAAACAAAATCAGATAATATGCGGAAATAGGCTTTATTATCTTCTTACCGAGAGCAAACTATGTGAGTTGAATTGAGTGTGTAGCCTGATGTAGTACTACATGTAGTAGCTAAATAAATCTTGGAAGATTTTTAAAAAAAATCTTGAAATAAATCATAAAATTGTACACTTCTTTTTAAATTGGCTATCATGTATTCTAGTAACCTCTTCCCCCCCCCCCCCCTCCTCCTCCCCACTGAGAAACAACATTCTGCCAATTTGGGGAAAAGGAAAGGGTTAGGATCAGCCTAGGATTGTTTTCATAAAACTTAAAGAAGCAAACTTTGAAATTGAGGGTTGGAAACATGACGGGGGTGGGGGGTGGGGGTGGAGTAACTAAACTAAATCTTTGCCAAATTTATTAACATTTACGGAATGTGTGAGGTGATGTGTAGCGGTACTGTGCATACAATTGCATGAATTGAAGTTGTTAGATTCTGAATCTGTTTTTTCTTCTTCGATCGCTCAGACAGTTTCCTGTCAATGATGAGTGCAGATGCGCCATGCTGCCATTATGCACCTAACTAAGAAATAATTAGGCCCAGCAAGTCCGACTTCGGCTGGAGGAAATCTCTTTGAAAGTGTTACTTGAAAAAAGGCAGGAGAATGGACTGGTAAGGCAGAAAGATAGTAGATGACAGTAAGCAAAGGGAACAGGCAGAGTCAAAGAGAGTGACAGATTAGAGGAAGTTACAAGCACAAAACTTCCAGAAGGTGGGGAAACTATTTATACAAAAGACTCCCTGGTATCCCCACGGAGGGGGGGGGGGGGCATCTCTGTTTTCATTATGCACGTTTACACACTGACACACACATCTCCTAACGAGATAATGAAGTATTTTTTACTTTGACACACACACACACACACACACACACACACACACACACACACACACACACACACACACACACACACACACACACACACGAAACAAAAGCAGTGTGCAGGGTGATCAGGAATTCAGGAATGACATTTAGGCTTGAGCAGCACTAGTAAAAGCTGTGACAGTGTCAATGGCAAATCATGCAAAGAACTGAAAGTGTTTTGTATGCGGCTATTGCTATTAGGTGACAGACTTAGCCAGGAGGGATGGGGGAGAAAGGGACAATGCAAGTGACAAGGATGACCCAGAAACTCAGGCTATAACACAGCTGTTTTGACTTCACACAGACTACAATGTTTACCATTGCTGAAAGTCTTACAAGACTACCTGGAGGGAGGCAGGGTGGGGGTCTAAACCACGATCAGATCAGTGTCTTCAAGAACCACTTTCACCCCCATACAGATTTTATCTTCTTTCACACATGATAGGCTTAGATGAGACCGATTTGATGCCAATTACCGGTAAACTATTTGTTGAGAATGGTTAACCTCTTCGGTGCTAACGACGTACGTATTCATCCTGTATAAATCTTCAGTACTTGCCACAGACGTATTTCATTGCTAATTCATTATTTTGCCGCACCCAAAAAAGGCCGGCAAAACAGGCAACACAGACACAGATAAAAGACGGCACTGAAGGGGTTAACGAAACCAATCACTTCTTCTTGTTCTGAATGTTGTTGTGGTGATGATGTTGTTGCTGTTGTTGTTATCTTATTGCTGTAGTGTAGACATCGGTAAAGGTCAAGATGTGCATTTCTCGGCTAATTGTATTTTTCCGTTTTTGCCTTTCTTACCATACATAAAGCTGTATTTTATGAACATTTTTAGCCAATAACCTTTTTGGAATACTAACCCTAGCCCTAAACCTAACCCTACCCCCCACTATGTACTGCAGTACACCGCGATTTGTCACAGTTGTGGTTCGTTGCGTTTTTCCATCTTATAGGGTGGGGGGTAGGGTTAGGGTTAGGGCTAGGGTTAGTATTCCAAAAAGGTTAGTAGCTAAAAATGTTCCTGAAATACAGCTTTATGTATGGTATTGGTAAGAAAGGCAAAAACGGAAAAATACAATTAACCGAGAAATGTAGGGGGGGTGGCACATCTTGACCTTTACCTAGACATCTT
This sequence comes from Phymorhynchus buccinoides, assembly GCA_017654935.2. NCBI lineage: Eukaryota > Metazoa > Mollusca > Gastropoda > Neogastropoda > Raphitomidae > Phymorhynchus > Phymorhynchus buccinoides. Next base: position 37,899,908 of record CM065680.1, on the reverse strand, counting down.
TTATTCCAGCACAACTATCCATGTCCATTAACTCATTCAAGTCGTTCCGGACATAAATGTCCGGAATTAATAGATAGCTGTCAATTTGATGCATTTGCTTCAAGGGAAGTAAATCTGTGTGCACACCATACCTTGGTCACTTCTAAACTCGCTTCGTTCCCTTAAACCACAATTTTGCCTCTGAGTCTGACTTTGCTTTTGTAGTGGTTTCTTGTGGGGAACCAATCGATGTAGAGAGTTTTTCTATATTTAAGTCTATAATTATATAAAAAAAAGTCTGATCTACCACTTCCCTATGTCTAAACATGAACTGCTGAAGTAAAAACCTGTAATCTTCTTTCATTTCTCCTTTTGTTTATGTAATGAGTTAAGCCACCACAATGCAGTATGGCTTTCTACTTTCATGTACACACCTGACAGTCACAGATCAACAGGGCTAAAGCTTCAATCACATCACTGTCTAGTCACTTCACAGACAAAGACATATATGACACATTACAGCAGCTGGTTGCGACTAGTTTGCAATGCTATCCAACGTCATATGATCAGAACAGAAAGGAAGCAGAGCATGCAAACTGCTTAAATTAAGCTTGAGCAAAGATACATGTAATACAGCAGAAAACAGGAATCTCACCGTTAAAAAAACCCACATCTAAAATTGAAAGTTTAGAAGATTCTAAATATAAATGCTATAAAGAATCAATGATCACAATGTCAGTCATCTGGACACTTTAAAAAAATGCTCATTTACTATCCCTAATTCACCCCAATCTGCTATCAATGCGCATTCCCCTACTACAGTGGAACCTCCCTTATAGTTATAAGACCTTCAAAAATCGTCCAAAATGAGGTCTTATAAGGGAGGTAATGTTAATCCTTACAAAGAAGGGCAATGTCTCAGAGAAGTAGGTCTTATGTGGGAGGGAGTCTTTTTTTAATGGGAGGTCTTATAAGGGAGGTTCCACTGTAGTCATCTTACATTAAAGTTACACTACAAAAACTACACTAAAGCAATCAAAACAGTAACTTGGTTGGATCCAGTTTTATTTCTAAATCCTAAGAATATTTTGGAAATGTTGTCATCATATAATAATTATGAAAACAGCATTGTCAGATTAAATTGCATGCCTGCTGCACTCGGAAAAATGTGATAGAAACACTTGACAATGAAATAAAGGTTGTTGTCTTTTTCAACCATATAGTTATTATTATAATAAACTGATTTGTTTCCTCAATGACTAATTACTAAATCAGTTTTTATAATTAGAGGTGTTTTTTCCTTGTACTTTACCTTTTAGAATGTTGTTTTTTCTCAAACAAGCTCTGCACATCTTAATGCCTCTTACATTTGAACAAGAGAGAGTGTGTGTGTGTGTGTGTGTGTGTGTGTGTGTGTGTGTGTGTGTGTGTGTGTGTGTGTGTGTGTGTGTGTGTGTGTGTGTGTGTGTGTGTGTGTGTGTGTGTGTGTGTGTGTGTGTGTGTGTGTGTGTGTGTGTGTGTGTGTGTGTGTGTGTGTGTGTGTGTGTGTGTGTGTGTGTGTGTGTGTGTGTGTGTGTGTGTGTGTGTGTGTGTGTGTGTGTGTGTGTGTGTGTGTGTGTGTGTGTGTGTGTGTGTGTGTGTGTGTGTGTGTGTGTGTGTGTGTGTGTGTGTGTGTGTGTGTGTGTGTGTGTGTGTGTGTGTGTGTGTGTGTGTGTGTGTGTGTGTGTGTGTGTGTGTGTGTGTGTGTGTGTGTGTGTGTGTGTGTGTGTGTGTGTGTGTGTGTGTGTGTGTGTGTGTGTGTGTGTGTGTGTGTGTGTGTGTGTGTGTGTGTGTGTGTGTGTGTGTGTGTGTGTGTGTGTGTGTGTGTGTGTGTGTGTGTGTGTGTGTGTGTGTGTGTGTGTGTGTGTGTGTGTGTGTGTGTGTGTGTGTGTGTGTGTGTGTGTGTGTGTGTGTGTGTGTGTGTGTGTGTGTGTGTGTGTGTGTGTGTGTGTGTGTGTGTGTGTGTGTGTGTGTGTGTGTGTGTGTGTGTGTGTGTGTGTGTGTGTGTGTGTGTGTGTGTGTGTGTGTGTGTGTGTGTGTGTGTGTGTGTGTGTGTGTGTGTGTGTGTGTGTGTGTGTGTGTGTGTGTGTGTGTGTGTGTGTGTGTGTGTGTGTGTGTGTGTGTGTGTGTGTGTGTGTGTGTGTGTGTGTGTGTGTGTGTGTGTGTGTGTGTGTGTGTGTGTGTGTGTGTGTGTGTGTGTGTGTGTGTGTGTGTGTGTGTGTGTGTGTGTGTGTGTGTGTGTGTGTGTGTGTGTGTGTGTGTGTGTGTGTGTGTGTGTGTGTGTGTGTGTGTGTGTGTGTGTGTGTGTGTGTGTGTGTGTGTGTGTGTGTGTGTGTGTGTGTGTGTGTGTGTGTGTGTGTGTGTGTGTGTGTGTGTGTGTGTGTGTGTGTGTGTGTGTGTGTGT
>CM065680.1:37829986-37894986 GCA_017654935.2 Phymorhynchus buccinoides | reverse complement strand
AGCAAAATACCTTTCAATATCAGGCACTCTTCATCAGTTACGTCATTCAAATCATCCACAAAAACTAACCTCAAATTTTCTTATCTTAAACTTGTCCTGTATCCCGACACTGATTCCCTAAATTTTGGGAAACTTTTTGGATCTTCCAGGTAATGTCTGTGTGAAGAATGGGCTTGCTTTTATACATGGATACATGTGTGCGCTCTAGGCTTGTTTTTGTCTGTGCGTGCACGCGCGTGTATGTGTGTGCTCGCGTGGGTGCGTGTTTGTGTGTGCGTGTGTTCATGCGTCTGGGTGGGTGGGCGTGCGCGTGTCTGGGTGTGTGTGCAGGTGTGTGTTCGTGCGTTTATCTGTGTGTGCAAGAGCGTGTGCGCGTGTGTCCTGACAGTGTGTGGTGGTGTGTTGTGGGTGTGGGTGGGCAAGGCTACTCCGTGGTAGCTCTTTCGTTGGTTGTTTTCTTGCTTAATATTTATTGTTTAATGTTTTCTTTTTAATCAATGTAAATATGCTTTGTAAAGCTCTTAGACTGAGCCCTTACTGAGAATAGGTGTTATAAAAATAGTTATTATTATTATATAGTCAGACTTGGAAGTGAAACAAAGCAAACTGTTTAATTTATACAATGTACATGTGTGTGTGTGTGTGTGTGTGTGTGTGTGTGTGTGTGTGTGTGTGTGTGTGTGTGTGTGTGTGTGTGTGTGTGTGTGTGTGTGTGTGTGTGTGTTTGCCAGTGTTTGTGCGTGTCCCTGTCACTAGTGTCAGTCAGAATCTAACAAAAGAAACTATTATCTTGTTTTGATTTTTAAGCGATATAATTATACAAGTACTCCAACCTACTTACCTAGTTTTGCTTAATTAATACTTAATTAATACTTTGACCTAGCTTTGCAAGTAAATGAGTTAATCAATTTAATGCACCATCTGTCTTTCTTTATTTTCCTTCTGTAAATGAGTCAGCTTTAAAAATAATCTGACATACCAGCAGGTTTTCAATTTTAGTACATTACTCAATTTACTGGTAAGTACATTTGTCTGGTGTGCCTGCGTGAGATGCATATTGTGTGTGTTTGTTTGCTTGCCTGTGTATACACGTGTGTGCCTGCATGCATGGAACCAGTACTGTACATCATGCAAATAATAAATGTATGGATTTTTATTTGGTACTAGCGCAACGCCGGGTACCGGTAACGCCTAGTACCGGCAACGCCTAGTACCAGTACCGCCAAGTACCGGTAATGCTGAGTACCGGTTTCGCCGGGTCCGCAAAATATTATATTATTACTTTTGTCTGTGTCCCTCAATCCATCTTCTTCTCTCATCCTGATAAACACCCCCCCCCCCCTCCCCCCCCACCGGTAATGCCTAGTACCGTTCACGCCTAGTACCGGCACCGCCAAGAACCGGTAATGCTGAGTATCGGTTTGGCCGGGTCCGCAAAATATTAAACTATTACTTTTGTCTGTGTCCTTCTTTCCATCTTCTTTTCTCATCCTGTTAAACCCCCCACCCGAACCCCCCACCAAACCCAACCATCCCCCGCCCCCCTACTCCCCACCCCCACCCCCTATACACACACGACGATAATAGGGTTTTTTACGCCCTCTTCGGCCATGTGGGGCATTTGTAAATACAAAGATGGTGGGAACAATACTGGAAGCAATGCCCGGAGGCAGTGCTAAACCAGTAAAGTCATGATTTTTTAATAATACAGATATGTGTAGCAGTAACCACGCTTCTTCTCTCATCCTGTTGTACTCCCCACTGCCCCCCCACCCCACCCCAACCAGCGGTTAGCGCGTCGTGTTGATTGAAATTAGCGTCCGTTTTTGGTGCCCACAAAATGTAAATCGGGTCATAGCGCGCGCGTTTATGAACGGATGCTGTTGAAATTTTGCACCAAGATAGTCACTATCCCTGGTCACGCACATTCCAAATGTTGAGTCAATGTCGGGTCTGCTTACGCCGCGGTTTGTGAAAAGGTTAAGCGGCGTATATCGCGCACGTTTCTAAATCGATGCGCTTCCGGCTTGGCACGCATATAGTCACCGTCCCCGGTCATCTACCTTCCAAATTCGAAGGCAATCCGTCCAGAAATACCGGAGATACGGGCGCCGATAGGCCGGTGGATACGCGTTTCGCGCATTTGCCAAACCGCGCAAATGACACGGCCGCCTCGGTTGCCGTTGCCATCGCCCTATTAGGGCTCATAGCAAATTTGAAGTGAGTCAGTGGAAAAACGGCGGAGTTATAAGGCCTGTTCTGTGTTCCACACACACACACACGGACGGACAGTTGGCGTTTTATAATATGATCAGGTGTGTACACAATTAAGATATATATTGATGCAGTCATATGTGTGTAAGTATGTGTGAGTGTGAGTGTGAGTGTGTGTGTGTGTGTGTGTGTGTGTGTGTGAAGGGCGAATCAATTAGTCATGGAAGGGGGGGGGGGGAGATTACAAATGTTCGGTTGGGGGGAGGGGGGGGGGGGATCTGGGCTACATGATATTTGAATGTAAAACAAAACATGCAATAAAAACCTCTCCTGGGAAAATATGCTAAAACTATGGAATTAATTACATATATTCCTTTTTCATTATAATTTTTGTCCGTACTTTTTTTTTCTTCTTCTCTTCTTTTGGGGAACCCGGAAAGGGTGAAGGTGGGTTCCTGAACCCTTGTAACCCGCCCCCCTTCCCAAATCCTCTGTGTGTAGCACTGTGTTAGTGTGTACATTGTAAATCAAGTGTGCTACATGTAATTTAAAATAATCATGTCATATCTTCTCTTTTTTTCTAATTTTTCACAAGTCTCAGTAACTAGGAGTAGTTAACACTATAAGTATAACAGTGTTCGGAGAACTGGGAGTAGGAGACATTTTTGTTATTATTATTATTATTGTCTTACTTTCTCATCAAAATTTTGAGAAATGTGGAAGAGCCTGATGAGGAAAAGAGAGAAGAGAGGAGATGGGTCAGATACTCAGAAAAAGAGTGAGGGGGGGTCCATAAAAGCAATTAACACATACCATGAAGGTGGAAGATCAAACGAAGAAGAACACAGATTCATAAGTGCTAGTTAATGTTCACAAAAATAATTAATGCTGAGCACTATGCTTCACAGTCATAGGATTTGAAGGCCATTCATCCATGACTGGCTGATAGTGATACACAGCTGACACACGGGCTGACAGATCTGAGTCTGGTTATCTCCTTCTTCAGTTCTTGACTTAAGTTGATTTTTCCATTTCCATTTACTGATTTAGATCATCTTTCGGTTTTTACACACACCAGTGATCGTTGCAGAATTTTGAAGGTTTGAAACTGTTTTTGAGACAGATTAACACAAAAAATTTCCGTACTTTCTTGACATAATCTGTTGGGCAATCCTAAAGGCTAAACCAGACGCAACAAACACTGCAGCTCAGTGAGCAGGCATGCTTTTGTTTACGTCTGCTGTCTGCCCAGTCGCGTTCTTTGTTTGGAACACATAAATATTTCTCTAAAATCGTCATATAAATCAGTGTCGTACTTCTATATTTACGTCATCATAATATCTACTCACCTGCCAGCTTCAGTGTTGTCTGCTGACCAAGATGAAGTGACAAAATCCAATGGGTGTCTAGGGGCCTAATGGTTCTTTCGCTTTACGGGCACCTGCGCTTGCTCTCTTTTCTTTTCTTTTTTAGCGGAAGTAGCCGAGCAACCGTCGGACATTAACGGAAACAACCGATTGGTCCAGACTGAGATTCGCGATGGACAATCTACCAAAGCACACATCGTCTAAATCACAACAGAATGTTTCTTTTCAGATGCTTTTGTAGAGGTTCCCGAAAAAATGTATAAAACAACCTCTCTAAAATCTGACATTGAAATTTACAGTTTCTGGGAACTAAAATGTTCATACATAAACATGAAGCTGACGTCACTACCTTCATCTAAAGAATGGTGCCGACAAGATCTATTTTGGGAAAAATAAATCTAATATTAGAAATAGAAAATAGAATTTTCTACTTCTTTTCTGAAGGTCTTCTTCAGTAAAAGAAGAGGGACACCGAGTGACCGGATAGATGTAGAGGTTGTGTTTGCGTGTGTGTGTGTGTGTGTGTTTGCGCGCAAGCCATAAACTGTGTTCCCGCGATCATATATATCTTAAACAGCTGTATTGATCATAATGAACTTGGGTCATGATCTAAATTCACCTAAGCATCCAATGTTCACGGTTATCATCAAATATGATATATCGGTAAAAATATCATTAGCAAACCTGTAAAGTGTTCGCTACGCTTCGCGCACTCAGTACACATACACACACTATTTCTCTCTCTCTCTCTCTCTCTCTCTCTCTCTCTCTCTCTCTCTCTCTCTCTCTCTCTCTCTCTCTCTCTCTCTCTCTCTCTCTCTCTCTCTCTCTCAGTCTCTCTCTCTCTCACTCAGACAGATTGTAAGAATAGGCTTTGCCCAAAATCTATATCCTTGGAAAATAAAGTCTAAGTTTTCAAGTCAGTTCTCTCTCTCTCTCTCTCTCTCTCTCTCTCTCTCTCTCTCTCTCTCTCTCTCTCTCTCTCTCTCTCTCTCTCTCTCTCTCTCTCCTCTCTCTCTCTATCTCTCTCTCTCTCTCTCTCTCTCTCTCTCTCTCTCTCTCTCTCTCTCTCTCTCTCTCTCTCTCTCTCTCTCATTCAACCAGGTTTATAGTCCAAGGGAAGTAAGCCAGTCCAGCCCGTCACTCATTAAAGTTACTACCCTTTGATACACAGGCCCTGACAGGCAGGTCCATTTTACTTTCCCTACATCAGTTCAACCCACAATGCATAGGAAAAACGGCTCTTTCTTGGCGGAGGTTTGCGCTAAAGATTCACAATTCAGGAACTGAATACTAGATATCACAAGGGTCAAAACCATATATACTTAAGGGGTTTCTGTTTAACCGTGTCTGCGTAATTCCCCGAACAGAACACAGAGCCCACATACTTTTTATAATAGATAGATAGATTAGAACCAATATAATTATGTAGTATAGTAGGGGAAGACGGGGTAAAAAGCGCATGGGCGGGTAAGAAGCCCACCCCAATTATCTCATGAAATGAAGCAAATTTCAGTCTCATTTTGCCCATGAGACCAGCGTTAATGTCTAGCATTCGTCTCATGGGCAAATTTGACTGAAATTTTCTTTATTTCATGAGATAATTGGGGTGGGCTTCTTACCCGCCCATGCGCTTTTTACCCCGTCTTCCCCTAGTAGTAGTAGTAAAGGGACTGGCTTCTGCCTAAGCCTCGCGGCTTATAAAACGTCCCATCCCAAAACAATTATTTAATTAGGTTGCATTTGCATGCGAAAAAACACACACAAAAACACTATGATTGCAATTTCAATCATAATCATAAAACATTTCACTAAAATTTTCATTTCTGTCAAGTAGATTTTTGAAGGCGTTAGTAGATGGTGCATTTTTTTAGTTCAGGTGGCAGTGAGTTCCAGGAGTTAGCAGCTCTGTTACTGAAACAATGCTTACGTTTGTTAGTGTTATACACTGTTGAATTTATACTTTCGATGATGATGATAAAAATGATGTTTTACGTCCTCTCGGTCATAGACACATATGGGACATTTGTAAATACAAAGATGGTGGGAACAATACTGGCTGCAATGCCCGGAGGCAGTGCAACACCAGTAAAGTCCCGAGTTTTTGACAATATAGATAGGTGTAGCGGTAACCATGCCTCGGTTAAACCTCATCGGCTATGGTACCGCCACATTGGAGTGAATTTATACTTTCCCCTCTTGGTTTCTAGTTGTGTTAGACAAGGATGGTGAGAAAAGAGACTCAAAACTGATATAATCTAAGTTGTGAAAAATTACATTTGGTCAAATTATGACCAATATGCAATCAAGTTTCCTGCACTTTTCTTTTATTTTCGTTTTGTTGTGTTTTGCCAAATTATGTGCATTGTTTTTAAATTAAAAAGAAAAAGACATGCCCAATTACATAATCTAAAAGCACTCCATCAATGATAGTGCCAGAATGTGTCATTGTAAGAAAACGTCAATTAATAAAAGAAAGAACCTCTTGCTTGAATAAAAATCCGATTAAACGTACTCCGGCCTGAAACAGGCACATGTGGGACATTGAAAGAGATCAAGATGGTGGGGCGATCCTGGAGGTACTGCAATACCAGGCCTGAAAGTCGGTCCCAATCGATAAAGATGTATTTTACTATATTGAACCTCTTGCTTGCACTGCCACAATAATCTTAGAATATCTTAATTAGGATTATACTCCTTAGGGGGAATACTGTTGTACATACTTCAGTGTAAAAATACTTTTCTTCACCCCCTCCCTCCTCCTCCTCCTCCCCCTCGTCCTCGGCATTGGGTTGAATTAATTGTCACATTCACTGATTTCCAGTTTGGGAGAATTGTTTTTTTTAATAATTTTTACCCAATTTCGATTAATTAAATTGCAGGAACGTTGAAGAACACTACTCTAATGATAAAGTACCGATTAGCCAAATGTTGGCCGGAATATGGCCCAAAATGGTCAAATTTCAGCTAGCCAATTTTCAATCTTGAATAAATAACTCCAAAACGGTTTATGTAAAATTGGTTTTGTCATATTTGCTTATTTTCATTTGGGGTATTTATATGATTGTTACCCTATTTCGCCTAATTATTTTGCAGTATTAATCCGATTGGCCAAAATGTGATCAAAATATGTTGGCAAAACTGAAAAAAAGGACCAGAAGTGGGGAGGCAAAGGGTGGGAGTCCCGTGGGAGTCCCCCCCCCCCCCCCCCCCCCCCCCCCCCCCCCCCCCCCCCCCCCCCCCCCCCCCCCCTTTTCTTTTATATACAGCTTCTCCAGTTTCAGTTGGCAGGTGTCTGTAGACTTTTTCCAGAGGTCGATGCCGGTGGGATTCATGCCATGTTTGCATACATCTTTGAAGCGCAGTTGTGGGCAACCAACTGGCCGGGAGCCCCCTTACAGTTCCTCATACAGTAGGTCACTTGAGACGCGTCCTGACTCCGTACAATGAACGTGGCCTAGCCACCTGAGGTGCCTACTAGTGCAGAGGAGAGCATCGTGCATGCTGGGGATGCCAGCGCATTCAAGAACCTCAGAGTTGGTCACTTTGTCCTGCCGCTTCACGTGCAGTCGACCTATGCGTCTGAGACAGCAGAGGTGGGAGCTGTAGAAGCGTTTCCACTGCTTGGCGTATATATGCATATTACTCAGCTACATATCTATTACTTACTTTTTTTTAATTTTTAACTCTAACCACAAATTGTTTAAATGCTACAAGGAATGAATATCAAAAGAGAATAGGAATGCGCGTGGTATGGGCTAGAGCCGGTGAAAGTTGTATAATTATTCCGTTTCTTTTAGGTAAGGAATACTGTATTTTAGGCTTATGGCTTTTGCGTGCTGTGGGTGACCGTGACTTTAACGAATGGAGGTATTTGACATTTGTACTGGCTTTTATGCCAAGGCGGGCGTGTGCAGTCGAAGCAATAGTTGCAGCCTCTCTCTCTCTCTCTCTCTCTCTCTCTCTCTCTCTCTCTCTCTGCACGGAAGTGTGAGGATGGTGCGACAGTCAGAGAAACAGACACACTAGCAGCGAGTGAGATAGATAGAGTAACTAGGGGAAGACGGGGTAAAAAGCGCATGGGCGGGTAAGAAGCCCACCCCAATTATCTCATGAACTGAAGCAAATTTCAGTCTCATTTTGCCCATGAGACGAGCCTTAATGTCTAGCATTCGTCTCATGGGCAAATTTAACTGAAATTTTCTTTATTTCATGAGATAATTGGGGTGGGCTTCTTACCCGCCCATGCGCTTTTTACCCCGTCTTCCCCTATGTGTGTACGAGAGAGAGAGAGAGAGAGAGAGAGAGAGAGAGAGAGAGAGAGAGAGAGAGAGAGAGAGAGAGAGAGAGAGAGAGAGAGAGAGAGAGAGAGATTCTGTATACATCTGGGGCATCCACTCTCCACAAAACTCTCTTGCAACTTGAATCCATCTGCTACATGTGTTTTGCTTTTATTTGGTTTGAATAAGCATACAAGAAATACAGATAATAACATATCGAATTTAGCAATAATATATTCACTCTAACAGTTAGAACGTTTTATTTGTGTCGTGGACAATAAGGGAGTTCAATTGATTCTTCAAAACATTTTTTAAAAATTATCTAGACTTCGTATAGTATTACATCCAAACAAACATTACATGTTCAACACAAATGACTGGATCCGTTTTATTTGCTTTGACAAAATGTTAGGGTTTTTTAGAAAAAACCCTTCAAACTCATTATACGTAACAGCTTATGTACATGTGAATGAAATTACGCAAGGCATTTGGGGAATCACCACGAAGACTCGTCCTTGCATTCTATCCTACGTCGTTTAGAATGTCTACCATAAGGTGGAACATCGCCTCTCAGTCTGTTAATGCATGCTAGTGATAAAGGATACAGAAAACAATACATCTTTATTACTTCTCATGTCCCTCTGTACTCAACCACTATAAAACACTGAACAAAAACATGTACGGTTTGATTACCATTTGTTTTGCTTTTAAAAGTTCATGTCTCTCTGGTTCAGTGTGACCCATGCACATGTGAACCTGCAAGAGTTCTCAGTTCAGTTTGAATGTAAGAAAGGAAAACAATTCCCAGAGCCTTCAAGTTTGCACTTCAATAAGGCTGAAGAATGTGAGGCCTTTGCCTTCAGTGGACACGTAGAGGGTCCTGTCATTGTTGTCCAGGGTCAGGGTTCGCGGCTTGGGGGCGGCCATGATCTGACAGAGGTATTCCCCTTGCTTGCTGAGAAGCTCCACGCAGCCTCTGTCGTGGTCGGCAATGAAAATCCGGCCCTGGAGGTCCACGCAGATCCCGTGAGGGTATTCCAGTGAATCCTCCCCATGACCACGATAGATGAAGATAACCTTTCCTTCCTGGTCCACGCAGATGATGCTTTTCTTGCCGCGGTCCGTCACCAGAATGTTGTCCCCATTAATGGCCACATAGGTGGGCATCTCGAACAGCGGCTGACCCAGGTGGTCCTCCTCGATGCTTCGCAGGCGTCGTCCAGTGATGTCCACGATGTCGATGCTTGGCGGGTACTTACAGCTGCAGGCCAGGTTGATGGGTGAGATGGCGCACACTCCCCAGTAGTCCTTGCGTGTTTTGACCGTGGACTGCAACGTCAGCTGCTCATCCAGTCTGATGATGTAGATAACCTTGTGGCCGGTCACTGCAATCATGGAGGTCTGCAGCTTGGTTCCTCCCCAAGGCTCAGACTTTAGCTCCAGGCGTTGGGTCTTGAAAGTTTCCCCACTGATCTGAATCGACTTGACACAGACGTTCTTTGTGTCAATAACAATGACATGACCTACATCCGCAAGGAAGGTGTCTCGGATGTCCGGCGTAAACTGATCCCCCTTCAACCTGGTGGTGATCTTCTTCAGCAGGATTCCCTTAACCTGCGTGCTTCCAACCTCAGCTCCCAGGATTGAGACAAGCTCTACAAAGTTCCTCACAGCCTTGTCATCAATCTTCACCACCACCTTTGGCCGTGGCGTCTCCACCACGCTGGTGTTCTGGGCAGCCATGGCCTCGGCCGATGTAGAGATGTTGTCAGCGCATTGCAGGATGTCGAAATCAGAGGCGTGCTCCATCAACTGCTGGAGAAACTCCGTTTTAGATTTCATGGACGTCATCAGGTTTTCCTGTATCTTCTTGGCTTCGGTAATCTCTGGCTGATCCATGGAGAAATGCTCATCGATATCTTTCTGTAGCTTGCCTTTCCGTGCTTGTAAGGCTTGGATGACCTGGTCAAAAGAACTTTCGATTTCTTTCTGTGTCTGCTGCTTAATTTGTTCAATCTCGGCTTTCTCCGTTTCCATACGTTTTATGTTGTGCTCGCACTTGCTGAGTCCTACCTGTAAAAATCAAAGTAGATTGTGTTACAGTTATCTAAATAATTTTTATTTCAACCAAGCACTGAATCAGATCTTCAAACTGGAACTCAGTAGGCCTATCTTATCTATTCAGCTACAGTGATAATCAGTTGCATAGTCAGAGTTTCAACCAATTGATTCTATAAATAAAGAAGGTATCATTTTTGCATACCCTTCTTCTAGTTAATTATATTTTCAATCAGCAATGATGATTTCAGTGGTAAACTCTTGATTAGCTGAAACAATCATCTTTAGCCTTAAATCTAACGAACCCATTGAACCACCAAAATATCAAACCTGCAGATATTATGTTTAAATAAACCAAAAGCGACAATGTTTAAACTAATTAACCACATTGAATTAGACACTCAATGGCAAAATCATAGTATCATCGCTGGGGTGGGGTTGGGGGTTGGAAGAGGCCTACCTCCAGAACTTTTTCAGCGGTCTTGAGCTTCTCTTTCTTCTCGGTGGCCATCTTGGTGACAGTGCTGATGGATCCACAGTCCTGGTGCACAGTGACTGCACACTCCTGACACATGGCTGCCTTGTGGTCCTGGACAAAGAGTCAAGAGACAAGAGTCACAATACAACTTCAACAAGATTTTGAAAACACACACACTTAGGCTACATAAATTAACAAAAACAGATTCACGCTGCAAAAAAGATCAAGAATCAGTCAAAACATAGCCTCCATTTTGAAGAAACTCATCAACTATCTAGACAAGACAACTTGACAAGACTTTGAAAAAACGTTAGCCTACATACAAACAACAATAAGATCCACGTTGCACAAAAGATCAAGAATCGGTTAAAAACAGGGCCTAACTCGCTTCGGGCAGAAAATAACTAACCAACCACACAAGACAATTTGACACGACTTCTCTTAACAAGAACTTGATACGATTTTGGCCTACACATAAACGACAATAAGATCCACGTTGCAGAAAAAAAATCAAGAATCAGTCAAAAACACAATTATTATCTTTCTTGGGGCAAAGCTAAGACTTAAAGTAGCAAGACTTCAAAAAGACATTTAAGCAATTCGCCAAGAAAACACACAAAGGACAAGCAGACTCCAGTTGCAGAAAAAAAAATCAAGAATGGGCCAAAAACATACTAGTTTATCTTCCTTTGGGCAGAAGAAAGACTTAAAATAATAATGGGGATAATTTATATAGTGCACATCCTCAATCTAAATCCAAGTAAAAATGTCTCATATGTGCCCTTAGGGGTCGAGAGGACGTAAAACACTAGCTACCACCATATAGTGCACATCCTACGAAGTAGGCGGCTACAGGGTGCTTTACGCATAACAAAATAGAGTAACAACATGAAACGGAAATCAGTAACATGATCAGCAATTGCAGATAACAACCAATAACAACAGCAACTACTGCTACTATTATTATGACGACTACTACTACTACTACTACTACTACTACTACTACTACTACTACTACTTACAAAAGGCCTACTACTATTACTATACTACTACCTCTTCTACTTCTACTACTACTTACAAAAGGCCTTATATAATAAAAGTTTGAAATGACACATAAATGCAAACATGAAATGAAATTATATGTTCATGTGAACATAATTATATTAAACGTGAACCCTTTTGATATACACGCACAAGACACAAAAACACGCACATACACACACACACACACACACACCACATCATAATATACATACACATATACATACACACATATACATAAACATATCGCACGCAGACGCACACACACATCCACACACATGCCCGCGTGCACGCACGCACACGCACACACACACACACACACACACACACACACACACACCGTGTACGCACACGCGCACGCACACACGCACACGCACACACGCACACACACACACACACACACACACACACACACACACACACACACACACACACACACACACACAGAAGCAAGACTTCGAAAAAGACAAACACAACACACAAAGAACAAGCAGACTTTACGTTGCAGAACAGATCCAGAGGCACGCCCTCGTGGATGCGGCAGAAACGCTTCTTCATCTTCATCAGCTCCGAGGCGGTGATCTTCTCCAGTTGCTTGACGCGGTGGTTCTTCTGGTTGGGCATGTGGCGGTGCGCCTCCGTGCACAGGTTGCAGAAGTAGGTGGCGCAGTCGAAGCAGTAGTTGCAGGCGCTCTGGGTGACGTTCTTGGAGCTGCAGACGAAGCACAGCCTCTTGCCCTCCAGCTGAATCACCGCTTCCTTGAGGCTGAGGGGAAGACAGAAGAGAGAGAGAGAGAGAGAGAGAGAGAGAGAGAGAGAGAGAGAGAGAGAGAGAGAGAGAGAGAGAGAGAGAGAGAGAGAGAGAGAGAGAGAGAGAGAGAGAGAGAGAGAGAGAGAGAGAGAGAGAGAGAGAGAGAGAGAGAGAGAGAGAGAGAGAGAGAGAGAGAGAGAGAGAGAGAGAGAGTCAGTGATCCGGAGAGATTGTGCTCTCAATACCAGGAATCTACTTTTGATTTAAGAGAGTCAGTACAGAGTGTATGGAGGAAAATGCATAACATCAAACAGCCGCTGAATCTTCAAGAGCTGAAACACATTCATTTGGGGGGGGGGGGGGGGGTGGGGGGGGGTGGGGGGGGGGTGGTCGACCAGGGATGGAGCTAGACATTTGAAACACATTGTTATGTTTGTAAAGCTGATGGATTGTTTCTTCATAATGACAGAACGAAAGGGGTGACAGAACGAAAGGTGGTGCGAAGGTTGGGAATATAGGCCTTTGGCCATCAAAGGTTTGAGTTCAGGACATGTTTACAATGACAAGCATTCAAACTAATCACAGAACGCATTTTGAAGGAACAAGTCTCTCTCTCTCTCTCTCTCTCTCTCTCTCTCTCTCTCTCTCTCTCTCTCTCTCGTTCTCTCTCTCTCTCTCTCTCTCTCTCTCTCTCTCTCTCTCTCTCTCTCTCTCTCTCTCTCTCTCTCTCTCTCTCTCCCTCCCCCCGTCTCTCTCTCAGTTTCAATCTCACTTGGTCAGGAAGGCGTCTGTCTCAAACTGGCGGGCCCAGGTCTTCTGGGGCTGCTTGGGGTCAGGGATGAGGATGGTGTTGCCGCACATCTGGCACCAGAACACCCCGTCCTGCGCCGTGCTATCTATCTCCTTCTGCAGACACGACTGGCACACACGCCGACAGCAGGCCACCTGCATAAGGAGACGCGGCAAGGTGAAAGCTATCAAGGTCGTTTTGTTGGGTGAAACTCGGTCAAAGACACTTAGCTTACGAAAAGAAAGGGCACTTGGCTCCCAGCTTGAAGGCATATTTCACTGGCAAACGTAAGCTACGTGTTTTTGACTAGGTAAAAAGCCACATGCTTGTACTCCCAGTTCTACGTATAAGAACGACAGAACGTTGAAATGGGAACGATGGCCTGTGCGTTTAACTGTCTGTCTATGCATGGTGAACAGAACGTGTGGCGCTTCATAACGCTAAACTACTGGGTCAAATATTATAATGACATTTGACAGAATAGTGCCCCATGTTCTGAAGATGATGCACGTTATGTCAGTTTCACCAAATGGCAAGAAACATTGTTAGTGAGTGTAATTTGTTATAATATATACTTGAGAGAGAGAGAGAGAGAGAGAGAGAGAGAGAGAGAGAGAGAGAGAGAGAGAGAGAGAGAGAGAGAGAGAGAGAGAGAGAGAGAGAGAGAGAGAGAGAGAGAGAGAGAGAGAGAGGCAGAGAGAGAGAGAGAGAGAGAGAGAGAGAGAGAGAGAGAGAGAGAGAGAGGTCTCCCTTGGGTTCCACCATCCGTCGTGTACACTGGAGGATGGAGTCGAAGTTACTCTTTGGAGAATGCTCAGTGTAGACGGATAGACAGACATGAAGCCGGACACAGATATATAGCCAGATATATTGCCAGACAGCCATACGGACAAGCAGACAGACAAAGACACCGGGGGCCCACCTCGGGTTCTACCGTACGTCGTGTGCACCGTGAACACTTCAGGATAGGATCGAAGTCACTCTTTTGAGGAGTCTCCACATAGACAGATAGACGAACAGGTGGACAAAGACAGGAGCTCATTTTAGGTTCCACCGTATGTCGTGTGCACCGTGAACACTTCAGGATAGGATTGAAGTCACTCTTTTGAGGAGTTTCCACATAGACAGATAGACGAACAGGTGGGCAAAGACAGGAGCTCATTTTAGGTTCCACCGTACGTCGTGTACACTGTGAACACTTCAGGGTAGGATCGAAGTCGCTCTTTGGAGGAGGTTCCACATAGACAGATAGACGAACAGGTGGACAAAGACAGGAGCTCATTTTAGGTCCCACCATACGTCGTGTACACTGTGAACACTTCAGGGTAGGATCGAAGTCGCTCTTTGAAGGGGGCTCAACCATTCTTCTGTCCTTCCCCCCCCCCCCCACCTCCCCATCCTGCATTCCCACACCTAAAAAACAGATGCTCCCCCCCCCCCCCTTTTGCTTTGTTTAAGCATATAACATGTGCGGCCTTACGGTCATGCATGTCTCATCAATACAAATACTCCTTTGCATGCATATGTGGGGCCTTAGCGGTCGTGCATGACACACTCTGCATGCATCATGTGGGGTCGGGGTTGTGCATGACTTTTAACTCTTGTCTCCCCCCCCCCCCTTATCATATGCCTCCCCCCCTTTCTTTTTTTTCTTTTTTTAACCTCCTTCAATTTTAAATCTCATAGATATCCTTCTTCATATCAAACAGTGTATCAATAAATACTTCAATTATCCTTGAATATCTTGGGATAATGCTCCAGGCAGCCATTATAAGCCGTTCACAGCAGCTCAGAAGTCTACATGACCCAAAACAGTGCCTGTTAGATGAGTGGAACACCCTGGATCACAACAGGAGCTTCAAAAGCTCCTCCAGAACATAAAATGACGTTTCCAAGCTGGAATTGCAGTGAGGGGGTCTCGGACATGCTTATCCATGAGTTTTCTTGCCATCAAAAATTAAAACAATCTTAAAATGAAAAATTCGCTCCATTCGGTTGTTTTATGCATTTTGAAGGAGCATCACAAACGTTCCTTGAGGTAAGCCAATAAAATCATTCTCAGACCTTGTTTTCTATCAACATGTGAAGACGACATGTTAATTAAACTGAAAAAGGAAAAAAAGTAATGGTTTTATGTTTATCTTTGATAAATTTGCATGCTTAAGATAATATCCTTAGCAAATTTTGAGCAGTATACTTTTGGGAGGGGGCTCAGCGTAGACAGACAGAAAGACAGACAGAAGAATCAAGCCACTCACCTTGGGTTCCACCATACGTCGTGTACATTCAGGACACTTCAGGATGGGGTCGAAATCACTCTTTGGAGGAGGCTCCGTGTAGCGAGCCCTCAACAGAGCACCGAACTTCTCCTCCTTCTTGGGAGTCGTGTTGACTGGGGGCAGATCCTCCGCAGGCTCCTTCTCCTTCTCTTTCTGTAATAAAAACAAAGCACTTTGCAGTCATAATGCACAAACTGTGCACAAAGTATGCAGGAAACTTCAGCAATGAAGATTTATGCAACAAATAGTTCACAAGAAAATATGTAATAATTTAAAACTGTATTGAAAAAAACTCTGCTTATGATAGTTTATTCTACTTTCACATTTTATTTTTATTACTCGTGGATAACTTGTCAATTTGTATAGGGTCTACATGCCCAATCCCAATTCACCGAGCCACTCATCTACCCATTCCCATACGAATACACTTAGTCATGCTTGCGTTCGTAAGCATGCACACATACACACGCATATATAATCTACACAGTAGCATAAACGTATAATAGGTATCCAATTATCCATGATCAGAACCATTTTAAAATGCGATTAACTTTCACTAATCTTAGTGTATCGTTATTTCAGAGTAGGTTTCTTTTAAAACGTGAAAATTTCTTGCGAATATAATTGATGCTTCAGTGAACACGCATAAAGTGATGTTAAAAGTCAACAATTAGTTTTATAAATAAAAACAAAAAAACAAAAAAAACATCATTAGGAAAATGAAGGTGCGTAGTACATTACAAGATGCTTCAGGATACTAAGCAGGATATGATGTATTAAACGCCAATAAATCAAAGACAGGGTTTTGTGACATGGATTGTGAAGTATTAGCAATTTTAAAAACATTAGTTAGTAATCATCAACCATACAAGTTATTATTGCAGAAAACGCCATAAGCATACTTTGCATCTCTTTGTAACAAACAAACAAAACCATTGGCGACTACAAAGACACTCTACTCTGTGGTATTTTGCTAACAACAATTGAACACAATTTTAATGTGTTCAGGCCTCCAATCTATAAACATAAAAAATTGTGGGCACACATACAACAAACAAAATGATAATAGATGTATAATAATTAATATGCTAACAGCATTTCATCATGAAGGTGGCATGTTGCTTACGGTATCAGTATTTTGCTAACAACAGAAACAAGCAAATATCTTTTTAAAGCACTACAAAAGCCAATTACGGGATGAATAAAGCCAAGAATGATGCTGCTGCAGTAAGCTCAGTCAAATTTGGGCAAACTGCATTGCAGTCCAGTCACAGAGACAACAGCATTTAGGCCTGTGGGCTCTTTGACTCGAAAGCGTCTAAGCAGTGATGACAGTTTTACTTGATAGCACTGTACATAGTTTGCGTTACAAAATGTGAACCTCGGCACGCCAAGTTACATTACCGTCGACTCTTCAGTAAGTTCACTGTCCCTGTTAAAAACAACAGTTACACGTCATTTCTGTTCATGTCAACATCCATTAACATAAGCTGTCACTTGAATCGAATACACACACACACACACACACACACACACACACACACACACACCATGGGTGCATGCGGTAGTTGTTGTTGTTCCCTGGCTTAACGACTCCAGGGATCATCCCAACAGCCGAAGCACTCGATCACTTTGGTACAAATGCACCACCTAGGGATGAGAACATTACGTGTGTGACCGTTTTTGATTACCCCGCCACATGGGCAGCCACACTCCCACACGGAGGGTTTAGACTGATGATGTTGATGGATTAAGACAATCCCCGCGCAACCATGCAGAACATAACACCATTTTGACGTAGCCTTGGCGTTCTAGCTTATGTCAACTGGTTTGACACCGCCTCATGCCCAGGCAAGGTGTATGCGGTGACCGAAGCTTTTGCTTGAACCTTCATATAACGGTCATTTCAAGAGCATGGGTCCATATAGAAGAGCCTTATCTTCAGACAGACCACGCTTCAGGCATACCCACATGCACCCCTGACACCCACCCACCCTACACCCACACACGCATACATACACACACACACACACACACACACACACACACACACACACACACACACACACACACACACACACACACACACACACACACACACACACACACACTCACACACACACACATTTCTAGGCAGGTTTTCTTTTCTTGTTTTAATACCGCGCCTGTCTAAAGTCAAATATTATAAACCCAATTAGTATCTGTTGAGTATTAGTCGTGTTTCAGTGAAACAAATATGACAGGCAAACCCCATATATGATTTCATTGCAGCTGATTTATTTCAGTGTGTTGTTGATTAGGACTTTAGTTGCAATCCTCACAAATGGTATTACTCCAGAGGTTACCTTATGTATGCCTATTGCATCGGAAAGATTAAATAATAAAAGAACATTGCATGAAAAGGGAAAAAATTATGAATTGGTGTAATTTGTTAATCAAAACTTTTCATCACTCTTTCAACAACACGGGATAACTTCATGCTTCAGATAGATTTTAGTTTTTGCAATTTTGCCTTTGGTTGTTACATACAAACCAAAACACACACTAGGGCATGTCGCAGTCAAAAAAAGTCGCTCGTTCAAATAAATCGCCCGCTACTATGAGAGTGTGTATTTGCGACAACCACAAATTTCACTCTTTCTTTACTTGAACCATTTACCTAACCCTAACCCTATCCCTAACCCTAGAAAAAAGTGAAATTTGTGGTTCATGCTCAATGTCGCAAATACACACTCTCATAGTAGCCGGGCGATTTATTTGAACGAGCGACTTTTTTTTTTTACTGCGACAGGGCATATCTCAATTTAGCCGATTATGGTCGGTATTGATTAGTACATAAAATTAGGTATGTTGTGAACCTATTTCAGTTAGGGTGACGATCAGGTCACGCTGGGTTTACAGATAAGGCAAAAAAATGGTGACTGATTACCGTCATGGTAAGGAGCAGAACTGTGGAATTGGTTGTGCTGGGTCTGTGCCAAAACACAGGAAAGCAATTTTTAGTGTTTAACCTTTTTTTCTGTTTGAAAGGCATATTCACACTTGGAAGTCGTTAGTCAATAATATTTTCACAATGTCGTACAAGTTTTGAACCAAGCTCAGCTCACAACAAAATGTTGAAATGATGTGATTTATCTTTGTAACATTTAGTTCTCTATACCTCCCAATGTTTACTCTTAAATTTTTAGTTTAAAAAAAAAGTAACTGTCATTTCAGTCACTATATCTATGTGCTTTAGTTATAACAACTTGTACCTTAGGGATTTTTAAATTGCATTTTTAGGATTCATAAAGAAATACCAGTAATCATAAGTCATTGCAATGGCAAGAGACAGATGTGAAAACACATTTTTTTCATACGTTTTATAACCTGAAAATTGGATTATAAAGAAAATCCTAACTGGTTTCAAGCTGGATATAAAAAGGAGTATTATTCTTTTTTTGTGAAGTTGGTGTAATATTTGTTTAAAAAAACCATTTTCTGCGTTAATTGTTTGTGCCTTGTTTGCGCAATATTCGCTTTACTTGTGTAGTTTTTATTTTACTTTTTTTTCATGGGGGTGGGGGTGGGGGTAGGGGGTGTACTGTTAAGTGCTTTTTTATGTTACCTTTTAATGCTTTCTTTGATGGGTTGTGGGTGGGGTGGGAATGGGGTGATCAGGACCAAGCAGTAAGAATGGCATGTAAAAGGTAGGAGATTATCTTGATGATTACAATAACGGTCTGTATACAGGCTCGTGCAACATGCAACACACGGTATTCTTTCTATGCTTATAGTTTCTTCTTTTTTCTTTTTCTTTTTTAAAGAAGAAAGTGCTCCCAGGAAGTTGAGAAGAAGACTGAAAAAAGTTCGAGTATAAGTTAAGTCAAATCCAAGTAAAACAAGCGTGAATCGAAATGACTAAACGTATTTTATTCAGTGGATAAGAAAAGAGACTATCACCCTAGTTGCTTGCACCATTGTTAACTGTTTTCGTAATCTTAGAATATGCTATCATAAGTCGCTAAATGGCTCGACTTTATTTTGCCATTGTTGCAAAATTCTAGAGGATTGCTCTTCAGGAGGACTGGGTTAACATTTGTATTTCTTTATAGTAAAGGGGTCTTGCCCAGGAAGCATCCCCACTCTCTCGGCCAAAAGGACATTAGGACAGGTGTGTTAGAAAGGTCCTCAAAGGCCAACTAACCCCACTGGCAGCTGCACTAAGAACCAGTGAAAATGCCTCCAAGTTTGAGAGTCACAGCAAAAAGACAAAATATCACAATGAGTGATTACTTCGCAGCCCACTAACCTTGCAAAGAATGAAACCAACTTGAACTTTCTCATTTCCCACCTGAAAGGTAGGAAGTGTTAAGTATGGCAACAGAGGCAGTGAGTGAGTTCACAATGATCCCCACCTGTAGTGTAGGTGAAAGCGTGGGAGTGACAAACCGGTTTCAGTCAGCTGCGGACTGCGAACTCTGTATATTCAGGCTTTTTGGTCATCATGGTCTCTTACAAATGACTAAGCTGTAGGCTACCATGTTTATCCATTACTCTGGAAATCATTTCTTGCATAATTCTCAATTCTCACTTGACAGCTTTCTGTTGGCCCCAATTTCATATGTCAAGCAATATTAAGTAAAAGCCTTTAGAGTAAATTGTAGGCTATAATCTGACCCAAACATTTAAAAACCCATTACCCCCTTCCCACGACCACTCGCCTCTTCATGCCGATGGTGGTGTAGCTTCGCGGGATGGGCAGAGTCTTCTCCAGGGGCCACTCCGTCTCGTTGGAGAAGGACTCGCCGTCGTTCAGTTCAGACCCGTGGTGGTCTCTGCCGTCCAGCTGCACCGTCTTGGCGCTGTGGATGCCCGACCTGCGCCGAGTCATGTCCGGGGGCAGCTTGAAAGGGGCAGCTCCGTATGGGCCTGCCATGACGAGGGCTGGCGGTGCGACGCTGGTCAAAGTCAGTCAGTAGGGCCCACTGGATAGGCCTAATTAAGGTTTTAGGCCTACTCTAACTTTGCGCTTTAGGTGTCGCCAGTTGGATTCTAACTAAAAGGGATCTTTTTTGTATTTCCCCTGGATGACACTAGAATAGGCCGGGCTGCTACCTTACTAGCATAGTTGATGTGAGGTCAGGTTTTAGTTTTCCTTTTCAATGGTTTTGTGTAGCATGCTTAGACATTAGCCATAAGGTTTGCTGGTGTTGACGTCGTGGTTCCTGAAGATCCGTTGCTTCCTGTTGATGGCCACAAACACACACTTATAGGGTGTGTCTCAAGTATTGATAGATGAAATAATATAGCCTAGGACCTATAGCCTAGGTGTCATAATAAGAGAGTATTTTCTTCACAGACAAAAAGCAAAAGAAAAGACAAACAGACAAAACGATGGGTTCTCGTAAATGAGAAGAAGGTGGCGGAGGGCTCCTAAATATGCATTCCTTCTGCCATTGTTTGAGGCTAGGCCTATTCCTCAGCGTTTATGGGGGGGGGGGGGGGGGGGGAATCACTTTTATCATGTTATAAGACTTGCAAAATAAAGATGGAAAAGAAAAATAGGCACCTAGGCTTACTGAAGACTCTGGACAAGAATTAAACTTGTTTTCACAATGCAAAATTACACATTTGATTACAACGAAAAAAGACTGGCCCGATGAAGAAAAGGCACAGTCTGTTAACAAAATGTAACAACTCAGCTTTAAAGCCAGTGAATATGTAATACATGCCAATTTATATTTGAATTATACACATGCCTACAAATAACTGATATTCATCGACTATAATGTCTCAATATCACCCAAAGGGAAACCTCAGATGTTGCTTACCTTTTCAATAAGGTATATCCATAAGAGGGAATGAAACACCTTCTCTAACCTGCTTTAAAGACAGACCTGCTATCTCCTTGTAAGAAAACATCAACTACACAGAACTAGACAGTAAACAGGATGCTTAAGAGCCCTGAATTTATGAAATTCAATAACTTTTCAAAGAAAAATCTGTTACCAAGATGAAAACATGGCGTTGAGAGCAGTTGCCTACCCGTCCATGTTTGTAACTTAGCAAGCAGGCAAGTAACCTGCCTAAGCCAGTGGATCATGTTCTGTAATTGGTCAAAGTTAATCCTCTCTATACCCGATTAACCTGCGAATGGCGCTTTGGTGTGGTTCCTGATTCAGTAGCATAATATAGGGTCTACAGTATACACATGTACACAGATTAGGGCACACCACTACTACTTAAGATTAGGAGCCCTGATATGGCGGCAAGAATACGGTACAGAGAATGGTTGTGTAGGATTGCCATGTTCTATGCTACCTTTTTTTCCCATGCTGCCTTAATTGGTTTTCAGCTTTCATGGAATTAATAAATTATTAATCAATTGTCAGTCTTTCATTTGTGTTTACTCTGTCTTTGTTCATCTTTGGACTCCTCCAAAAATTGGAATGTGTCAGCTGTACGCAGAGGGGAGACCAGTGAAAACTAAAAAAATGGACGCGCGCGCGCGCGAGAGAGAGAGAGAGAGAGAGAGAGAGAGAGAGAGAGAGAGAGAGAGAGAGAGAGAGAGAGAGAGAGAGAGAGAGAGAGAGAGAGAGAGAGAGAGAGAGAGAGAGAGAGAGAGTGGGAGTGAGAGAGTTCTTTTACTCCCCAGTTTCTTGAAGTTAAGCAACATCAATCAATCAATACAAAAGCACTCACTTTGTGCAAACCTCCGCTCAGGAATACAGCTCAGTGTGTGCTCAATGTAGAAAGCAAACACGAAACCCCACATTAAAAAAAAAAAGGAAGCAAGTCTGAACCTACATGTAGTTGCATCACAACACTTGAATCGCTCTATTATTAAAAGGCAAAGATTGAGAATAACATGTGTCGTGTCGGAATAGACCTATGCGAAACTCAAAATGTTATATTAACACCCAAACTGTCCGCAAACATTTACTAGAATATATGACTAGTATAACTTAACTGCAAATCTAAATGTCCAAAAATGCAACACATAAAAAAATCAACAACAACATACACACACAAACACCATAAATTGGTATAGGCCTTATAAAAACAAAAACCCTGATTATCTCAAATGTCAAAGCATCATTTCTTGAATAAAATCAGCTAACCAAAAAAATAATAATTCAAAATTTGTTCATAACTTGCACAGCAAATCACTTGAATGCCTCTAACTATTAGTTATGTGGCGGTAACATAGCCGATGAGGTTTAACCGAGGCGTGGTTACCGCTACACCTATCTATAATTATCAAAAACTCGGGACTTTACTGGTGTTGCACTGCCTCCGGGCACTGCAGCCAGTATTGTTCCCACCATCTTTGTATTTACAAATGTCCCATGTGTCTATGACCGAGAGGACGTAAAACACCATTTTTCATTCATTCATTCACTTGAATGCCTCTATCCCCACTTAATGAAATTGCAGTCAAGTCCACAGCAAATCACTTGATGAAATTGCGGTCAAATTTCCTTTCAGTTATTACCCGGCCAGAGGCGGAGGTATTGCGATTGGTTTGTGTGTGTGTCTGTCTGTGTACGTATTTGTCGTAATTGCGAAATGGGCGAGATAGGAGACGAATTTCATTGCATAATGGAATGTCCAAAATACAATGAACTTCGTGAAAAATATGTTCCTAAAAAATTTCGGAAACCCAAATCCGTTTTCAATTTCTGTAGCATGTTTAAAAAAGGACGACGTATATGTTTAAATTTAAGTAAATTTCTAAAATTTGGAAAGATAATTTAAAAGTGTTTCTTTCCCTGCTCACCAAATATTGACATTTCACTGTTACCTTTGAATTTTTTGCGGTTTTGATTGAGTTTTATGTTTGTGTTATACTGTTTTTGTATCCTCCATGCTCCAAAGGGGGTCAAAGGATTAAACTTCTTGAATCTTGTGCATCGATTATCTTAAAAAACTACTGTTTGGATTTTGATTAAAATTGGCAGAGGGGTAGACAGCTTGAAAAGGAAGCTTCCTTTCGTTAATCAACACCGTGCTGACCTTGACCTTGAAGTTTGACCTTGAAAACCGAAATTTCCTTCTTTAGGCTATGTAATTTCCCCCCAGCTTTATTTCGTGAACTAGTGAACAGAATCGCTTCAAATTTTGTGTGGTGGTGTACCATGGTGCAAGGAAGTTTGTATAAAAGTTCAGCTGTATCTCGTGAACCACTGAACAGAATCTCTTCAAATTTTGGGCTATGTATTTTATGTGTTCTGTAAGGGTGGAAAGTGGTGTGTTTATTGGGGGGTGGGGGGAGAGGACATGGTGCAAGGAAGTTTGTATAAAAAAGTTCAGCTGTATCTCGTGAACTACTGAACAGAATCGCTTCAAATTTTGGGCTATGTATTTTATGCGTTCTGTAAGGGTGGAAAGTGGTGTGTTTATTGGGGGGTGGGGGGTGGGTTATGTGGGGGGGGGGGAGGACGCTGTATCTCGTGAACTACTGAACAGAATCGCTTCAAATTTTGGGCTATATATTTTATGCGTTTCTGTAAGGGTGGAAAGTGGTGTGTTTATTGGGGGGTGGGAGAGGACATCATGCAAGGAAGTTTGTATAAAAGTTCAGCTGTATCTCGTGAACTACTGAACAGAATCGCTTCAAATTTTGGGCTATGAATTTTATGCGTTCTGTAAGGGTGGAAAGTGGTGTGTTTATTGGGGGGGTGGGGGGAGAGGACATAACTATGGCCGGGTTGCATTGTCACAATGCGTTGCTGCCGCTTGGCGATGCCCTTGTGTTAACATTGTACAGGCAAATCGAAAAAGACAATAATGTAGCATCCATCACTGATGTTATCAGTTAAATTGGTTAGTTTGTACATTCTTGGATTCTACACCACCACCTATCATAAGAAAAACAACTCAATTTTACAAATTTTTCCCCTTGGGGTGGAGGTGGGGTGGTGATAAGGTCTGGTGGAGGTTTGCGGTTTTTCAGAACTTCCAGAACTCCAAAGAATGCCACCCACAATTTGTTAAAGTTTTGTTTTGGGGGTATTGTGTGTGTGTGTGACACACATCAGTGTGTGTGTGTGTGTGTGTGTGTGTGTGTGTGTGTGTGTGTGTGTGTGTGTGTGTGTGTGCGTGCGTGCGTGTGCGTGCGCAAATTCAATGCAGAAAAGGTTAGAACAGCATTACTTTTTTCCAGCTTGCATAGGACATTTCCACAAAGAAGCAGTTTCCATAGGAACCCAATTTGAAAAATAATATTTTTCAGAAAAGCAACAACAAAACACAACTTTTATTTTTTCTGTTCAATGTTTTCTTCATCCTGAAAAACCTCTCTAAGTAGATGGAAATTACAGGGTGAGTATGGGACAGTCTTCGTTTTAAATGTGTAGGTAAAAAAAGACGCTTTAAAGTGGCACACTGACGGATGAGTTTTTGCAAGAAACACGTCGAGGTCACCAGAAAGACAGCCGTTCCAAGGATAGGAACACTCACTTTGCTCTAGTTTCCTATAAATCAAATGGTCAAAACGTCGATTCCACCTTGGCGGAGTTGCCGTTGAGATAAGCCATTTTGGACGGCGTGGGTGGAGGCCACTGAGGGTGGTTGAAGCTTTTTTCTTTTGTAGTGCAGTAAACAAAAATTGGAGCTATTTCCTTTGTTGTGAGCGAAACTCCTTTTGGTAAACTGTATAAAAACTATAAAAGGCTTGTGGAAATTTCGTGCAAACGATTTGGTCTTACTCACGGGCGGCCATTAGAAAGAATTTGACTTCCAGCATCTCCGCCAAGGAGGAATCGCCGATTTGACTTCTAGGAAACCAGAGCAAAGTAAGTGTTGCTATCTCTGTAAAGAGTGTTTTCCTTGTGATCTCGACGTGTTTCTTGCAAAAACCCATCCATCAGGGTGCCCCTTTAACCCTTTCACCGCCACTGTAGCCGCTCCGCACCACGCTGGTTTAATTAATGGTCTGTTAACTAAAACCTATTTGTTTTTAACATTTGGAAATAAGGATGGGCCTAATGTTACACATGGTATAAAGGAATCCCCAGTATTGCAGTCGCCATCTTTTCTATTCTCAGGCAAGTTTGATGAAAATTAAGCCTATATAGTATACATGTATTTTGTTTTCTGCAAAAAAAAGTGTTTTGGGTATTTCCTCATAGTGCCCCCCCCCCCCCCCCCCCCCCCCCCCCCCCCCCCCCCCCCCCCCCCCCCCCCCCTCCCCCCCCCCCCCCCCCCCCCCCCCCCCCCCCCCCCCCCCCCCTTTTCTCAGCTCTCCCCGCATTTTCACACTTGCCTTTCTTACCAAACATTAAGCTGTATTTTATTAACCTTTTCAGCTAATTATCTTTGTTGAATAATTAATCGCAGTCATGATAAAGGCCATTATCTAATAGGACACCCCCCCCCCCCCTCCCCTATGTAGTGCAGTACACACAACAGCCGCGGAGCAATTTGTCACAATCCTGGTTCATTGCGTTTTTCCGTCTTGCCTTTATCTTCTACTATTATTGAATGCATGTGTTTAATTATGTAAATGGATGAAAATTAGTGTTAACCTCTTGACTGCCACCAACGTATTACATACTGACCTGATGACATCACTAATGATGTCATCAGATGAAGAGGAATAACCCTGATATGCTGGCTTTTGCTCTAACACAGTCAAGAGAGTAATATCCCCAGACCATTTTCTCAGATTGGCTCAATCAGTTGTCTTTTTCATGTCATGATTTTCCTAATTTTTTCTTTAATTTTCTCTGGCAGTGAAGGGGTTAAATATACCAAACGATAGAGGATGAAGTACTCAATCTGCAGTAAGAAAGACAAGAACGGAAAAATGGAAACCACCGTGTGTCTCTGCTAGGCAAGGGTGAAAGTAAAACATACAACATTCTTTCAATCCTGAAATGACACGTTTCAATGTTCTCTGAATCTTCCCAATCCTGAAGTGGTGACCACATTAAAAATAACTTCCAGTGTGTGTGTGTGTGTGTGTGTGAGAGAGAGAGAGAGAGAGAGAGAGAGAGAGAGAGAGAGAGAGAGAGAGAGAGAGAGAGAGAGAGAGAGAGAGAGAGAGAGAGAGAGAGTGTGTGTGTGTGTGCACATGATGGCCGGGTGGGGATAGTGTTATAGTTGCATATCAATCATCCCGTTTTCATCTGCCATCAATTTGGCAGAGATGTTCAACTCCTGGAACTCACTGCCACCTGAACTAAAAAATGCAACATATACTAACGCCTTCAAAAATCTACTCGACAAAATTTGTAGTGAAATGTTTTATAATGATGATTGAAATTGCAGTCATAGTTCGTTTTTCTTCGCATGCAAATGCAACCTAATGAAATAAAAACAATTTAATGGGACGTTTTATAAGCCGCGAGGCTTAGGCAGAAGCCAGTCCCTTTACTACTACATAAGATCATGGTACGTGGAAACTTAACCTTGAAGACTATCAACCTTTTTCAGGAGCATGCCTGAACTACTTTCACCCATGACTAGACATCTTTATTTCTGTTAATATTTTGCGGTCACCCACTTTCTTTTTTCCCTTTCTCTGCATGTATTCCCTTCTACCCTTTCCCTATTTTGTTTGTCGAAGTTTTATCTTCAATGAGAAAATCATTATGTTCGTGTATTTGTGTGCTTGCCTGTATATTTCCCGCTTTGTCTGTTCACAAAATGACTGACACAGTGACACTAAAAGTCATGAATGGGATTGAGAGAGAGAGAGAGAGAGAGAGAGAGAGAGAGAGAGAGAGAGAGAGAGAGAGAGAGAGAGAGAGAGAGAGAGAGAGAGAGAGAGAGAGAGAGAGAGAGAGAGAGAGAGAGAGAGAGAGAGAGAGAGAGAGAGAGAGAGAGAGAGAGAGAGAGAGAGAGAGAGAGAGAGAGAGAGAGATAGAGAGAGAGAGAGAGAGAGAGAGAGAGAGAGAGAGAGAGAGAGAGAGAGAGAAACTTGATTTTTGTTATGAGGATAAATGGATAAGCACAAGATTTTTTTCCATCACAGAGAAAGACAAACATGGATATAACCCACAAATAAACTTTACAAAACAGCAACTATTTTGCCAATTAAATGAACTTTACGGTAACAACAGGACAGACAGTGCAAACAGTTCCACCACCTTCAGGAAGCTCTGTGACAGCAACTTTCTCTAATCTACTGTCATTCTTTTTTACTTCGCTTTTTCCAAATCTGGTTTTTTTCCCCCTGGTTTATTGGCATAGTCGCCTGCCTTAACCAAAGTTTTTGTTCAAAATAATGTTCTCCTTTGAGCTCCTCTAAAATCAGAATGTGTCAGCTGAATGCAGCAGGGAGACCTGTGAAAACTGAACACTAGACATGTACTTTCATCACCCATATCATAAGGCCTATGAACGCAGATGAAGATACAAACACAATATCATTGACACAAAACCATACAAGACAACAAAATACGAAACATACGTTGTTTACTTTGGAAAAAATCCTCAATAGATGCTTGTTCACATAAACACATTCACATGGACGTCAAAACATTCATAGCCAACACTTCAAAGATTGTAGGAAACACTTTCTTTGGGATAAGGAATATTGTGTTTATTTACAGAATGGCTAAAAAAATCACACACAAAAAGCATAATAAAATGCTACTAAAAGCAGTTTTGTAAAGCTAAGCACGCATGTAACACAATCTCATCATCATTTATGTGGATATACGATATCTAGACAAAGTCCACCTTGTTATCACTTGCATTAACTGTACAATAGTTAAATTTGTCGGCTATCATAATAAAAATGTAAAACAAAAAAGAAGAAACAATTAACTTGGCTCAAAGCATTATTGTCATGCACATACACACATTTTTTATCACTTGCATTTACTGTACCATAATCAATGTGTTGGCTATCATCAAAATGTAAAAAAAAGGGAGCAACTCACTTGGCTTTCCTTTCAAAACATTATTGTCACGTATGTACACATATTTCTACCAACTAGTAACAAAAAATAATAATGACTATGAATGATACACTGTCATGGAACATATTATCCAGAGTGCAAACATCAATTAGCGATTCTATTACAAGAGGCCCAGGCCAAATTTAAACATCAGTTTGATACTTTTCTATTGACAGGCATGTGAATTACAATATATATTAAAAGTTACTGATAAAATATTGAATAGAAATTTCTTAAATGCAAATTGAAAAGAATTATCATCATCACTTTCTACAAAACATCGTACAAAATATTTTATTATTTTAAGCAAATACCTTTTTTTTGGGAAGTCTTTACACTTTTATTAAAAAGGCTAAGGAAATAAAACTAACCCATTTTCTAACAACAGGCTTCACATAAGTTTGTAATCATACTATCTGCTCACAAATTCATGTTTTATAAAATAGTGTTTCACATAAGCAAGGTAAACCAATGTACTAAAAAACAAACAAAAAAACAGGCACATTTGCCATACGAGTATGTGCGTGCGTGCCTGTGTGTTTAAATGCCGATTGCAAACCGCTTTGTGCTTGAAAAAATCCCACTATATAAATATCAATTTATTATTAGTATCAATTTTTTTTTAAAGGGGAGCGGGGTGGTTGCAGAAGAAACAATTTACCCTTTTTGATAACTCCAAGCCTACTTTCACCAAACCATTTCAGCCAGCCATTGAAAATGGGTTGGGGAAAAACGGGTTGGGAGAAGTTTTTTTACAAAAACCCTGCAACACTTTCCTATAATCCAGAATGAACCACATATTAAATAAGGATCTAAAAACATTATTTTCAAAATGAAAGTTCAATATTTTACTGTCCTCTCCTGCTGCAAGCAGCCATTAACTTAAAAAAAATCCACAAATGTTATTATGTACATAAATTTCCACAATAAAGAAGTTACATATGCATCAAAGATAAAAGAAATATTCCTATACTCATCTTTTAAAAGACATGCTATCTTTGACCTAATTGCATTTTTTTTAAAACACCACCAATCCAAACTCTTGACTCTCTTAAAACTCTTCACTCTACTGCCAGATCTATGTAACATTATGGCGCAATGGGAAACATCTTAAAATGCGGGTTTTCACAAAAAATATTAATGACATACAAACCAACCACTACTAAAGGCATAAATCGGATTTTAAACTCAACTTTTTAAAATGCCCTAATCTCTTATTACACACGCACAAATATGCTCCCTAACTGTCTCAAATAAAAATGCAAAAATTTCATTCATGTCACATAGGGCACACCGGTAACGGTGTTTTGGGGGGAGTAATTTTGCTTTTATTTTTGAAACCCACAGAGAGAATTAAACAAGTCGTAATTTATTATAATATTCTTTTTCCACTCAGAAATCTTCATCATTATTTTTAAACAAGCCTGCTTTTGTGTTACAGAAAAAGCAAACCATACTACCGTTACTTCAAGCTGATGCCTCTCTGAAATTCACATCAAATTCCCTGAATACTTCAGCCCGCTATGCCCCCTCTGTCCCTATGGCTTCGTCCTGGGTGTCCGACTTGTGATTCAAAACGACATGTTGCTTGAATTACTGCTCCTTTTTCCAGACTCATCTGTGGTTGCTGTCGGCTCAGTGTTCTTGGCAATAGCTGGCTCCCCTTTGCTTTTATCCTGTTCCTTTCTTTGGCTGTCTCTCTTAACGTCATCATAAATGTCCCTGGTATAACAACAAAAACCCGTTTATGATAAAAACGTTTTGAAACAAAAAATGAATATGATTCAGTCAAAGTCATGAAGAGGAAATACAAAAAAAATGTAAGACGCAGTTTATTATGAAACTGAACCATATTATACAAAGCACAACGTGACAAACAAACATGCACACACAAAAAAGCAAATAAATTAATATTGGCATATTTTGACATAAGGTCGCCTTCATAATATGATATAATTGACTGTCAGTTCTCATACTATGTGACTTGTCAACTAAACCTAACTGAAATTTTTGAATGTTTGGCAATGACCAAGGTCTCGTAAGAAGAAGAAACAGATATTAACCTCTTCGGTACTGGTGACATATATACACATCCTCCATAATGCTTCAGTAACTTGCCACCGATATGTATATACATCAGCACTCATTCACGATTTGGCAATCAGGTAGCACAGGTACAAGAGACAGACAGCACTGAAGGGGTTAAACAAATTGAGACACACGAGGGGGGTGAGAGTGTTCCTGTTTTCAACAATCATCATCTTGGCACTTAATTAAGACTGGAAAGAGGCAGAACACAGTACCGATAATGACCAGATTACCCGGTATCATCTGTTCAGATGCTGGATAGTAAAAAATGGAGAGAGACAGAGAGAGAGAAGCAGGAAGAAAGAGACAGACTGAGAGACAGACAGACAGAGAGGAGTCAAAAGTCAAAGTCAAATGCCAAAGACAGAGGTCAAAAGTCAAATGCCAGAGAGAGAGAGAGAGAGAGAGAGAGAGAGAGAGAGAGAGAGAGAGAGAGAGAGAGAGAGAGAGAGAGAGAGAGAGAGAGAGAGAGAGAGGCAGAGACACAGAGAGAGAGAGGGTGAAAGAGATCAATTCTTTTCTTTGAGCTGTGTGAAGCTAAAAAAAAATCCTGTAAATCATGTGGTAGATGCCACCACCTTAGGAGCAAATTCAATCTTGACAGGCTGACAGGTTAACCAGTCAGAATCAGACAGAGCAACAAATTGTAACATGGTGTGAAAGAGCTGGTCAAGCGCAAGACATTAATATACAAGATGTTGAAACACAAAATGGCAAAAGGTTATTGATCACAGAACCATGGGTGCAACTCCCTCAAATGAAAACAAAAACTGAATTACGCAAGGGCCTAGGGGTACCCCAGGGCCCCGGCCGCCACTGGGGCAGAACCTTGTTAGAGAATTAGGGGCAACGCAAAAGTTAGAAATAATGCGACTAACAGACAGCTAAAACGATGGACTGAGACAGTTTGTAAAATGATTATATTGCCTTTGAAAACAATATGGCATCACCATGCTGTTTTCAAGATTCCCCGAGAGTGACTTCTGGGATAGAACAACAAAGTTCAAACCGCCCCAAACCGCTTGTGGCTGATTTTTTTTAATGATTTTTTTTCTTTCAAAACCCACCTGATCTTGGGTAAAATTAAAAACTGAAAGTCAGTGTGAAACTGAATGAGTTGCACCCATGCAGAACATACTACACCTTTGCAACTGATCAGATCTGCCTACAATAAAATTGGGATAAAAACACTTACCGATTCATGTAGAAAAACATGTAGCCATCCTCTTTACATTGCCTCAACACATCACGTTCCAAGATAGAGCAAACTTTTAAGTCATCAAAGCGCAGCCATTGTTCTGTTGCAGGGTTCAATACATCTGAATAGTAATGACCTGACAGGAAAAAACAACGTTGCTATAGTTGGGATCTTGCTTGCCCTTACATCTTCATCGTTCAATCACATAGAATTCATAAAGGCCCTGATCAGCATGCTCCATTATGCTAAAATTGTTGTGATTGTCGCCCCCGGTTGCTATTTCTTCTGTTTTTTATTATTTGTTTCCCAATTCAATAACTTGAAATAGGCCAGTACACTTTGTTAAAGATAGTCCACGTGTACTTTTAAATTAAGCTTCAACCATGTCTTTTTCCACTCCACAATGTTAACATAATATTGAAATAAGATTGTGAATGTGTGTGTATCTCTCTCTCTCTCTCTCTCTGTATGTGTATGTAAGCTTGTGCAATTGTGTTGTATGCTTATGTATGCTTTTTCTTATTTTGTTTATTTTTCAATATATGTTCAACAAAAGTATTATGATAATATAAAAAAAGAAAACATTAGGTGGTGAGCGATTAACACTTATGTTTCATTTTTCAGTTATGTTTGTGTATTATGTTTATGCAAATTAAGTGAAAAAAATGTTCAATAAATTTTTGGGAAAACTTTAACCATGTGTACACTATAAGAAGACATTTTGCATATCTGAATTCTGCATAGGGTACAAAAAGGAGAAACAAACCAGTACTGAAGCCAGTGAAGGCAACAAATTTCACTGAAGGGTTCATCATTTGCACCCATAGCCTTCCCAGCAAAATATTGAAAGCTGTTGTCTTTAAAAACATCAACATATATCTTTGAAACTTGAGGAGTGTTCTCTACACAATGTACGGTACTGGTAGTCGCATAATTCTGCTAAAATAAAAGTAGGTGTAGCACAGAATGACCTGAACCTATTTTTATAAACAAGACGGTGAAAGCGTTAGAACAGCAGCTGTGTGGCAGCATTTTCAGCTCCAGTGACCTTGAACCTTGAGCAATGACCCTTTTTGAACTTGGCTTAGATATCCTAAATACTGGTATGGTGGTACATATCCATGTGCACAATTTGAGGGTCCTAGGTCCGACCCCCCTGTTCAAATGCTAATTATATGGTAACATACAAACACAGTCAGCCAGGATGGAATTTCGGTAAAGGTCAAGATGTGCCACCCCCCCCTACATTTCTCGGTTAATTGTATTTTTCCGTTTTTGCCTTTCCTACCATACATAAAGCTGTATTTTAGGAACATTTTTTTAGCTAATAACCTTTTTGGAATACTAACCCTATCCCTAGCCCTAACCCTACCCCCCACCCTATAAGACGGAAAAACGCAACGAACCACAACTGTGACAAATCGCGGTGTACTGCAGTACATAGTGGGGGGTAGGGTTAGGTTTAGGGCTAGGGTTAGGGTTAGTATTCCCAAAAGAGAATTAGCTGAAAATGTTCCTAAAATACAGCTTTATGTATGGTAAGAAAGGCAAAAATGGAAAAATACAATTAACCGAGAAATGCAGGGGTGGCGGCACATCTTTACCTTTACCAGAATTTCTACTGTAGTCATAATTTTTCTTATAACTATTATGTCACTGTGTGTGTAGGTGTGTGTGTGTCTTTGTCTTAATAAAATTTGTGAAATGGGAAAAATGTTCAATAAAAAAAATAATAAAAAAATGATACAGAAAAAAAACACCCAGCCAGGAACACCAGACAGCCCTGAGAACATCAGCCATCTTTGCTTCGTGTCTGGCTAAAATGTTGTTCCGTTGTCCACTACTACTTATGTCAGAAAGTTTACAAATACTGTTATTTTAATGTTATTTTATATTAGTGCAAGAATATGAGTTCATAAAGCACATCATATGTCACCCATCCAAGCAGGCCTACTGATCTGGCCTAATGCAGGTAAACTTCAATGCGATGGAAAAATCGCTCTACAACCATGACATACTGGTTTTTTTTAAACTCAATAGTCTTTTTTTTTAAAAAGCACAACACGCTCTTATCTTCATAGTGTAAATAAGCAACACACACTGCTCACCTAGAGAGGTAGACCTTCCGATGTGAGTCACTACACTCACCAGTCGATAGTTCGCAACCTGAACAGACAGTGAGATGTTGACTGAACACACATCTTGATGAAATGCATAATTAAAGAAGCACAATCATGCACAGTTCCACACTTTTTACACAAAGAAGGCAATGCTAGCATCAAGAAATTTCATGTTTTTGTGTGTATCTTTAAATTCATGAAAAAATAAATCAATACATGTACTTTAAATTCATGAAAAAATAAATCAATACATGTACTTGTAAACAATAACAAAAATCTGTTTCATATTTTTATATATACTGAAAGTAAGATTAGATTAAATGCATTACTGAATGGGCACAGGATTTCAATAAAACCTTGCAGCAAGTTTGAATATTGCCTTCTTCTTCTCCCAGGCCAAAAAGCCACAATGGGCATGTATGTGTCCATTTTTCAGTTTTCACTGGTTTCCTCACAGCCGACACATTCCGATTTGTGAGGAGCTCAAAGGAGAAAACTGTATGAAAGATTTTTTTGTAATAAAAGGCAGGAGAATGGACCAAAAAGTCAAAAAGATAGTAGAGAAACAAAGCACAGGAAAAGACAGTCAAAGAGAGAGACAGATTAGAGGAAGTTACAAGCACAGAACTTCCAGAAGGTGGGGGTAACTATTTGCATGGAACCCCCCCCCCCCCCCCCCCCCCCCGGGGGGAAATACTGCCCTCAATACCCCCCCCCCAAAAAAAAAAAAAAAAAAAAAAAAAATGTTTTCTGCAAACTTGAAACAAGTAGTAGATCTAGATAATTAACAATATCCATCCTAAATGACAGATTTACGACAACAATGCTTATTTTGTTCTCAAATGAATTCTGTACAAAAAATAATTTCATATTAAACTTATTAGCTATTATTACTGGGGTTTACCTGGGCGTTTTCGGAGGAATCATTGTGGTTTTCATTAGATGATTTACCATCACCTTCTGGAGTGCCTTGTCCATCCCTTTCACCTGAGTCTGAATCCTTGTCATTCGAGCCATCATGGTCAAGCTGCTTGTCATTGTCATTTGACTCCGATTTGCTTTCACCTTTCTCCTCGCCTCCCTTATTCTCATTATTCGCAGGCCGAGCCGTCTCACCCTCTTTTACACCTAATTGCTCACGTAAGAATGTCACAACATCATGCACATGAATTTCCCCCAGGGGATTCAGTGGGGAGCCATCACCATCTATGAGAGGGCTCACAACAGGAGATCTTTTAGGTGAAGAGTTTTGAGATGATCTTTTGGGAGAAGAGTTTTCAGAAGATCTTTTGGGTGAAGAGCTTTGAGAAGATCCGCCACAGATCCATGGATCTGGTTTTCCATCCGCACCGTTTTCAGCCAGCTGACAGGGGAATTGTTTATCCCAATCTTCCTCAGTAGCATGCGGCTGATACAGGGCAGATTCACATGAATCCTCCTCAGCAAAACATATCTGCAGAGATGGCTCAGAAGTGTCCAACAGGTCTCTAGTGGAGGTAGGATGCGAAGGTGAATACGCATCCAAAGGCTCCTCAAAAACGGATGGTTGAGATGGGGTAGGCGTATGCTTCACCTCCTCAACCTTTGGGGGTGGGACCGGAGCATGAGTGGAACCAAACTGAAGATGGGACGGGGGTTGATTTTCCATGCGTGGTGGCGAGGGACATAATTTTGAAACCTCTGAGATTGAAGTTGCTATCTCTTCCCATCTATCAGGGAAAGCGGATGAGGCTGTGCTCTGTTTGAGGGGAAGTATGGTCTGGTCTTTCTCTGCTGAAGAGCCCCGTAGGTCTGGAACATATAAGACTGAAACAGTCACATTTGAAGTCTTAATTCCCCCCATGGGGATACCGGGCGGTCTTTTGTATAAATAGTTCTCCCACCTTCTGGAAGTTCTGTGCTTGTAACTTCCTTTAATCTGTCACTCTCTTTGACTCTGCCTTTTCCCTTTGCTTACTGTCATCTACTATTTTTCTGTCTTACCGGTCCATTCTCCTGCCTATTTTTCACGAAACACTTTCAAAAACATTTCCTCCAGCCGAAGTCGGACTTGCAGGGCCTAAGTATTTCTTAGTGAGGTGTGTAATGGCAGCATGACGCATCTACGCTCATAATTGACAGGAAACTGTCTGAGCGATCGAAAAAGGAAAAAGAATAGTCTTAATGGGAGGCGAAAATTAGGATTAATAATCATAACCATGAGATGTATAATATTATGATGTGACAATAAAAATCTACACAAGAGAAATAAGAAATGGATGTGAGAATAATTAATAATTCTCGGATACATGTGCACAAGCAATTTCAGGGATCCAAAACAATACTGAAGAAAACAAGTTATCAGTTTTGTTAAAATAACCTAACTACCCTACTCATCCTAGACTTACTAATGAAAAAGAATGTTTTTTTGTTTGTTTAAACATCTTACTCATCATTTACTAACAAATTTAAAAAAAATAAGATTGGGAAAAATTGGTTTCAATACCTGACTGATCATCCTCCATGCATTCTTGCTTGTTGTCGTCAATATCCATCATGCTGGTATCTCTACTTTCCACAGCTACGCTTTCTGTTTCCGACTCCATCTCTACGGTAAAACTCTCTTCAGTTTTCTCATCTCTTTTCTCATCTGATGATTGATCATTTTCACCGTCACTTTTCTGCTGGCTTGGTGTTGCCCGTGCGCCATCATCATCATCACAGTCTGCCATTTGCTTTTCCAGCTCCTTCTTCTCTTTACAGGACTCTGGCAACTTGGATTCCTTGCTTTCTGATGACTCATTTCCCATGTTTTCTTCTATGCTCAAAGATGAGGCTGATAACTGAACAGGCGCACTTTCATTATTGTCAGCTATACTTGAAAACGAGGATGATGAGTCAATGGGCGTGTTTTCGTCTTGTAGACTAACAGGTGAGGCTACTAGTTCCATGGACTGGTTTCCGCTGCTTCCTCGTGTTTTCTCTATAGGAGAGAGTGATGAGTCGGAAGATGTGGTTTCATTCTTTCTGTCTTTGCATGAAGGAGAATTTGATAAATGTCGGCCAGTGTCCAAGTCTTCCTCTTTTTCTGATAAGTCTTCATCTTGGGTTTCTAGGGGTTGGTTTTTATTGTCCTCTTCTAGACTTGTTGATGAAGCGGATGAGCTAATGTCCATGACATTACTGTTTTCTGCTAGACTCCTTGATGAACCTGATGAATTGCCGGGTGCAGCTTCATTTATTTCTCCAGTACTTGAAGACGGGACTGTGGAGTCCATGGTGGATTCTTCCTTGCTATCTTCATGCATACCTGTTGAAGACATAGCTCTTATGTCCATGGGCTGGTCTCCGTCATTTTCTTGTGTTTTCTCTAACTGTGCCGAGTCAGTGGATGTGTTTCCATCATCTTTTTTTTCCTTTGTGCTAGGTACAGGTAAACTTGATACATTGCAATCTAAATCTCGGTAGAAACCTCCTAGTAACTCTCGCTCATCTTTTATGCTTTCAGAGTAGACTGGTACGAACTGGTCTTCATTTGGTTCTAGTATGTTGTCAAGCAAATGATCTGCAATCCTTTTTTGCTTTGCAAGATGTTTTTGCATGAATGAAGTTGAGACTGTTGAGTTCATGGCTTGGTTTTTTCTGTTTTCTTGCTGACAAGCATTCGGTTGTTGATTTTGACCAAAGAAATCAAGTTGAAATCTCTTTTCCTCCTCTGAAAGATTATTGCGCATCCAAGCTGAAAAGGCAAAGAAAACCCACAATAAGTCAGTTCAGTTCTTTGAATAACCAGCTAAAGTCACAAATTAAAGTGAAACTACACTGACTTTGATAGTGGTGGTATGTTGGATCCTGAAAATTTTGACAAAGAGCTAAGCTTGAAAGCTTAACTGTTTTCTTCTCCCCATGGATCCAACCTACCACCACTACCAAAGTAGTGTTACTTCTTCGGATCAGCAGTCAACATTTTTCCCATTTCACAAATTTTATTAAGACAAAGACACACACACACACCTACACACACAGTGACATAATAGTTATAAGAAAAATTATGACTACAGTAGAAATTCCGGTTAATTGTATTTTTCCATTTTTGCCTTTCTTACCATACATAAAGCTGTATTTTAGGAACATTTTCAGCTAATTCTCTTTTTGGAATACTAACCCTGACCCTAACCCTAGCCCTAAACCTAACCCTACCCCCCACTATGTACTGCAGTACACCGCGATTTGTCACAGTTGTGGTTCGTTGCGTTTTTCCATCTTATAGGGTGGGGGGTAGGGTTAGGGATAGGGTTAGGGATAGGGTTAGGGATAGGGTTAGTATTCCAAAAAGGTTATTAGCTAAAAATGTTCCTAAAATACAGCTTTATGTATGGTAAGAAAGGCAAAAACGGAAAAATACAATTAACCGAGAAATGCAGGGGTGGCGGCACATCTTTACCTTTACCGGAATTTCTACTGCAGTCATAGTGGTGGTATGTTGGATCTGAAAATTTTGACAAAGAGCTAAGCTTGAAAGCTTAACTGTTTTCTTCTCCCCATGGATCCAACCTACCACCACTACCAAAGTAGTGTTACTTCTTCGGATCAGCAGTCAACAATTTATTTGTTTTAATCGCTAAAGTGAAACTAGTTACACATTAAAACAGAAAACATACTACCTCTTGTTAATCAAGACACACCAGATTTTGTTTTCATTATAACAACTTTATTTGTAGTTAAATCCCTTCACTCAACAGTTTTTAATCAATCACATACATAAACTGAACCATCAACGTGGCTAACTTTTGCTGAATAATACAATTTAAACAACAAACCGTCTGAAATTAAAATATGTCTTGTGGTAAGTGTCACAAAACATGACAGATGACTGCTCAAATTACAGCTATTCATGCTGCAAAAAGAATTGTTACATGAAAATTGAAATCCAGTTCAACTCAACTAACATCTCAGCCAATAGGGCATTTGCCACGAGTGTTCATTCTCTATACAGTGGAACCTCCCTTATAAGACCTATTATAAGACTCCCTCCCACATAAGACCTACTTCTCTGAGACATTGCCCTTCTCTGTAAGTATTCAAATTACTTCCCTAGTAAGACCCCTCCTTTACATGACCTCATTTTGGATGATTTTTTAAGGTCTTATAAGGGAGGTTCCACTACTAATTTGCCCGCACTCGTTCTGCCCGAGTTACGCTGACCTTTCTAATTCAACTCAATGAATTTCAAGCAAGGTCGTCCTCAAGTGGCAAATGCCCTATTGTCACAACACTCTTTTGGATAAAAAGACCCTTTTAAAACAACTCTTACATGTAAATAACGATGATTACAATTCAACACCATAAATGCATACTTTATGCATAAAATTATAACTATATTTTAGGCAATACTTTCTTCCTAGACTTTGTGTAAAATTTGGGGGTTGCGCTTTATAATCAGGTATGCCTTGTGGTCTGTAAAATACAGTAATTTTTAAAAAAAATGAAAACGTAATCAACCAAGCAACAGAAAAAAAGTACTCACCTTTAAATTTAATATCACTTGCAGCATCAAGAAAGTCATTTGAAGGATTGTTTTGAGATTGAGATTCCTCCTGGTACATTTCTTCCTGATAACTGTGTAAAGCAAGTAGGTCTATGTCAACTTCCTGGGTATTTCCTTGATTATAGTTGTCATTTCTTTCTGCACCCTGACTCTGCTTTGTAGATTATAAAAAACATAAAAAATGTACATTTTCAAAAGTAATATCACATGAGTGAAGACAGGTTAATATGTTAATTACAATTATAGGCACACTATGAGATACAGACATGGCATAATAAAACACAGTCAGGTCAGGTCAAGTAAGACGACTAGGCCTTGCGGCCTCTCAAGCGTCTTTTCTCCTCTTCTTTTTTTAATTCAGTTGGCACAGCTGTGACGGTTTTTGTAGACTATCAGTCAAACTGGTATTTTAATTTACTAAGGTTTGGGTCTTTGTCCAGGAGGTTTTTGAATTTGTTGGTATCAGGTGCAAGTTTTTTGTCTGAGCAGGAAGTGCGTTCCAATAATTAGTCACTCTGTTACTGAAAAAGTGTCTCCTGATGTTAGTTCTACTATACTGTGTTAGTATTTTTAATTCATGATTTCTAGTCTTTGAAAATTTCAAGATCTGGAACAAACTTTTGTTATTTTTGTCAGGACCATTAAGAGTTTTGTAAACATTGATTAGGTCACCACGAAGTCTTCTGTATTTCAAGGATGGTAAATCAAGTTTGTGTAGCCTTTCACTATAATCAACATTTTAAAGAAATTTTATTAATTTAGTATGACACACACATACATACAAACACAACGCCTGACATGAAATCAGTAAAATTAGCAAATGTGAAAAACTGCAAATAACTATAGATAATGATTCAACAGACATTTTACTGATAGTGCATATACATAAGCTCTTACGAGCTATAAGATCTGAATATAAACATAATTACAACAACTGTAACCTGATCTTATGTCAGTTTGAATGGTTCCATATTCATATAAACAGTACCTTGTTCTTCCATATTCATATAAACAGTACCTCGTCCTTCCATAGTCATATAAACAGTACCTCGTTCAATGTCAGTTGTTCTTCATCACCAGACGGTTCATTCAAACTGTCATGAAAGCTTCCCTCACTTCTGTTGCTGTCTTCCCCTCTGTTGACGAAAACACACAACATAATTTCACTTTGGTAATATACAGCTTTAAACATGTGTTTTCTGCTAAGTCTCTAAATGAGTATTCAAACTCTCTGGGTTTAATAGACGGTTTTCGGAAAAAACCTATGGGAGAGCACTTTCTGAAAATTAGAGTTGTTTACACCCATTACTTGGTCAAATACCATAGCAACAATGCAACAATGGCATCGAAGCTTGAAACCGCAGGATGCGAGTCAGTGAC
Organism: Phymorhynchus buccinoides; assembly: GCA_017654935.2. Taxonomy (NCBI): domain Eukaryota; kingdom Metazoa; phylum Mollusca; class Gastropoda; order Neogastropoda; family Raphitomidae; genus Phymorhynchus; species Phymorhynchus buccinoides. Next base: position 37,854,522 of record CM065680.1, on the reverse strand, counting down.
TTGCAAACATTTTTTTTTTTAAAATTAGGGGTGGCCACAAACTGATAAAACTTGCAAAATGTGACGTAAAAATATAAATGACATAATTTTTTAGAATGACGCACGATGTTCTAAGTGCTGTATGTCTGCTCAAACACATGAGTCGATAGGCTACGAGAGCTGATGGTGGAGTGACTTCCCCTGTTTGACCGATTGCATTAGACTCCCACACACCATGAAATTACTCCCCTTAATTATTTCCGAACAAATCCTATTTTTCTGTTTTATGATTTGCTTATCGCAAAAACTTTGTATTCAAATGATTAAATGCTAGAAGAGAACACCAATGAGGTGGATCCCAGGAGATATACTGAACACAGTACCATATTTTATGGACTATAAGGCAATACTTTTCTCCTAGACCCCCCTTATAATGTGACTAATAACATAGTAAGAAAATATAATAATAGAACAAAAAATTTGTATAAATTTTGGCCTTATAGCATAATCCGTAAAACACGGTAAGAGATAATTTCAATGTGTTTGTGTTGCTGCTATAATAGCAACATGGTGCCTGAATTGGGCTTAATTGTAACTATTGGAAAAAAAGTGAAGAAAAGCATGACTGATTTTAGAGTGCTGAAACTGAAAATAAATTGTATATGTTCAAAGAATCCCAGGATAAAAGATGAGGCAGAAACCTTTCTTTTTGTTTCAGATAGAGCCAAAGAAAAATGGGTACATTTTCATGGGAGGTTTTGTTCATACAGGTATCTTTTTACCAGCCATGTTTCTACAAAAACACATTTACAATGAGGCGTTATACTACTCCTTGCCGAGACGAAAGGGCGATAATTTTAGGGCCGAACTGCCGATGCCCCCTGGTGGCAAGTCAGGAGCAGATAATCTTCTATGGCTACATACCACTAGTTCCTGACAGGCAAGGGCGATAATCTTAAGTAGGTGGCGTTCGCATTTGAGGTCGCGAGACAGGGGCAGATAATTTTCGGTATAAAGCCTCATTACACACAAGCATAATGTTGTTGCTGGCATATTCTGGCTAAAAGACTCCAGGGATAATCCTAACAGCCAAAACACTTGAACACTATGGTACAAGTGCACCAGCTATGGATGACTGGTTTTTTTATTATCCCGCCACGTGAGCTGCCACATTCCGACTTTGGAGGATTTGGGAGACTGATGATGTTATGCTAGGAGCTTGTCATAGCTAAAGACAATCCTTGCATACCTATGCAGAGCATAACAACATTTTGATGTAGCCTTGGTGTTCTGACTAGCCTATGTCAATTGGTCTGACACAGCCTAAGCCAAGGCGAACACAAGCTAAATAAACTGATGACACATTAACATACCATTCATACCATATCAATATGGCTGGCGAGACATAAGATGTAACTCAGTAAATTCCCAACAATGACACATCTTCATACATACACACCAGACACGTTTGTTTACTGCATTTCAAAACAGACAAATGTGCATAAGGAAGTACTAAATCATGTAACTAACTAAATCAACCGAATGATCATTTGGGCTTTTAACTTTTTCACAGCACGTTGTGAAAATAGTTGCAACACCTGAGCATACAGAAAGAAAGGTGGCAGAGTGGTTAAGACATTCGCCTGCCAAATGTAATGAGTGACTGCAGCGTGAGTGACCCGGGTTCGAATCCCGGCCTCGCCCTTTCTTTCTAGTTTGACAGGAAAATCGACCTGAATGTCCAGTCCTTTGGATGGGGACTTAAAGCTAGTCTGACCCGTGCGCTTTACGCACGTACAAATCCCATGGCAGTTGAAAGTCGGTAAGAGCAGGGAGAAATCCCGCTGCCTGATATGGCCAAATTGATAGCTAGGTTTTCCAAGTGTGAATTCTAAACCAGTGGTGTTAAAACTGGTCCCTCCTATGTCATCTGGCACATCAACCAAAACAGTAACGGTTAAATTGTGCACAAAAGCAATTGACCCTCCTACTTTTTGAGTCACGAGGTTTGCCTGTAAAGCGTGGTATTTCTATGATGGACAATGACACAGCTTTTTTTAACGCATTCAGCTAAACACAAAACAACGAATTGGTTTTTGAAATTTATATAATTAAAAAGATACAAGATAAATGTACACCCTCGTACAAAACGAAAGTCACCGCAATCTCCAGATTATTAAGGACATTTATTGAAAAGGGCCAAAATTGGGTGTCCTGAAGGAATTTTCAGGCTTTCACTGCAGTACACTGACGGCACAGGGCGCAGCAGCGAGAGGATTGTGTTGGAAGTGCTAGAAAATTATATACAGCCATCTTCCAGTCATTTAAATAATTTCTTTTGAAAAAAAGGAAAAAGAAAAGAAATAAAAATACTCGGTAGTACTTAAGACATTCCACCCATGGATAGCATGGATTCTCACACAAAGCAAACATTGAAATAGATATATAGGTGTGCAACAATCTCATGGACAAAGTGCTAATGAAAGATCACGCAAAACAATCATAAACAAGGTTCAATTAATACAACAACAACAACATACAGTATTCATACAGCGCTGAATCTTGATAAAAAATCAAATCAAAGCGCACACACACGTAAGCATTCATAATGCACTCAAACAAAAATGCAATACAAAGCGAACACACACGTATGACAAAAATGGTATACTGCAGAAACAGACCTAAAGGCAAGAAAGACAAGACCCAAGCGGACACTACCTTGTAAAAGAAATGCAGAAAAAAACCTTCACCATAGCAGTTTACGAAAGTAAACCTTCAAATACCTTGATGAGTCAGTCTCGCAAGGAATTGGTAGCACAACCATCTTGTCACAATGCTTTTGCACAGAGATAGAGGGGGGTATCTCCACAGCTGTTCTGTTCTTGGCGTTTGTCCCGTAACGGCCTAAAAGCAATATTAGAACCCTGTAAGGAAAGACAAAATCTTTCTTGAATAACGCATCTCAATTCATGTGGCTGCGAATTGGGATTCGGAATGAGCGGCGTGGAAGCAACGCCACTGAACGGCCCGGAAAATGGGACAGCCAAAAAAATAAAAATAAAACCACCAAAAAACCCACTTCTGAATTCCACAGCACAGCATCCAAATCGACAAATGAAAAGTGGGATTTAAAGATTGGTTGACAAGTAGTGATTTGTTTTTAAAAAGTGACATGGGAAAAGTGGGTATGACAAAGCATGAAAATATGCATAGCAACACTATAGAATCACACAGAGTAGCATTTGCAGGAGTGCGAGTGCAAGGTCCCAAAACTTGAAAGTCGAATTCCTGAAAATCCAAAAAATCAAATGTGTAATAAAAGTTTGTAAAAACTAAATAATCTGAAACTGAACTTCATAAAATCTCTGAATCGGAAAATGCTCTTTTACTTAGCATGTCATAATGTGCACCCTCTAACAAGCAAAACTTTTAATTGAGAGATATGTGTGTGTGTGTGTGTGTGTGTGTGTGTGTGTGTGCACGTGCGCATGTGCGTGCATATGTTGTGTGCATGCATGATAGCAAGCACATGTAAGCGAGTTTATGTGGCAGATATATTTGCACTTTGTTAAATGTTTTCAAGTTTCAACTGTAGTGTGTGACCGTTGAGAAAGTGTGCAAGCATGCAAGAGTAAGCGAGCATGCATGCTTGTATGTGTGTGTGTTGCTTTTCTTGGCAGATATGCTTGCACTTTGTTAGCGTTTTCTGGTTTTAACTATTATAATATATAAATATTTATATACTTAGAAAGTAAAGAAAGAAAAGGTTACCTGGGAAACCTGCAGATTTTTGTTTCTGCTGCTGCTTTACGGTGATGACAATCTTGACATTTCACTTCGATTTCCTCTTGGAAGTAAGCATTGAAAACGTCTTGAAGAGATGTAAATTTGCTGAAAACAAGTGGAAAAGTTCTCAGATATGGATGCAAAATAAAAATGTTTTTTTCTGAAAAGGCTGCAAGTCTTTATTGGGATAAGATAAACCTTTGTTGAGATGATTTCATGCTGTAGAATTTAACAGCATTAATAAACATCAAGATCTAAATGTATTATGGACTATAAGGCGGTACTTTTTTTTATAGACTGAGACCCCTGCGCCTATAATGTGACTGTTAATATAGTAAGAAACTATACTAACAAAATCTGAACTTTGTGTAAAATTTGGGGGATGCGCCTTATAATCAGGTGCGTAATCAGGTCTGTAAAATACAGTTGTTTTGTGGCTCAAGCCACAAACCTATAACTCACTTTGTCGGTCGGTCTGTCGGTCGGTCCAAAATTGTCGCACATTTTGACAAAATTGTCACACTTCAAATCGAGGCTGCACTTCAAATTGAGGCCGCTCTTTAAAATGATGTCTTTTAAAAGCGTACAAAATAATAAACATACGTAATACAGACACTACAACAGACACGACGAGTATGCGGTGTTTCTTTTGATGAGTATAAGTAGGATACATAGTTTTAAATGTTTTCCAAAAGATATAAAAAGTTACGAAATGGTGTAGAGATAACATTCTGGTTTACAGATTAAAATTATTGAAAAGCCAGGGGAGGTGACTCATGATTGGAGTGGTAAAAATAGACCGCGTGCCACAAACTATTGTGATTTTGCGCTTGTTTAAAAAGACACACACAAGAAAAAAAAGGAGAAGCCAAAATATACTTTAATAAAATTATAAGAGCACAGCTGAAAACAAAAGTAAAAAGTCTATTGATTTAATTATAAAAAGGATGTGAAAATTTAAACAAAAGAAATTGTACATTTATTGCCTTAAACAAAAATGAAGCAGGCATTGAATAAAATCCACAGCAAATGTCTAAAATTGAAAAGTGTATTGAATTCGAGACTTTAAACATTGTTTTAAGTTCAAGACATGGATTAATTGTAAATGCAGACCTGTTTACCCCCTGTATAAGTCTTTAGTCTGGATAGCTGAAATGAGTAGTTTGGTGTGAAATGTATAGCTTTATTCATTAAACCATCAAATAATGCTCACTGGAAATGAGTAATTAGAGAATTATTTTCAATTTTGAAGAGTAGTAGAGGTCCAAAATGAGTAGAATACTACTTGAAAAGAGTAGAGTAAACAGGTCTGTTAAAATGTAATCGTTTTATGAACACGTTCTTTTGTGCACTTTCATGTTTTTGATAAGTTGGCTGCTACTGTGCTAGCTTTTGTAGTTGTTGCTTTTTAAGAGTAACGGTTCACTGCATTTATATGCTTAAACGCACGGCCGGACTAAAAAATAGGGGAGGCGCTGAGCGCGCGCCACATTTCAATCACAGCTGGTGAGAGAAACGGTTCGCTCTTCTCCGTTGCCTGTTGTGCGAGCCACCGCAAGGCAGAGATTTTCTGACGAGCAGACCCGATCCCTGGGATCGGTTGTTTTCCCTTTAAAGCAGCATGTAATAATACACACATCAATAAAACTATTCCATCAGTGATATGTTATGTCTATTTTTAGTTACTGGAAAACGGGTTGAGCCTGAAACATTGCAACTTGTTTTGTTATCAAATCTTTTGTTTTTGGTTTAACCCTTTCGCCGCCAGCCATCTTTGAGCCAAAAATTTCCATTAAACTTACTTGGCTACCAAAAATTGTTTTTGGTCTGCAATATTGTGGGATTTCTCTGCGACACATTTAGAACAGGGTCAATCCTTACTGCCCAAATTTAGGAACACAATATCATTGAATAACAGACCCTGATTTCAAGAGTCCTAATGACATGGGTGTTAAATCATTGTGGTGCAAAAATGCGACATTGGCGGTGAAAGGGTTAAATTTCGACCGTTTTAATTGGTAGTGAATGTTCCGTCAATCATGTGGGGGAAAATCACTTTTAAATTGATGAATACAAAATAAAATAAAATAAAATAAATCAATCACATATATGAATTCATATGCAAATGGTCAAACACAAACATGTCATTTATTCTTTTCCCCGTGGGGATACCGGGGGGTCTTTCGTAAAAATAGTTCCCCCACCTTCTGTGCTTGTAACTTCCTCTAATCTGCCACTAGCTTTGGCTCTGGCTTTTCTCTTTGCTTTCTGTTATCTACTATCTTTCTGCCTAACCGGTGTGACGTAAGTGTCCCGCGCGACCCACTTTCTCCTTTTCTTATCTACCCCCCCCCCCCCCCCCCTTCTCACCCTCTCTCCTTTTCATTTCTCGACCAACCGCCACGTTAATTGCCATCCACCATCAAAGAGAACGCCGATTAAGGCCGTTGTCTGTTTGAAGTTCGATTTGTCTCCCCGGTCGGCATGTAACCCCTACCGAGGTTATCTCCCTTCACCCCCCCCCCTCTTATCTACCCTCCTCACCATGAGAAAGTGACAACCACGGTCAATTCCCTTTGAAGACGGTTTTGCCTTTCCTATCATGAGCAAGGTTAGGAATGTCCGGCATGTGATAATGCTGTAATCGGCGCGTGATTGTTCTGTACATTTTGAACATCATCTTGTGATGTGTCGACTGCTATAAACCAATGACAGGCTTTCATTGTTTGAAAGTGAAGGCTATAATTGGAGTGGTGAGAAAAAGTTTTTCACACAAGACGCTGAAACCTAGCTAGAGCAACATTGCAGACTCAACCTCTCCCAGCCAGTTATAGCCCAATTAATGAGTATTATTGATGACTGGTGATTGAGATCTTGTTTGTTTGACCCTAGTTTTGATCTAGATCCTATGTTCAATGATGAATAAGGAGTAGATAGATATGTTATAGAAAAGAAGTGGTAAACATTCTATTCTATTTATGTGCACTGATTATTTGTGTGTGTGTGTTTTTTTGACTTGAACACTTTTGGTACCAGAACCGGAGTTTATGCCTACTAACCCTTTTGTCTATTTTTAGTAGGAAACCTATGGGCCGCAATCTTGCACTTTATGATACCATTCCTTTCCAGGTGTTGGATGGAGAGTGATGTTGGATTGATCACCTTTTATGTTTTACTGATCTCAGTTTGTTAACTGAAATTCAGTTTATTTATTAACTAGTGCTATTGTACAAGGGAAGCCTTCTAGCCGGTTGGGATTCACTAATGCCCTGCCGACTGAAGCCCCTTGTCTCTAAGCCATAGAGATCTACATCCACCTTCTCCTGTGATTATCAGCAGGGCATCGTGGGCCGGAAGATTATCCCGGACTCCACCAAGCACCAAGACGGGACCGCCGCCAAGACGACCCGCACCCAGAATCCGCGAGGAGACCACGCTTGAACCGTGCCATCCCGCGAAGCCGTAACCGGAACGACTGGGAGCTACTCTCATCTGACGAGCAAGCCCAGCCAACCCAGCACTCGCCGATCACCACGGAGGAACTTGAAACAGCTAAGTCCCCCGGACTGCGCCAATCATTTGAACTTTCCTCCGGACAATGAAGAGAATTAGTAACCCTTCCTGCTTGGGGCTAACCTTCTAGAAAGACAAAAGTCTTATAAATCCTTTCGGATTCCATTGTTTTTTTATCCATATTTTGTTTTGGCGCCATTGAGCTGCTTTATTATTATTGTTGCATAATCTTATGCAGATTTTGGGAGTAAATAAAATACAAGTGTCAAATAATTCTGAACCCTTTGGTCAGACTGATGAGAGTGGGAGTCTTGTAATTTCATGTAAAACCCTACTTCTCTCTGCCTGCCATTTAGAGCAATTCAACCACTTGTATTTCTTACAACCATACGAGCCAGAACCCGGGCACAAATATAAATTTATTAGATGAAAAGGGGCCGGGAAAGTTGCTCATCTCCCATACCCTAGAGAAGTGGGCTAAAGGCAAATTTTCTAAAGTCTTCCCTAGGGACTTAGCCTTTTAACCCATTACCTCGTCACAACCGGTCCATTCTCCTGCCTTTTTTCATGACACACTTTCAAAAAGATTTCCTCCAGGCGAAGTCGGACTTGCTGATTTATTCTCTGAATGTGCTACCATCAGAAGATGTAAATCAATACTGTATATAAATCAACTTACAGCTCCTTTGGTATGGACAGCACAATGCAATGAACACTCCGTTCTATTACTGTGTCTCTATACTTGCTGCAACTGCACAAAAAGACAACCAAACATATTAGATACACACTCAAACAAAGTTTATACGAAAGAAATATATAGTGGTAGTTGTTGTTTTTTAACCCTCCACTTCCCTAGGGACTACTTTCTTTTCATTTATCTTTCTTTTTTTTTTTCTTTTTTTTTTGAGGCGGCACATCTTTTTTCTTTCTTTTTTTCCTCGCTACTCTCATTCATTTGTCTGTGTGATGAACGATTATGAACATTTTATATATATATATTTTTTTTTAAAGAAGTATTTAGTGTTCTTGTCTGATACATAAGTGTCTGGGTTTCTGTGTGACTTAGTGTTTGGTGTACTGACACTCATACCATTTATGTGTGTGTGTGTGTGTGTGTGGCACGCATAGTGGTAGTTTGTAACCTGTCCTTTGCTGCTCAAGATAAATAAATAAATACATGAACAAATAAACAAACAAATAAATTAATTAATAAACAAATGTATAACTTTTAGGACAGACATACAATAAACAAATGTACAACCTTTTAGGACAGACATACAATAAACAAATGTACAACTTTTTAGGACAGACATACAATAAACAAATGTACAACCTTTTAGGACAGACATACAATAAACAAATGTACAACTTTTTAGGACAGACATACAATAAACAAATGTACCTTTTAGGACAGACATACAATAAACAAATGTACAACTTTTTAGGACAGACATACAATAAACAAATGTACAACCTTTTAGGACAGACATACAATAAACAAATGTACAACCTTTTAGGACAGACATACAATAAACAAATGTACAACTTTTTAGGACAGACATACAATAAACAAATGTACAACTTTTTAGGACAGACATACAATAAACAAATGTACAACTTTTTAGGACAGACATACAATAAACAAATGTACAACTTTTTAGGACAGACATACAAACAAACGTACAACTTTTTAGGACAGACATACAATAAACAAATGTAGAACCTTTTAGGACAGACATACAATAAACAAATGTACAACTTTTTAGGACAGACATGCAACATGCAAATATGTACTTTCAATTTGAAAACAAATTAATAAATAAATTCATCTTCTCCACGTAAACTAAGTTAAAGACTTCAAGAATCTTTGTCAGGATCCCTCCCCCCCTCATTTCAAGTTCCTATTCTATTCTTTCTCCCCCATCCCTTTCCTGTCATACTGTATGATGAAATCTTAGAAATGATTCTTTCTCAACCTGCAAGGCCTTAACATTAAAACAAACTGTTTATACAGCAGAGGTTATCTTCTGTTACTCCTGTATTTCAAATTCACAGCAATTTTATTAGCCGTTTTATCGAAGCCGGTTTGCAAGAGTGAATGCGCTTGTTTATCTCTAGCGCGCGGAGTTGCGAAAAGTGATCTACTCACTTCCGAGCCGATGGGGCTGAATGTTTGCCTGACGACAAGTAATGGGCAAAGAACAACCAAAGATGTGCGTGCAGCTTGCAGATCTCGCATTGAATCTCTGACACACAATTTTGTCACTGATTTTTTTTAATTAATCAGCTCTACTTTTACACAACACTGTGTGTTTCTCATAACAGATCACGATCTTATTTGTTTGGCTCAGTTGTGATTATTTATTCGATCACAAACCCTGCAACTGAGCAAACTCATACTGTCTTGCACGAAAAAGCCACAGAACATAACTTTTTTCATTAGCTTAGGCGGTTCCTTTTCTATTATGTTTCATAATGTTGGGTGTCCGCTGATCGGGACCTGACTGGCTGGGTCACTTAGCTTAGAGTGAAGGTAGCTGCTCCATTCAGCATCACGTTGGGTGCCCGCTGAAAGGATCCTGACTGGCTGGGTCACTTAGCTTAGGGTGATGATGCTCTTTCTCTCAGTGCTTAAACTCAGTGTTTATCCCAGGATAGTTAGTAAATCTTCCCCACAAAAAGGGGAGGGAAGGGGGCAGTTAGGTAGGCTTCGTTACATTTTTTTTTTCAAAACGGTTTTGGTAAAAGTGAAATACATTTGCCTGCTATTGTGATCATGAAACCACGCCAAAAAAAATTACATACACGTTTGCCTATTCAAAACACGTTTGCCTAGTAGTGAGGAAGGGGGGAGGTTCGTACGAAAAGGTTTTGAGACTTTCGGGGCTGGTATGATTTTATTCAAAATTAATGCGCATGCACAGATGTACTTTGCTTTATAACAGCATTAAATACAAATACACTGACACAACAAAGTAAGACGTATTCACATTATTTTAACCAACACTATCCGGGTATCCCCACAAATCCTCTCAATTTCAGACAAAATTTAAAAATAATTTGTATGATTCAATCTCATTCCCAGTATGTTGCACTACCAATGATGTCAATTATTCACTGATTCTCATGTTCCCTCCCATGTGCCTGTAATCTTTAGGACTGCAGGATGTAAAGGAGAAATTTGCTATTCACGCTTTTTTAAAAAAAGAGGGTTATTTTGGATTTTCAAAGGGTATACAAACAGCAAGTTTGTAACAAGAAAGTGTACTGCATACTGATATTTCTCCTGGGGCGTTGAAATGGTGTGCAAATTATGAAATGTGTAGTAAGAAAATGTACTTTACTTCCACCCCTCTCCCAGTGCTTGAAATAAGAAACTGTGCATAAGCCATCACCCCAACAACCTGGGATAGTGCACCCAGTACTCAGAAGTGAAATAGTACACGCTAAGACATTGTTTGGCCTGCGCTAGATCTATTTATTTAAAAACAAATAATAACAAAATAAATAATAAATAATGTTTTAAAAGAACTTAATCAGCTTTTAAGCCCAAAACAAGTCACTCTTTCCATTACAACACAACTGTTGTAAGTAGGCCTACAACATACAATTAAATTACATGGTTATGGAATCCACAACAATTTACTTAATATGGATAGAAGACTTTTCATGTAACAGAACTCAGTATTGTAATAGTAAAGATGTGAAATCAGTCTGTAGGCTGCACATGTTAGCAGTAGTGTTCCTCAAGGTAGTATTCTAGGTCCTTTTTTAAAAACTTATTTTATGGATGCCTAGAGAGAGAGAAAAATAGAGATTTTACGCCTTCTAAAACAATGGATGCCTAGGTGTCTGTCACCGTTTTACAGCTTCTATCACCTACCACCACTGAAAACAAATTTCAGTCCAGCCCTGTAGTTCTAAGTAGAATAGCAGTAGCTTTATCTGCTATGTGAAAGTCATAGTCAGCTGACTCAGTCAGTGACACACACACACACACACACACACACACACTGTGACACACACACACACACGATACATTGTTTGTCTTTTTTAAAAATATATATAGATGCCTAGGTGTCGGTCACTGCTTCACAGCTTCTATCACCTACCACCAATGAAAACAAATTTCAGTCCAGCCCTGTAAAAGTAGAATAGCAGTCGCTTTATCTGCTATGAAAAGGTTATAGTCAGACACAACTGACTCAGTCAGTGACACACACACACACACACACACATGATAAATTGTTTGTCTTTACAATATACGACTGTATACCCTCTCGACCTTCACGCGCCTCTGTGTGTGCGCGTGCGTGTGTGTGTGAGTTGTGTGTGTTGTGTGTATGCGAGTTGTGGTGTGTGTGTGTGAGTGAGTTGGTGACCCAGTATTTCTCACCACCACTATCAAGCACATTTTTGTCGCTTATTTTTAAATTTTTATCTGGAAGGACCAACGTCCTAGTCGTGGATTTTAAAAAGGCCTTTGATAAGATTTATCACTATCTCCTTATGAATAATTTTGCCACTATGGGATCAGAAGTTCAGTCAATAGATTAATTGAGAGCTTCCTTGCAGGCAGGCAGGAAACAATAGTTGTTGATTGAGCTGCATCCGAAGCTATCCCTGTAGAATCAGGAGTCCCCCAAGGATCTGTGCTTGGGCCGACCCTTTTCCTGTTGGCATCAATGGTCTTTCGAGGCAACTATCTTCCAACTTCCTTTCTCTTTGTGGACGACTCTGTCACCGAGCTGTGGACCCTCCCAGAGACCTCAATGATCTCCAACCAGACCTAAATGAATTAGCATCATGGGAAAACAAATGGATGTCCTTCCATCCCGACAAATGCAAGAGCCTCCATGTGATCAGGAAGAAAAATCCCCTGATAAAGAACTACCAACTATATGGCCAGGACCTGGATTGGATAGAGATGAAAATAAATGTCTGGGCTTTACAATATCACAAGACCTTAGATGGGACACCCACATCTCAAATGTGCGCAGCAAAGTCAGTAAGACCCTTGGCTTCCTCCATCGCAACTTAAAAGTAGAGTTAGTCAACATCAAGGAATTTGCATATAAGGCAAGTAGTAAAAGGCTTATAATTATGTCATTGGTTAACCCATTCTAGAAAGGTGCCTGCTATGCCATAGCATTGCCTCTTTAAACTGATGTAAAACTATATATATATATATCTGTACATGTGTGCGTGTGTGTGTGTCACTGTGCGAGCCCCTTCCCCCATCCGCCCCACTTTACTCCCACCCTTCTAGTTCTACCCATTCCCAAATCATAGTGAAAATCCTTCATCCACGACCCACCCACCCTCTAGTAGAATCCCCGTTTGCTTGCATGCCCCCTTTCCCCTCAACCATATCAAAATTCAAACTCAGATTATTTTATTTGTTGTAAAACCATCAAAGGAATTATCGAACAAACCAAAGCATACGGCGCTCTCGCCACACCGTAATTATTTACACAGATGTGGTAAACAGTAAACACATTATCGTCATAGGCCTACCATGAAAAGAAACAAAACAAAAAGCGCAGGGTAAAGATGGTGACAAAGTAAATGTTATTGAAGCAAATAAGGAGTAGTAAAACTCGCGTAATCACGTATAGGGACAGCAAAGCATTCATGTTCGTATCAACATCGCGATTTATCGTCAGAAGTGGCGTCTGCGACGCAAACAGAAACAGGAAAGTCGATCTACTACTGTATCTACGGTAGCTGCCCAACTCGCCACCGGAAGTTATAGCAAACAAAGGGACTGTATCAGTGAGCCACCAAACCAAGGGAAGTAACAACCCCACCTAAAACGGCTAATAGAAAGAGACTACTGGTTACAAAACAACAAAACAAACCAACTTTTTTTTTTTTAAATCAAAAAAGGAAAATATAACTGTAAAAAACAACAACAAAACAAGGGAGTAATGTCAAAGATAAAAACTCTAACCTTAAACATTTTTTGGTGTGCTTGAAATGAATTTCAAAATTGTCACTGGTTGGGTTGGGCAGTGTAGACGGTTCCTCAGCAGACTTTTCTTCATTGTCATCAGTAGAAACACCCCTCTTCTCCACTGCACTGGGCCTAGCCTTTTCAGATACAGATTTCTCAGGTGCACTGACAACTCCACCTTCACAGGACTTTCCTTGAATATCATGCATTGGCGATCCCTCTTGGCTTTCATCGGCAACATTCAGCTCACTTGTACAGACAACTGGATTATCCTTTGATATCAAACCTGGTAGTCTTTTCTCAAGCATAGTTCTATCTTCTGCTGAAAGCGTTTCATTTTCAAAAGATTGTTTGTCAGAATCAATTTCATCTTCTGCAGACATATCAGTGTTCGTTGAGCAAACACTGTCTTCTTGATCAACTTTCTTTGCATTTCTGTCAGCATCACTCCTCATGTCTAAAACATGCACTATTTCACCGTCACTGTCGCTGATTTGAGAGGGAGCAGGCGGACTTTGTATAGGCATAGACCCGTCAAAAATTTCAATCATGTCTTCAGTCAATGCACTTTTATCCATTTCCATAACATCTGTGATGACACTGTTCTCCAAAGAGAGATCAATATCCATATCAGAAGATGGTTGGTTCGCTTCTAATTCCACAGAGGTGTCCACCGAGCACAGCAGACTTTCGTTGGTGTCATGTTTCTGGGAACTTGATGGTTGTCCAGTGTTACAGTTGTTAGAAGCATCAGCCTCCGATTCAGATTTGCGCTGCTCATCTCCCCTTGTGGGGTTACTGTCTGCTTCCTCAGGTACCTCAATCTTTGCTGCTTCCTTACTGTTTATGTTCTCTGGTTTTTGAAAGCTGTTGCTTTGGGGTTCCTGTTCTTGGGTACTAATTTTCTCACTTTGATTTAACGTTTCTTCTTCAGACACAGAGTCTTTAGTTTCTGAACCTTTTACAGGTATATGTCCATGCACCTGACAGGTCTCTAAAGCACTTGTAGTTTCTCCTTCAATGCTTTGGCCATCTTTGGGCTGTTCTGAACTACCAACAGAAGTGCTTTCTTGATCTTTTAAAACTTCTGCATTCATTGCACATTTGCTTAGTGCTATGCCTTCCTCCTTGATCTTGTCAAGCAGCTGAACCAGAAACTCATGGACATCCTGGACAACAACAACAACAACCGTTCTAGGCAACAACAACAAATAATAATCATAGAATAACACCTGTAAATACTAATAGGGGATAATGTAGAATGCATGCAATAGCAACAGCATGACTGCTTCCAACACATTTTCACATTAAACTTTGAAAACATATTGTTTGTATTTATAAAACTAGAGATATGTTTATACATTTTGTCAACTATTCACAAGTAATAATGCTTGTAATTAGCTAACTTGATAGCAAGACTGTTCAAGTTTGACTGCCAATCTAACAGACAAAAACAAACCATCATTTTTTAAAGTTGTTGAATGCATACAAAAAGTAACAATCACACAATAATGTACTGTCTATCAAAGAAACTATGAACACCAATAAACACAGAGCAAATAATAGTAGTGAGAATGTCTATGCATGTATGTGTATGTGTATATATAAGTGTGTATGTGTGTGTGTGCGTGTGTGTGTGTGTGTGTGTATGTGTGTGTGTACGCATTCATGTTTTACGAGTGAGCAAAGGCCCTTGTGAGAGTGTATGAATGTCCATCCATGTATGTAAACATGTGATCTTTATGTGTGTGTGTGCACGTGAGTGGATGTGAATGGGTGTGCATGCATGCATGTGCTTGTTTATATAAGCTTGTATACTCATGCAGATGCCTATGTGCTCATCTCTAAAATGACACTTGGCACCATTACTTACATGCTGGTTACCATCAAGAAAATTGACAGAAGTTGAAGCCACGGTCAGTATGTTTCTGAGCATCTTTCTGACATTTTCCGAGCTTCCACGAAACTGCTGTTTCTGCTTCTCCAGCAGCAGCCTTGAAACAGCTCTGATGATACACCATCACATAGTAATCAATATAGTACACTTAGACAAAGCAGGCACAAGGAAATTATTGCACACCATACCAATTAGTCACATTAGCGCATCGCAGAATTCTGTTTTTATCATATATAGCAACCCCCCCCCCGAACAACATTACTTTTTCACTAATAGTATTAGTCTATTCCAGATCTCATGCAATGATGCACATTGAATGTTAGTTTGCTATAAGATATAATGAAAAGAAATAAACTGGTAAAGGTGGTTAATAAACGCACAATCACGCGCTGATATGTACTCTGTTCAAGTAAACCACACACACACAGAGTGATACACACTGCTTCACACACACAAACATGTATGTACACACACACACAGAGTGATACACACTGCTTCACACACACAAACATGTATGTACACACACACACAGAGTGATACACACTGCTTCACACACACAAACATGTATGTACACACACACACAGAGTGATACACACTGCTTCACACACACAAACATGTATGTACACACACACACAGAGTGATACACACTGCTTCACACACACAAACATGTATGTACACACACACACAGAGTGATACACACTGCTTCACACACACAAACATGTATGTACACACACACACAGAGTGATACACACTGCTTCACACACACAAACATGTATGTACACACACACACAGAGTGATACACACTGCTTCACACACACAAACATGTATGTACACACACACACACAGTGATACACACTGCTTCACACACACAAACATGTATGTACACACACACACACAGTGATACACACTGCTTCACACACACAAACATATATGTACACACACACACAGAGTGATACACACTGCTTCACACACACAAACATATATGTACACACACACACAGAGTGATACACACTGCTTCACACACACAAACATGTATGTACACACACACACAGAGTGATACACACTGCTTCACACACACAAACATGTATGTACACACACACACAGAGTGATACACACTGCTTCACACACACAAACATGTATGTACACACACACACAGAGTGATACACACTGCTTCACACACACAAACATGTATGTACACACACACACAGAGTGATACACACTGCTTCACACACACAAACATGTATGTACACACACACACAGAGTGATACACACTGCTTCACACACACAAACATGTATGTACACACACACACAGAGTGATACACACTGCTTCACACACACAAACATGTATGTACACACACACACAGAGTGATACACACTGCTTCACACACACAAACATGTATGTACACACACACACAGAGTGATACACACTGCTTCACACACACAAACATGTATGTACACACACACACAGAGTGATACACACTGCTTCACACACAAACACACAACACAGTATGTACACACACACACAGAGTGATACACACTGCTTCACACACACAAACATGTATGTACACACACACACAGAGTGATACACACTGCTTCACACACACAAACATGTATGTACACACACACACAGAGTGATACACACTGCTTCACACACACAAACATGTATGTACACACACACACAGAGTGATACACACTGCTTCACACACACAAACATGTATGTACACACACACACAGAGTGATACACACTGCTTCACACACACAAACATGTATGTACACACACACACAGAGTGATACACACTGCTTCACACACACAAACATGTATGTACACACACACACAGAGTGATACACACTGCTTCACACACACAAACATGTATGTACACACACACACAGAGTGATACACACTGCTTCACACACACAAACATGTATGTACACACACACACAGAGTGATACACACTGCTTCACACACACAAACATGTATGTACACACACACACAGAGTGATACACACTGCTTCACACACACAAACATGTATGTACACACACACACAGAGTGTACACTGCTTCACACACACACATGTAGTGATACACATACACACTGCTTCACACACACAAACATTTATGTACACACACACACAGAGTGATACACACTGCTTCACACACACAAACATATATGTACACACACACACAGAGTGATACACACTGCTTCACACACACAAACATATATGTACACACACACACAGAGTGATACACACTGCTTCACACACACAAACATGTATGTACACACACACACAGAGTGATACACACTGCTTCACACACACAAACATGATGTACACACACACACAGAGTGATACACACTGCTTCACACACACAAACATGTATGTACACACACACACAGAGTGATACACACTGCTTCACACACACAAACATGTATGTACACACACACACAGAGTGATACACACTGCTTCACACACACAAACATGTATGTACACACACACACAGAGTGATACACACTGCTTCACACACACAAACATATATGTACACACACACACAGAGTGATACACACTGCTTCACACACACAAACATGTATGTACACACACACACAGAGTGATACACACTGCTTCACACACACAAACATGTATGTACACACACACACAGAGTGATACACACTGCTTCACACACACAAACATGTATGTACACACACACACAGAGTGATACACACTGCTTCACACACACAAACATGTATGTACACACACACACAGAGTGATACACACTGCTTCACACACACAAACATGCTGTACACACACACACAGAGTGATACACACTGCTTCACACACACAAACATGTATGTACACACACACACAGAGTGATACACACTGCTTCACACACACAAACATTTATGTACACACACACACAGAGTGATACACACTGCTTCACACACACAAACATGTATGTACACACACACACAGAGTGATACACACTGCTTCACACACACAAACATGTATGTACACACACACACAGAGTGATACACACTGCTTCACACACACAAACATGTATGTACACACACACACAGAGTGATACACACTGCTTCACACACACAAACATGTATGTACACACACACACAGAGTGATACACACTGCTTCACACACACAAACATGTATGTACACACACACACAGAGTGATACACACTGCTTCACACACACAAACATGTATGTACACACACACACAGAGTGATACACACTGCTTCACACACACAAACATGTATGTACACACACACACAGAGTGATACACACTGCTTCACACACACAAACATATATGTACACACACACACAGAGTGATACACACTGCTTCACACACACAAACATGTATGTACACACACACACAGAGTGATACACACTGCTTCACACACACAAACATGTATGTACACACACACACAGAGTGATACACACTGCTTCACACACACAAACATGTATGTACACACACACACAGAGTGATACACACTGCTTCACACACACAAACATGTATGTACACACACACACAGAGTGATACACACTGCTTCACACACACAAACATGTATGTACACACACACACAGAGTGATACACACTGCTTCACACACACAAACATGTATGTACACACACACACAGAGTGATACACACTGCTTCACACACACAAACATGTATGTACACACACACACAGAGTGATACACACTGCTTCACACACACAAACATGTATGTACACACACACACAGAGTGATACACACTGCTTCACACACACAAACATGTATGTACACACACACACAGAGTGATACACACTGCTTCACACACACAAACATGTATGTACACACACACACAGAGTGATACACACTGCTTCACACACACAAACATGTATGTACACACACACACAGAGTGATACACACTGCTTCACACACACAAACATGTATGTACACACACACACAGAGTGATACACACTGCTTCACACACACAAACATATATGTACACACACACACAGAGTGATACACACTGCTTCACACACACAAACATGTATGTACACACACACACAGAGTGATACACACTGCTTCACACACACAAACATGTATGTACACACACACACACAGAGTGATACACACTGCTTCACACACACAAACATGTATGTACACACACACACAGAGTGATACACACTGCTTCACACACACAAACATGTATGTACACACACACACAGAGTGATACACACTGCTTCACACACACAAACATATATGTACACACACACACAGAGTGATACACACTGCTTCACACACACAAACATGTATGTACACACACACACAGAGTGATACACACTGCTTCACACACACAAACATGTATGTACACACACACACAGAGTGATACACACTGCTTCACACACACAAACATGTATGTACACACACACACAGAGTGATACACACTGCTTCACACACACAAACATGTATGTACACACACACACAGAGTGATACACACTGCTTCACACACACAAACATGTATGTACACACACACACAGAGTGATACACACTGCTTCACACACACAAACATGTATGTACACACACACACAGAGTGATACACACACTTCTCACACACAAACATGTATGTACACACACACACAGAGTGATACACACTGCTTCACACACACAAACATGTATGTACACACACACACAGAGTGATACACACTGCTTCACACACACAAACATGTATGTACACACACACACAGAGTGATACACACTGCTTCACACACACAAACATGTATGTACACACACACACAGAGTGATACACACTGCTTCACACACACAAACATGTATGTACACACACACACAGAGTGATACACACTGCTTCACACACACAAACATGTATGTACACACACACACAGAGTGATACACACTGCTTCACACACACAAACATGTATGTACACACACACACAGAGTGATACACACTGCTTCACACACACAAACATGTATGTACACACACACACAGAGTGATACACACTGCTTCACACACACAAACATGTATGTACACACACACACAGAGTGATACACACTGCTTCACACACACAAACATGTATGTACACACACACACAGAGTGATACACACTGCTTCACACACACAAACATGTATGTACACACACACACAGAGTGATACACACTGCTTCACACACACAAACATGTATGTACACACACACACAGAGTGATACACACTGCTTCACACACACAAACATGTATGTACACACACACACAGAGTGATACACACTGCTTCACACACACAAACATGTATGTACACACACACACAGAGTGATACACACTGCTTCACACACACAAACATGTATGTACACACACACACAGAGTGATACACACTGCTTCACACACACAAACATGTATGTACACACACACACAGAGTGATACACACTGCTTCACACACACAAACATATATGTACACACACACACAGAGTGATACACACTGCTTCACACACACAAACATGTATGTACACACACACACAGAGTGATACACACTGCTTCACACACACAAACATATATGTACACACACACACAGAGTGATACACACTGCTTCACACACACAAACATGTATGTACACACACACACAGAGTGATACACACTGCTTCACACACACAAACATGTATGTACACACACACACAGAGTGATACACACTGCTTCACACACACAAACATGTATGTACACACACACGAAAAGATATTGTCATCAATCATATTCTATGTTTGTAATATTTTTTTTAAACTGAGAAAGATCAAAGCAAAAAATAACAGTACAAAATTACATTACATGCACACATATCAAATAGTAAGATTAAAAGCAAACTGTCCATCACATTACGCCTGCATAATTCAAACAGAAAGAGAAAGGCCAAAGTATAATATCATTCAGATTACAAGCACATATTTCAAGCATACTAAAACGGAAACAAACATACCGCATCATGGGCACAGGTGGAGGGTGGGAAATCTTATGGTGGTAAGAATACCTCAACAGATCTGTCGTGAAGGGCTGAAGGCCATACAGCGACTGCAGGACTGAATTCATGAAGCAGGTCTGACTAAAGTTTTCGAACCTGAAACAAACAAACGAAAGTAAAATAACCCCCAAGATTTTAGCCTGAAATGAACAAAAGTAAAATCAACTCCTTAACTTTTTAGCCTGAAACAAACGAACAAACAAAAGTAAGATAAACTCCAATTTCTTTTAGCCTTAAAAGAATAAACAAATAAGCAAAATACACCCCAATTTTTTTGCCTGAAAAGAACGAAACGATAGTAAAATAAACCTCAACCCCAATTTTTGTGCCTGAAAAGAACGAACAAACGATAGTAAAATAAACCCCAATTTTTTAGCCTGACCAGAACAAACAAATAAAACTAATACATTTTTTGTACAGTACAGTTGTTGTAAACTAATACATGTTATGCATACACAGAAATGTGATAAAGGAGATTGAGAGTTGTAAAAGAGCATTCAATTATCAAAGGGAAAAGCAAAAAATATAACAACTTACCCTTGACTGGGCCCTTCCACTGCTAATGTGGGCGGGGTTGGTTCATTGCTCTCACGCACGTATTGATGGTCAACCCTGATGTCAGTCCCACAAAGGTTGTTAATAATATGCAGAATGCCAGAATCACTATCGGAATCACTGTTGCTATATAAATGCTCAGTATTATTATTATTATTATTATACAGTTTTGAGGGTAATGTGCTTGTTTTCCTGCTACTGTTGAGGGGGACACTGAAGAAAAAATTGAAAGGAAATACAATATGTTAAAAAAGGAAAACAGATCTGCCTGCATGAGGCATACAAAATAACATGTATTAGTACATGTATGCATATATCACATATCACTTATCAGGGTAGACATTGAAATCTGGTAGAGTTTTAATAGTAAAGATTGCAATGAGACTTTATACTGCTTCTTCGTGTTGCCCAAGGCCGAAGCCCCGGCGAAGGGCGATAATTTTATGTAGGTGGCGCTTTCCCGTTAGGCCCTCTGTTCACTTGAGAGAGAGAGAGAGAGAGAGAGAGAGAGAGAGAGAGAGAGAGAGAGAGAGAGAGAGAGAGAGAGAGAGAGAGAGAGAGAGAGAGAGAGAGAGAGAGAGAGAGAGAGAGACAGAGACAGAGAGAGAGAGAGAGAGAGAGAGAGAGAGCGAGAGAGAGAGAGAAGAGACATGAGCTAGAGAGAGAGTAGACCTAGCAACAATGGATGCCTAGGCCATGCAGGCTTTAGGGCCTACGTGCAAGCGCCACCTAGTGATGAATCAGGGGAAGATAATTTTCAGTATAAAGCCTCATTATAATAAAGATTGCAAAATTGCAATCTACTAGTACAGTGGAACCTCCCTCTAAAGACCCCCCTCCCCTCTTATCAGACTCCCTCTCACTTAAGACCTACTTCAGAAAGCAGGCAAAATACAAAGGGTGTTTGAGTGTTTATCATTCAACATTAAGATCTACTTCTCTGAGACATCGGCTTTCTTTTGTAAGTATTAAAATTACCTCCCTTATACAGTGATGTCGCAAGGCTCTGGCTTAGGACTTTGACCTATTAAAATTGAAAATGTCCTATTTATTCTGTTCTCCCCAAATGTTTTATTACATTTTTAACACTCACACGCTTTGTCCTACTGATTTCTGCAAGAGCCAGGACATTGTCTTATCGATATCTCATGCCTCAGGACAATTTGTCCTATCACTATTCGACCCTCGGTATATCACTGCTTATACAAGTCCCTCCCACTTAAAACCTTATTTGGGGTGATTTTTCTAAGGTCTGACGTTCCACTGTAGAAATCGAAGTTTCAATCTCTACTAGTCAGTTTTAAACTCTACTCGGAGAGACTGCAATAGGGCATTTGCCACGCGCCGGCGACCTTCAATTTCACTGAGTTGAATTTAGAGAGTTGAATTAGAAAGGTCAGCGTAACTCGGGCAGAACGAGCATGGGCAAATTAGTAGTCTGGCATAGTGAACGAACACGCGTGGCAATTGCCCTATTGCGAGAGATTGCAATTTTGCAATCCCCACCACTTTACCAGCAGAATTTAAAGTTCAACCACTTGAATTTAAAACTTTTTTTTAGTAAAAAGCAAAGTCAAAATGTTTGTGTGTCATTTCCAAGAAAGAACAAAGTTTATTCTATATCTGGTATGTGTGTGTGTGTGTGTGGGGGGGGGGGGGGGCACACGCCTAACTACTGAACCATTGTAACAAAAATTGGCAGATTTGTTTGTCTCTCATGTTCTGACTGTGATGCCCTTAATATCACTTCACCCACATGATAAGCTATGAGAACGGAATCTAACCAAGTTTGATTTTTATCATTGCGCATATCTTGACAGATACATTACTGAACTGCGTAAATTATTGCATTTATATGTGTTGTATTATAAAAAAAATAATGAAATATATCCTGTTCATTGTAAATTAGTACACATGTTATCCTACACGGAAATGAGATTGGGAGTTGCAAAAGAGTGTCAAATTATCAAAGGAAAAATAACAAAATTATAACTTACCCTTGGCTGGACATTAATGTTGGTAGCAGTGTTGAGTCACCACTCATGCGCGCACACTCGTAGTTGTATTCACGGGTAATCCTGAAATCAGTACCGCAAAGTTTGTTATCAACAACACCATCACAATGCAAGAATCACTATCCGAATCACTAATTTGTTTCTTTTCCTGGTATTGTCGAGACGGACACTGAACAAAAAATTAAATGGAATATGCTTAAAAACAAGAACAAAACAGTGCCTCAATTATGGCATGAGCTTATGTACACAAAAAGGTACATACATCAGAATACATATCATACATAAGTAAATGCAGACACAAGTCGTCCAAAACAATGATGAAGCAAACTCCATCAATTGGTATTGTTTTCATTTAAAAAAAAAAATTAATACTGCTTCGAACAACACACACTCACTCTCTTGAGTCTCTCAGTCTCACACATGCGAGACATACATGTATGTCGTTAAAAGCCTTGAGAAAAAAAGGATGCTAATCTCACCTCTCCACATCGCATCGCATGGGTCGTGTTGATACTTCTGACCAGGTTTCTTCACTTTCATTTGCAGCTGACCGCTTGAAAAAGGAAGAGTAGGCAGAGCCAAGACCCCTGCACGGTTCATCTTCATCAAACTTTGGTTTGTTTCTACCTGCAGGGGGCAAAACAGGTGCCATGAAGACCTTCTTGATCCGTACTGCAATATAAGGGAAGTGGAAATATATATTAACAGTATCTGTATCTCTGAAAAATAAAGGGTAATCACAAACTGACTGAAAACCTGTCCAATTTATTCATAGATTGACAAAGCATTTTTTCCATGATAAACATAGATTACATATAATAGATATTTAGATA
>CM065680.1:37803449-37829486 GCA_017654935.2 Phymorhynchus buccinoides | reverse complement strand
GAAAATAAGCTTGTTCGAAGCTTTTGAAAAAGTACAGTCCTTTCCATTTTGACAAGCTAGTCAAAAATATGTTCCCTTTAGTGGCATGCTTGCTTATACAAATAAAGCACACATAATCGAGACAAGAAAAGATAAAGGAAACAGAATGGTGGATTTTTTTTAAAGGACCAAGGACTGGAAGGGGAGACATACCTCGACATAAATTGCCAAGCAACTGAGGCTCTGGGTTGACCGAAACGTCTTCCACTGCAATGTTGTAGGACTTGTTGGATTCTAAGTACCACACCGTGAAGGCCTGCTTCCTCGGTACATTCTTCGCAGCTTTTCTTGCAACCTCGTAAGTCTCTGGATAGATGAAGCACAACAGAACACACACATGCACATGCACGCAAGCACACACACACAACAGACACACACACACACACACACACAGGGCAGGATGAAAAAAAGCTTTGTAAGCTTATTCTTTAACCCTCAATAAAGAACTTGACTTGACTTGACACAAATTATTTATGAATCACACATTAATTATTGTATAAGTACTTGCAATTTTCCTTAAGTCACAATTTTCCTTAAGTCAAGGGAATAGAACATGAAGTACATTTTGGACATCAGTGGCTGTATTTCTTTAAAACAAAGATAAACATGATTAGCTAAACCAAAATCTAACATCAGCACTTACACAGCAAACAAACAATCAATGAAGTGATTGAGCAGTAGGGGGAGGGGGTACATTTTTTACGTCAACTTAACAACAAAAATTACATCAAAACTTCCAACCCAGAACATTCACAATCAACAAAACTTTTGTTGATAAAGGAGGGAGGGGAGGGGAACACATTTTTTACGTCAAAACTACCCCAGTTTCACACAAATTATGTCACTGCTTACGAAACTTGCAATGACTTTTTCCTGGTCTCCCATCCTGGGAATTCGTGCCTGATTTTATTACCGCTCTTAACTCCAAAAAACTGGAAGCCACTGGAAGTCACAAGTTTCGGCACTCCACAAACCAAAAGCCACAATTTTTGGCACTCTAAAAAACAAAGCCACAAGTTTTGGCACTTCAAAAACGGGTTTCTGGAATACGCCAGAAAATTAGTCCCCTTATATGTGTAACAAAACCAGATTTTTGTAAAATGGGAGGAGTACATTATAACATGAAGCATCTTGTAGTGTGAATGATGAAAAAGAATGAATATTAATACAAAACATGGCTAAAATCATAAGTGAAAGATTAGAGATCGTGACAGCCTACATTAGTTTCACAATCAAACCTGTTGTGAATGGGGACTGCTGATCACTGTCGGCCACATCCACGTGATAAACAGGCTGATTTTGTTCAGCCGTCTGCGGAGCTCTTTTCAGGGGAAGCTGATTGGTCCATTCAATGCGCACCGACTGCTTGTCAGTTGACCACCAGGCCTTCAGGGACTCTAAAACAGGAGAGGTCATTGTCATTTTAACATGGCTGCCTTCACGCAGAAATGCTTACCCCATTTGTTTTCATTTTCGGGAACAAAATTTTTTTTTTAAATGGGAAAACATCATGATTTTGAGGAACATGGCAAAAACAAGTTGACTAATATTGCTGATGTGGTTTCTCTTGCTATAAGATTCATAAGAACAAAGTTTACAAAATATAAGAAAAAACGATCTTTTATTTTCATCCCAAGCACAATATCTGCAGTTTTAAAATTTAACAATTTGCTGATTTTCAATCTACCAGAACAGGCAGTGGAAAATAATATTTTCAGAACACTGCAACCAATGAGGCTTTATACCGAAAATTATATGCCCGTGTCTTTGCCCTGAGATGTGAATGCCACCTACTTAAGATTATCACCCTTGCCTGTCAGGAACTAGTAGTATATAGCCACAGAAAATTATCTGCTCCTGATTCGTCACCAGGTGGCATCGGCAGTTCAGGCCTAAAATTATCGCCCTTTCGTGTCGGCAAGGAGTAGTATAAAGCCTCATTTTGAAAATTTATGGGACAAATGTGTAATGGTAAGTATATCTCCTTCATGGAAATGATTGCTTTGAAGTTGCAACACCAAGCAATGATACTAACAATGCCCATAAAACATTCAGGTTACATACAGACTAGAATTCCTTTGCTTTCATCTAATCAGTCAAACCAACAACCCAGAACACATCTTCGTTCACAAACACAGAGAGACAGAAACACAAAAAAGATACGTGAACACTTTTGCATCAATCTAAAGTATTCTTTCGTTCTTTTAGACATGAAATATAAAACAATGCACATAAAACACCATACAAAATACCCCCCACACTCATACACATAAAACACCATACAAAATACCCCACACACTCATACACATAAAACACCATACAAAATACCCCACACACTCATACACATAAAACACCATACAAAATACCCCCCACACTCATCATACAGTAATTTAGCAAGTGTCCGTGTGTGTGTGTGTGTGTGTCTAAAGCACGAAACGGGCCTTATAACTCCGCCGTTTTTCGACCGAATCGCTTCAAATTTGCTGTGAGCCCTAACGGGGCGATGGCAACGGCAACCGAGGCGGCCGTGTCATTTGCGCGGTTTTGCAAATGCGCGAAACGCGCATCCGCTGGCCTTTCGGCGCCCGTATCTCCGCTATTTCTGGAACGATTGCCTTCAAATTTGGCAGGTAGATGACCGGGGACGTTGACTATCGATGTGCCAAACCGGAAGCGAATCGATTACTTAGGCGCATAACAGCAGCATGATGCAAAACGGGCCTTATAACTCCGCCGGTTTTCAACCGAATCGCGTCAAATTTGCTGTCAGGCTTGCTGTCGCCAGGGCAAAGCCTGGAAGCAAATTTGAAGAGAAATCGGGAGAGCGCGTCACTCTCAGAGCAGCGCCAACGGGAAACAGGGCCTTATAACTCTGCCGTTTCTTAACCGAATCGCTTCAAATTTGCTGTACTCAGCGTTACCAGTACTTGGCATTACCGTTACTAGGCGTTACCGTTACTAGGGAGAGCGCGTCACTCTCAGAGCAGCGCCAATGCGAAACGGGGCCTTATAACTCCGCCTTTTCTTATCCAAATCGTTTCAAATTTGCTGTACTCAGCGTTACCAGTACTTGGCGTTACCGTTACTAGGCGTTACCGTTACTAGGCGTTACTGGTACTCGGAGTTGCGCTAGTACACATAAAACACCATACAAAATACCCCCCACACTCATACACATAAAACACCATACAAAATACCCCCCACACTCACACATAAAACACCATACAAAATACCCCACACACTCATACACATAAAACACCATACAAAATACCCCCCCCACTCATACACATAAAACACATACAAAATACCCCCCCCACTCATACACATAAAACACCATACAAAATACCCCACACACTCACACATAAAACATACAAAATACCCCACACACTGACACACATAAAACCACCACACACAATACCCCACACACTCACACACATAAAACCATGACACACAATACCCCACACACTGACACACATAAAACCACCACACACAATACCCCACACACTCACACACATAAAACCACCACACACAATACCCCACACACTCACACACATAAAACCACCACACAATACCCCACACACTCACACACATAAAACCATGACACAAAATACCCCACACACTCGCACACATAAAACCACCACACAAAATACCCCACACACTCATACACATAAAACCACCACACAAAATACCCCACACACTCACACACATAAAACCACCACACACAATACCCCCCACACTCACACACATAAAACCACCACACACAATACCCCCCACACTCACACACATAAAACCACCACACAATACCCCCCACACTCACACACATAAAACCACGAACACATTATACCACAAAACACTACCAACCCTCCATGCACTGTACAAATGTGGCTTGAAATGGCTTTATAGCTTAAAATGCCACTGTTAATAGTGGTGGATCCATAAAGGATGCCAGTGGTTCTCACCATAATGGTGGAGATAATATTTGATCAAAGAAACCACAAACACCACTAACTGTTGTGGTGTTTGTGGTTTCTTTGATCAAACACATAAAAGCACCCAACACTATCCCGCACACTCATACACACAAAACCACGACACAAAATACCCCCCACACTCACACACATAAAACCACCCAACACTATCCCACACACTCATACACACAAAACCACGACACAAAATACAGTGAAACCCGTTTAGTACGAATTCCAGGTGAGAGGGCCAATTTACTTGTTGTAAGCATTGCTCGTTCAAACCATTTTATCGATTTTGGCAACCCTGACGAACCTATCAATCGGTCCTCACATCTACTGTGATGTGCGTGTTGGTAAAGTGTGAAAAAGACAGAAAAACGGAAACAACACACTTACCCAACAAAGCATGGTTGTAAGCCCAGTATCCTGTATCCATAGGGTTTTTAATGCCGATTACATACACTTTAAAACAGTTTATTAACACACGATAACATCAAAAACATCAAATCCACACACGCGCTTTAAGAGAAAGTTAAAATTTCCCGGAAGTCACAAGATCAGTGCGCAAAGAGTGAGTCCAGTGTCGTCTGCTTGCGCTGCAGACACCCAAGTTGTTATATCGGCCAATCAGAATGCCGCTTACATATCGAGGAGTAGGTCAAGATGGCGATGCTGTTGTCAGCGTGTTCTCGTTCTAGCCAGGTAGTTGTGCAAGAAAGCTTGACTTTGGGATGGCGGTGTGGTTGTAAGTGCGTTCTCGTTCTAACCGCGTAGTTTTTGCATAAAAGCTTGACTTTGGGAGTCAATAAATTGTACGTTATATGCAAGTTGCTCGTTGTAGCAAGCTCGTTGTATGCAGAATTATTTAACAAGGAAAAAGAAGGCTTGTGGTCGGGAATTTTGAAACCACTCGTTAAACACGGGCTCTCGTTTAAACCGTACTCGTACTAAATGGGTTTCCCTGTACCCCCCACACTCACACACATAAAACCACCCAACAGTATCCCACACACTCATACACACAAAACCACGACACAAAATACCCCCCACACTCACACACATAAAACCACCCAACAGTATCCCACACACTCATACACACAAAACCACGACACAAAATACCCCCCACACTCACACACATAAAACCACCCAACAGTATCCCACACACTCATACACACAAAACCACGACACAAAATACCCCACACACTCACACACATAAAACCACCCAACACTATCCCACACACTCATACACACAAAACCACGACACAAAATACCCCACACACTCACACACATAAAACCACCCAACAGTATCCCACACACTCATACACACAAAACCACGACACAAAATACCCCCCACACTCACACACATAAAACCACCCAACACTATCCCACACACTCATACACACAAAACCACGACACAAAATACCCCACACACTCACACACATAAAACCACCCAACACTATCCCACACACTCATACACACAAAACCACGACACAAAATACCCCACACACTCACACACATAAAACCACCCAACACTATCCCACACACTCATACACACAAAACCACGACACAAAATACCCCACACACTCACACACATAAAACCACCCAACAGTATCCCACACTCATACACACAAAACCATGACACAAAATACCTCCCACACTCACACACATAAAACCACCCAACAGTATCCCACACTCATACACACACTCATACACACAAAACCACGACACAAAATACCCCACACACTCACACACATAAAACCACCCAACAGTATCCCACACACTCATACACACAAAACCACGACACAAAATACCCCCCACACTCACACACATAAAACCACCCAACACTATCCCACACACTCATACACACAAAACCACGACACAAAATACCCCCCACACTCACACACATAAAACCACCCAACAGTATCCCACACACTCATACACACGAAACCACGACACAAAATACCCCCCACACTCACACACATAAAACCACCACACACACTATCCCATACTGGTGCCAAGCAGTGGGTTCTGCTCCCCAGCCACACCAGAGCTCCCCGGGGCGGCATTCCGATCAATCTGGCCCTGATGCCCCCTGGCACTCATCTCCATGCCCACGGCGTTGTCACCTTGACCACGGTCAGCCGGTCGCCGTCGAGGACGGCTGCAGCACGCACAGAGGCAGCGCTTGAGCTTGATGACGAGCTTGGCCAGGAAGTAGCAGACGGTGTAGGGGACGTTGAAAGGAGGGGGGTAGGCGGGCCGGTTGTAGTACTCCGTGATGATCTGACAACGGTGCCACGACTGGTACTTTTCCGCCTCGCCCTGCACTTGGGAAAAGGTCTGGCTGTGTGCGTGTGGAGAAAATGTGAATGGAAAATGCTTTAATTTCAGTCCAAAAAGCAGTGATACACTGAGGATGTGCTATGAGGATGGGGAAATGATAATACATCCTGAAACGGGAAAATCAATAGGTCAAAATCACCTGAAACAGGATCAATAGGACAATATGTCCTGAAACAGGAAAACCAATGTCAAAATGTCCCGAAATACAAAAATCAATAGGTCAAAATGCCCTGAAACATGAAAATCAATAGGCCAAATTGTGCTGAAACATGAAAATCAATAGGACAATATGTCCGGAAACAGGAAAATCAGTCAAAATGTCCCGAAACAGGAAAATCAATAGGTCAAAATGTCCTGAAACAGGAAAATCAATGTCAAAATGACCTGAAACAGGAAAATCAACAGGTCAAAATGTCCTTAAATACGAAAACCAATGTCAAAATGTCCTGAAACAGGAATATCAACAGGACAAAATGTCCTGAAACCTGAAAATCAACAGATCAAAATGTCCTACAACAAAATCAATAGGACAATATGTCCTGAAACAGGAAAATCAATAGGTCAAAATGTCCCGAAACGGGAAAATCAACAGGACAATCAATAGGCCAAAATATGCTGAAACAGGAAAATCAATAGAACACAAATGTCTGTGATACTGTACAAAATGGGACAAAGTCTGCTGGTGTGAATTTTCAATTAGGACATTTGTCCTGACGGAGGGGACAACAGAATCAGACATTTTCTGTTTTAATAGGACTACTAGAGGGGGTTGCGCACCCCTCTAAATTTAACAATGATGCAAGCATGACATGATTTCTTTACAATCTGTATGATTTCAAGAAGGGGGGTGGGTATGCACGTACCCAACCAACGCGCAGACCTGTTAGTATTCTATATCCTATGACAGGGGCCTTGGGACATCACTTCTAAAGTCTACACTGCGGGGTGACATTGTCATCTATCAACACAGCAAGCCATAACCACCACCACTACAGTGGAACCTCCCTTATAAGACCTTCAAAAATCCTCCAAAATGAGGTCTTATAAGGGAGGGGTCTTATAAGGGAGGTAATTTTAATACTTACAAAGAAGGGCAATGTCTCAGAGAAGTAGGTCTTATATGGGAGGGAGTCTTATAATGGGAGGTCTTATAAGGGAGGTTCCACTGTACTACAATAACAATAACAAGAAAAACTTCATACCCAAAGTAAGCAATGAGAAGGTTTGACGAGCATAATGTTGGTGATCATGTGGAATACTACTTCTAGTACTAATACTAAAACTACCACCACAAGTACTAGTACACTAGAACTACTGCCACAAGAAACTGTTGTACCCAAAGCGATTGATAAGGTTAAGCAGCAGAACGTGGTGATCATGATGTGGAATACTACTACTACAGTGGTACCCCTCTAATAAGACCTTGAAAGTGCGGTGAAAAAAAAGTCTTATCTGAGGGGTGGTCTTATTAGAGGACCAAGCAACTTCCAAGTTGAAACTAGGTGATCGGTCATACTCCATAAGTTGGAACTCAGTGAATCAGAATGGTTTCACTTTACAAAAAAAAGTTGAAAAGCAGCTCCTTTCCGCTATCAGACTGATAAATCGACGTTAGTGTGTGCACTACAACTCTCGCTGAATGCAAACAACTCACAAAATCCGATAAATGAAAGCAGCTGGCGCATTAGCGTTTGCCGTGATTTCGTATCTGCGGTGTATGCGGCGCCATTTTGTCAGCCGAGTTGTATGCGCGGTAAAAGTTCTCTGTGTGCAAACTGTGACTAAAAATGAACTGCCAGAGCGTTACTTTGTCATGTTTTGTGTTGTGTTGTGTCGTTGTGCATAATCCAGTATTTAGTAGGTCCGTTATGGCGAAGATTAGGTCTGTACTGTTATGTGTAGTTTGTGTGTGAGTGCAACATGGGCCATCGAAGTTGCCATCGGACCCGTTGCCATGACTTTCGATCACGAGTTCGTCTGCTTTTCATCGAGAGATCAATTTGCACAAACTTGACTGCAAAAAGATAAGATTGTGGTCGCATCTCAACCCCTGAAATCGGGTCGTAAGTCGGAACTCAGGAAAAGTCGTATTTGCGGCATAGGATATATAGTGGAATGTGTTCAGGAAAAAAAAAATCAGTCGTATGTGAGGAGAAGTCACATTTACGAGCGTCTTATTAGAGGGGTACCACTGTAGTACCGTAAAATGCGGACTATAAGCTGCTACTTTTTTCCTCAACTTTGGCCCATGCGGCTTATAGACTGATGCGGCTTATCTGTGGATTTTTTTCCATTCTACGTTTATCAGTATGATTAAATCTGTTTCTGGCCACATTCTTCAGCCTATTTTGAGCTTCTTTAGACTCAAAACTGGTTTTGGTAATCAATAGATTCAAATCTCATGTTTAAAGTGTCTGAGAACATTAAATACTCATGTTCTGATAGGAGAACTTCTATATTTGTGTTGGTTTATGCACATGTAATTTTCTCTGCGGCTTATAAACTGGTGCGGCTTATACATTGTATGTGAATAAATACCTCATATTTTGTTAATTTAAGGAATGCGGCTTATATACAGGTGCGTATTATAGTCCAGTTTTTATGGTACTAATACTAAAACTACTAGTACTAGCACCACAAGTACTACTACACCAAAGTACCATATTTTTCTGACTATAAGGCGCACCTTTATATAAGGCGCATCCCCCAAATTTTACCCAAATTTCAGATTTTGTTATTATATTTTTTTACTATTTTATTAGTCATATTATAAGGCGCAGGGGTCTAAGTCTGGGGAAAAAGTATCGCCTTATAGTCCGAAAAATATGGTACTACTATACTACAACTACAACTACTACAGGAAAATCTCATACCCAAAGCGAGCGATGAGAAGGTTGAGCAGCAGAACGTTGGTGACCATGATGTGCACTAATACTTCTAGTATTAATACTAAAACTACTACCAGCACAAATAATACTACAGGAAAATCTCATACTCAAAGCGAGCGATGAGAAGGTTGAGCAGCAGAACGTTGGTGACCATGATGTGCACTAATACTTCTAGTATTAATACTAAAACTACTATCAGCACAAATAATACTACAGGAAAATCTCATACCCAAAGCTAGCGATAAGAAGGTTTAGCAGCAGAACGTTGGTGATCATGATGTGCACTAATACTTCTAGTATTAATACTAAAACTACTACCAGCACAAATAATACTACAGGAAAATCTCATACCCAAAGCGAGCGATGAGAAGACTGAGCAGCAGAACGTTGGTGATCATGATGTGCACTAATACTTCAAGTATTAATACTAAAACTACTACCAGCACAAATAATACTATAAAAATCTCATACCCAAAGCGCGCAATGAGAAGGTTAAGCAGTAGAACGTTGGTGATCATGACGTGGATGCCCATCAGAAAGGGCACGATGTAACTGCCATATTCTGTCGGACATTGCGGAGTGTCGAACCCAGAGTGCATGGACTGGTTCTCTGAGCACGATTCCTTTTCTGCAAATTGAGGAAAAAAGATGGGGCAACGTCATTTAGTTCATTTGTTAAAGATAAAAGGCAGTTCAGTTGTTAGACATAGGGGGAAGAGAAAATGAAAAGACCTACAACAAATCATTTCTGACTGAAGGAGAACGCCTATTCGGAAAACCCAACATTATGACTGCATTTTGACTTTATGGCAGTGTGTGTGTGTGTGTGTGTGCGCACACATATGTGTGTGCGGGTGTATGTGGGAGAGAGAGAGAGAGTGTGTGTGAGAGAGAGTGAGAGAGAGAGAGAGAGATGACATGTGTCTGAACATGCATTTGTGTGTGTGTACATGTGTTCATTTGTGTGCATGCAATTGTATACTTTGCATGATGGAGATCGTGCATGTGCGTGTGTTCCTCACTAACCTCTCTCTACTTCCCTCTCTGCCTGCCTCCCCTCCCCCCCACCCCCTTCTCCCTTCCTCTCTCCTACACACCTCTGTTCTCGATCTCTGACAGACTGAGTTCCCCAAAGACCTGCCAGTAGGCTTTGCGGGGCAGGTGGAAGAGCCGAGGCCAGGTGTACGTTTGTGTGCATGCAATTGTATACTTTGCATGAGTGAGACTGTGCATGTGCGTGTGTTCCTCACTAACCTCTACTTCCCTCTCTGCCAACCACCCCACCCCCCACTCCCTTCCTCTCTCTTACATACCTCTGTTTTCGATCTCTGACAGACTGAGTTCCCCAAAGACCTGCCAGTAGGCTTTGCAGGGCAGGTGGAAGTGCCGAGGCCATGTGTACGTTTGTGTGCATGCAATTGTATACTTTGCATGAGTGAGTGTGTTCCTCACTAACCTCTACTTCCCTCTCTGCCAACCCCCCCATCCCCCACTCCCTTCCTCTCTCTTACATACCTCTGTTTTCGATCTCTGACAGACTGAGTTCCCCAAAGACCTGCCAGTAGGCTTTGCGAGGCAGGTGGAAGAGCCGAGGCCAGGTGGGCTCACTGTAGGGGTACAGCATGGACTCCGACATGACCGCGTAGGCCAGCACGAAGATCAGCAGGATGATCATGAAGAAAACCGTGTCCTTCATCTGGTTCGACAAAACAAGGCCATGCCACAATGTCAATCAATCAATCAATCAATCATTTATTGTCCCAATCTCATTTAAAACAAGGAAATTTGTCTTGCAATCGATCAATACAAAAAACAAAAAGACAATGAAATGCAATAAATGCGAACACCCTAAGGTGTCTGTACACGTGAGCACCCCCACCCCCACCAGAGCAACAGACCCATCACAATATAACTTGCCCATCACCGTGCCTCTGTCAGATTATTATTAGTCACAGAGGTGAAATAGAATGATAGATTTCCATTAATCAGTGGAAAATGAAAAAGTGACTTTGACAGGTCAAATGGACCCGGAAGCTAAAAGGGGAGTAACCGGCTTCCGGGTAAACGGAGTTGCGGTCCTTTGCTACTTTCGTTTTTACGTTGCTGGGGCATTGGTTTCCAAACTGGAGATGTTTATGCTACTGTTTTGAGTGTTGGTCAGTATGGTTAGAATAGATTGTTGTTTACAATAATTGTTCATGTTTTATCTTTTAGTGTGGCTGTGTTCGATAATGAGAGATGGGGCATCAGGGGTGGAGGGTGAGGGATAGGAATGTTTGTTCATATGTTTTTAATATATATTCTTTAGTAAAAATTGTAAAGCGTTTAGAGCGTTGATGAATAAGCAAAATAGAAATGTTCATAATAAATAAATAACTAATAAGAAAGACAGGGAGAGACAGGTGGACAAAGACAAAGAGAGCAATAGAGATATTAAAATGGATAAAAATGAAATACAAATACCTTTCAAACAACCATTTTGTTACAAGTCACATTGCAGATACTACAAGTACAAGCTTGCATAAAATACAGCCACAAATGAACATAGCCAACTGTCATATACTGTACATAGAAAACAAAAATGGGGGAATTTGAATATGGTTCACACCTGGCCAGAAAAAAACAAGGGACTTAATCTTGCTGGGACAGTGTGTCTCTAAAAGAGTCCTCGAATTGAGTCCCAGCAGTAGATTTTCAACTGACCTCTTGCATTCAAGACCGTCAAAACCGTCCAAGTGCATCGGCTGATGGGATGATCCCTGGAGTCTTTAAGCCAGGGTACGACAACAAACAAACAAACAAACAAAACCAGCCAGCCAGAAGTTTCCCCCAAGCCTTCAAGTCGGCCAAAACCAGGGCTAACGTTTAACCGCGCTCGCTCAAATCGGCAAAAACGGTCTAAGAAACACCCTTCGTTTGCCGATAGTTGGCATGGCGTTTTGCTCTCAGTCGAAAGGTGACAAGCTGCGAACTATCCGGAACTAGTAGGGGGTGAATACGGTTCTTGTTGTTGATTGGTCCATTACAGTTTGTTTGAAATTTAAAAAACATTTGACTAATCAGACAAGAGCTTGTAATATTCTTCCGCAAACGCTTTCTAAAGTGTTTCTTAGGCCCCGTTTGCCGTGAGCGTTATTCGCACGGCGACCGTTATCCAGAGAAACTCGCCCCAGCCCTAGCTTGAGCCCTGATGCATTTTTGTTATGCGCAAAGTTCTGGCTTGTTATACACACACTATGAAGAAGATCATCACAAGCAGTGATGTGCTGGTAACAGTATGGCAATCTGTGTGCTTCAAAAGACAGATGTAATTAAAAATGTGGGGAAATACCTGAACACTAGAAGCAGACATGAGATCAGAGGAAAGTGAAATTTCCTGAAAAGTTTCCGGGGACTGGTGTAGGTCCCTGGTTGTCCTAAAGAATCCTGATCCTGATCCAAGACATTAACTTTAGTGAAGTGGATGTTGGAAGGCTTCATCTGAATGGGATGAACATGATGGATTGGGTTGTGGATTTGAGTGGCAACTGGGGCATGATTGCTTCGTTCACGCTTCCATCAGCCCACTCCCAGTCTACACCCACCCTCCTCCCCATTTCTTAGTGGATTTACACTTATCTCAAGAACAGACTTGCTGGCTTTAAAATTTCCTGAAATCAGGAAAATTCCTGGCTTCCTGTTGGAAAGCGTATCGACTACAAGCTCTCTCTGCTCTGTTACAAATCCATGAATGGTCTTGCTCCTTCTTATCTCGCTGATCTCCTGAACCTTTACACACCTCTTAGACAGTTAAGCTCCTCTTCTAAATATTTGATCAGTTGTCTATAAGAGGTTTGTGCTGTGCTTTGTGGGGGGTGTGTGTGTGTGTGTGCGTGTGCGTGTGTGTGCGTGTGCGTGCGTGCGTGCGTGTGCGTGCGCGTGTGTGTGTGTGTGTGTGTGTTGTGTGTGTGTGTGAGCATGAATGTGTGCATACATGTGTGCTTGTGTGTGTTTTGGTTTTGTGGGTTGTGTGTGCACGCATGTGTGTGTGTGTTTCTGTGTTTGTGTGCGTGTCTGTCTGCGTGCGTACATTTTGTGTGAGGGTGTTTGTGTATGTGTGTTGGTGTATATGGTCAGTCCATGCGGCTCGGTTGCTGTGGCTTGCCGAATGGGGTATGAACGAGTTGGCTTCGATAAATGTGTGTGTTTATGTGTGTGTGTTAGAGAGAGAGAGAGAGAGAGTTGCTTTGTATATGCGCTGTTGCTGGTTGGTGTCACTCTTGAATGCTGTTTTTGTTGTCTGTTGATGAATCATTGATTGTAAAGCGCTTTGGGCTCATCTGAGGTAAAGCGCTATATAAATGTACAATTATTATTATTATTATTCTGACACTTCTCTCCTCCAGATCCCCCGTTACTGCACCAGGACTCTCGGTGAACGTTACTTCTCTTTTCAGGCCTCCTCTACTTGGAACAAACTCCCTCTTCCTCTCCGTTCTGCCAACTCCCTTTCTTCATTTAAGTCTTCCCTCAAAACCACTCTCTTCAAATCGTAGCCTGCTCTTTTCTTTTGGAAAGTAATTTTTGTCCCTTCTGTGCGCGGTGGGCATGTGTTGCATGGTGTGTGTGGTGTGGTGTGGTGTGGTGTGGTGTGTGTGTGTGTGTTTGTGTGTGTGCGCAATGCGCGTGTGTGTGTATGCAAAGCAATTTTGGACATTCTCATATTTTGTACCGCTTTTTTTTTGGGGGGGGGGGGGGGGGGGGGGGGGGGGGGGGGGGGGGGGGGGGTGGGTGGTATTCATTTATTTGTTTATTAAAAAAATATTATTATTGTAAGCGCTTAGGGCTTGTTTAAGAATAAGCGCATATAAATGCTCATTATTATTATTATTAAAAATCTCATGTCTGAGAAGAGGTTATTATGTAAGAAATATGAATGCAAGAAGGTTAAGCCGAAGGTGCCAGGAGATGGAGGCACTCACCATCCTGTAGACCATCTCCAGCAGCAGACCCAGACCCTCCCAGACCATCAGCATCTGGAAGGTCCTCATGTAGAAGAAGAAAACGTCAAAGCACAGCACCACACGCCCCCACTCCTGAGCACCGGGTATGAAAAACACGATGATGCCAAGCCTGTAACATACATACAAACATACATGTGCATACATATAAGCTCTCATGCCCAAGAAAACGGATATGCATGCATGCGTGCGCACACACACACACACTCTCTCTCACAAACAGAAACCCCGGTACATACACAAAAAATATATTCCCTCAATAAAAAACATACGCACGCACATCATCATCCCATTCTCTACCCTTTATCACACATACCAAAAAATAATCATACTAAAGTAAAACAAAACCAGTAAACCACAACGCCAACAGTGACAACCTTGAGCGGAAAAAAAGCCAAAGAAACAAAGAACCCCCCCCCCCCCCCAAAAAAAAGGTGAACCAGTTCCGATAACACAGCTGCTAAAATCAATGGAGAGCAAAGAGGATTCACTGGACTCACCAGAAAAGCACTATGGTGACCATATCAAGCAGGTTCCAGTGCTGGGTGCAGTAGGTGTAAAACTTGCTTCTGGAGATGCGCAGCTTCTTGTTGCTGTCCCTAAGCACCGCAGGCTTGCTCAGAAACTGGGGAACCAGAACTTGAACATTTGAACGATTATCCTGGATTTTGGTCATCCAAAATGCACACCTACTCTAATCCAAAATACACAGCCCTCTCAAGAGTATCAGTCTATGTACAACAGGGTTGCATTCACACAAAAACCCACTTATTCTTATATGTGACCCAGCAAAACCAGTAACCAGTAACCAGTAGAAAGGGACATTAAGTATCAAAATGACCATTCTGAGACAATGGTCCAGTCAAAAACTTCAGACAATTCTCTTTCAAATGATTTAAGAACCGTTCTTGTAGCTTTTTCTCGTTTTAGAGATTCAAAGTTGGTAAGGTGACTTTCAGACATTTTGAGAAATCAGTCAAAAGTTTAGCCTAGCTGAAGAAAACGTATCAACCTACTCATCTAAAAGCACTTTTTGGAGTATTTAGAGACCATTATAAAGATTATCCTTCATAAATATGAAAGATGAAATGCTAGAGAGCACGAAAATACCCATAACTCAAAATTGATAAAAAATGAAATGTTTGACTTTGCAAGCTTTTTATGAGAAACTAGCCCAGCGACTTAATGTCCCTTTCATGGTGTTGGGTCACATATATAAAAAGTTAGATCCCTGAAAAAAAGTTGCATCTTACAAAAACAAAACAAAACAGGGGGTCGCTTCACAAGAGCGAACGCTCGTAGCTGTTAGCATAATTCGGCAAAACCTGTCCTAAGAAACATGTTCGTTTGCCGATAGTTTGTGAACGTTAGCGCTCAAGCTCGTGGGGTAGCACGCGGCAAACTATTAGTTGAATCATGGGAAACATACAACTTTTTTTTTTACTTCCTGCTTTTTTTTAGTTCTCGCGATAACTTAACTTTTTGTTTTCAAAATGGAAGCCAAAATCAAGAAAGTTGACACAGACAAGTATTCTTCATTATACAGCGAAAATATATGGGATGATTTTAGCAAATTAAGCAAACAAAAATCTTTTGGAGTGCTCTTTCTTAACTTTTGATCATGTTAGATGGCATAATACAGTGCAAACTTAATTTTCTGCACACAGACGTGAAATAAAAATCTTTGTAAAAACTGTCAGAGAGGTATGATTTATCTCCCTTTTGATAGCAACTCTTTTCTCTCTCCCGAAAGTGAAGAGTAAGCTATTAGAGTTATCTGAACTTAGCCAACGTTATTAGACCCCTTTGCAGCGCAAACCGTAATTCGCGCGAATAGCGACCTCTAGTGAAACTCGCCCCAGATCTATTTTAACACACTGACTTGATGACTGAAATTTTTTTTAAAGAACATTAGCTATAAAAACCAGGAAGGCAGATGCCTGCTATTGATTGACCGATTGGACGCTAATCTCATCACCATTCATGCCTATTACACTGACAACAGCAAAAATTCATTTTTGATCTCTTATGAAGAGGAGGATACATTTTCCAATGTGTATGTGATTGTGTGTGTGTGTGTGAAGGGCGAAGGGGTTGTGTTAAGACAGTGTCTATCATCTTGTATCTGTCTGCCATGAATGCTAGCAAAGAACACTTGATTTTGTAAAACAGGTTTTTTTTCCAGACAACACACAATGGCCATTCCCGAAGACACTTTCAGTCAGGTTTTTCACTCCAGATTTTCAGACGATTCCTGTGTTACTTTCGCCCATGCAGGGGCATTTCTATGCCAACCAACCTGTCTGAATTCTTCCAGAGTGATGCCAAGCACCCAGACCATGAGCAGGATAAGGTTGATGGTCAGTCCCCGGACAAGATCGTGCTTGACGTCAAACAGAAGGGTTGCGCTGAACAGCGCCAGAAACGCACCCTGCATGAACTGCAACACCACATCTACACAACTTAATACACAGAGTCAAAATTTTATTTAAAGATGGACATTGAATAAGCAAACATACATGCTTTTTTTCATCAAGCCATCTAACAAAGACAAAATGCAAACACACATGCAATACACAAACCATATTGCTTATTTACATATAAAAAAAAGAAACACGGAACAGATAAACAATTGAAAGCTTATGAAAAGCAAAACATATTAACAAATCGTGCCACATATTAAAATGGAAATGGGGGCACAAAGTGTGTGTGTGTGTGTGTGTGTGTGTGTGTGTGTGTGTGTGTGTGTGTGTGTGTGTGAGTGTGTGTGTGTGTGTGTGTGTGTGTGTGTGTGAAGTTTTTGTATCTGTCTGTCCAGACCTCGGCAAACAGGTGCAATCGAAATCTGCACTGAAAGCCTGCACCATGCTAACACTTTCCTCTTTGGGGAGGAGCTCAAGGGAGAACATTGCTTAAAGGTGGACCCTGACGGATGAGTTCTTGCAAGAAACACGTCGAGATCACCAGAAAGACAGCCTTTTCAAGGATCGGAACACTCACTTTGCTCTGGTTTCCTAGAAATTAAACCGTCAAAACGGCGATTCCTCCTTGGCGAAGATGCCGGAGAGAGTAGCCATTTTGGATGGGATGGGTGGAGGTCACTCACTGTGGTTGAAGCGGGGTTTTTTTTTTTTGTAGCGCAGTAAACAAAAATTGGAGCTATTTTCTTTGTTGTGAGCGAAACTCCTTTAGATAAACAATACAATTTCAAAAAAATAAAAATAAAGACTTGCATTGCAAACATTCCGTGCAAACGATTTCGCGGCCATTAGAAAAGAGACGGCACACGCCTTCTCATTGGGTGAAAGAATTTGACTTCGAGCACCTCCGCCAAGGAGGAATCGCCGATTTGACGGTTTGATTTCTAGGAAACCAGAGCAAAGTGAGTGTTGCAATCTCTGTAAAGGGTGTTTTCCTGGTGATCTCGACGTGTTTCTTACAAAAACTAAATCCATCAGAGTACAAAAAAAGCAGGAGCATGGGCTACAAGGACGAAAAAAATAGTATATGTACAGTAAGAAAAGGAAAAGGCGGAGCCAAAGAGTGTGACGGAATAAAGAAAGCTGCTAGCACAGAGTATTCAGAAAGATGGGGGAGGGGGGGGGAACAATTTTTATTAAAAAAGAAAAAGCATCTAATATCCCCCTGGAGGATAAGAAAGAAAGAAACAGAAAAGAAGAAAAACAAAACAATCTAATAAAAACTAATATCAAGCGTACCTGAGATGAATGGACACATTGAAAAGCGTTTGTTTCAAAATAAACTGAAGTGTCTGAGAGCACACAAACAATAAAAATAATGCAGAACAGCTTTTGCAGGATTTGCGACACCAATTTTAAACATTGATCCACACTAATGCCCACATGTTACATATTCAACTGTACATATGTTCATTTTGTTATTTGGCACACAAGCATTCAAACATTCAATAATGATAGATTGGTATTAATGGTCATACAAACATACATATAGTTACACTCAGTTTAACAGACTGATAAAAATTTGAAGATAAACATTTTTTTACCAGTTCTGGGTATATATTTGTACTTCCGGTATTTCAGAAAACAAAAGCAATACAAAAAAATGTATACCAAAAACGCAAGTTTTCCTTTCTTTTTTGCCTATTATATTTTCCATGAAAAAAGAAACACATATTGAAGATTTAACTCAAAAACAAAGTTAAATGCAGGGTTCCCACAAGTCCTTGAAAACTTGAAAAGTCAAAAACAATAAAGTATTATTGAGTAATGCAATCGTTATATTTCATGTATATTTGTTTGTATTTTAAAGGCACCAGGCCGCAATGTTGCTAGAATAAAAAAGAAAGGAGGAGGGGCGGGGGGGTAAGAATAAAAACAAAACAACAACAAAATAATCATACTACAGTGGAATCCGCTTAATCGGACACTTTTGTGACCAGGAAGAATATGGCCGATAAAGCGAATCGGCCGATAAAACGAGCATCGAGATACTGTATGACGCAATTATGCAAGTCAAAAGCAATGACGTCAAAATTAAATGTTGCAGTTCAAATTCAAATTCTCTCTCTTTTTCTGATGTGTGTGTGTGTGTGTTTATTAATCCTACAACTTGACAGAAGCACGAGTAAAAGACAATGATTTTGTTTTCTTGAGTGATTTTAACGCCATGCAGGGTCTTTCAATTGACAACAGCTCACCTTCCAACTTCACACTCAACCATGTAAACATCAAAAGCGTGTTGTCAGTTTGTCTGCCTCTGTTGTTCTCCCTCTCAAAAAGGGGTAAAGAGGAAAAATTAGAGAGAAAAAGTGGCCAATAAAGCGAAATTGAAGATTTCAGC
This sequence comes from Phymorhynchus buccinoides, assembly GCA_017654935.2. Lineage (NCBI taxonomy): Eukaryota > Metazoa > Mollusca > Gastropoda > Neogastropoda > Raphitomidae > Phymorhynchus > Phymorhynchus buccinoides. The sequence goes on along the minus strand of CM065680.1, from coordinate 37,810,427 downwards.
TTTGGCCGTAAAAACGAACAAAATAACACATGCTTAAGAAGAAAAAATTCCATTCCAGAGGAAATTGGCCAATTAAGCGGCTTTGGCCGATTATCCGATGGCCAATTAAATGGATTCCACTGTATTCGTTTAATTACATGATAGTAATATTATAATATATATTTTTTTTAGATATAAACTGGTAGTGATTCCATTAAAAATGCCATGTTTTCGGTTGCTTAAATAATTATTTTTCATAATGATGGTGCATGATTGTACTGTAAGGGGTATTTGAAAATGAACAAGCAAATAAATACATTGAAAAAACGGAAGAAAAAAAAAAGAAAAAAAATTACAACATAAGTTTGCCACAAATGTTAATACAAATCCCAACTTTAATACTCATATCAATGTAACAGATCATTCAACACTAGACAGGCACTTTGTCTACTTTTAATAACTGCATTGAGACACAAAATCTAACATTAAATTGACACTAATGTCTACTTTAACATCTACATTAATGTGATACAATATGCAACATTAAATTAACAAAAATTCAACATTAGATTGAAATAAATGTCTATCAATATGACAAACGTACAACACTAGATTAACACTAATTTCCATTTCTACATCTACATCAATGTCACACAACATCTTGATCCAACATTAAATTGATACTAATATTCTATTTAATCTGTGACACATCTATTATGAGACTGAAGCCAATGTTTATGTCGGATACCAATTGAACATTAACATATTTTTGAAATAACATCAATTGTTTACATTGAACTAATATCTGTTTTGACACCTACATCAAATTGACACAACATCCAACATGGGATTGATATTAATATCCACTTCAGTATGACACTACTCACAACATTAGATTGATACTTAACATCCCTTTACTAGCATCTACATCTATCATTGGGTTTTTACAAATCCCCACTTTAACATCATCAATATGACACATCATCATACTGTTGTTTAACTCTCTTGTGCGGTGAACGGTCGTGAACGTTCAAAAAAAAATCGGATCGGAAACGTCTAGAACGTTCGGGAACGTACGGATTCCACGTGGCCGGTTAGGGCGCTTCCATTTTGTTTCTATCACATGGCAGTCACGTGAGCGCTTCAGCCTCGCTTTCGCTATGGATTACACTTCCGTCCTGTTGCTTGCAATGGCTTCTAGGCCGATTGGTTTGAAAGATATGAATTTTTGAAAATTAGTGACCGACTTCGGCATTTTCGCGATTTTTCCAATATGGATGACGAACAGTTATGGCGTCCATTGACTGAGGAAAGCAATGAATAGTCCTATTTTTGTGAAATATGAGACTTATGAGATCGCGAAGTGATGAGTAAGGAGTGTATTCTGACCTATTTCGGCGGCGAGCTTGTGTTTGTTCGATCGATGCGAATTTTTGAAGTCGTGTTACTGACATCGGCATTTTCCCGACTTTTACATCATGGATGACGAGTCGTTATTGCATCCACCGAGTGATGACAGCGATGAAAATTCTTTTTTTGGTGAAAGATAGGAATTATAAGATCGTGAAGTGAAAGGGTAAGTGAATGATTTTGATCTACATTTCCGTTTCAGTCGTCTTAGCCCAAGTTAGGGCGAGTTAGGCTTCAACAGTCTGCAAAAGTAGGCAGTGAATGACTAGTGAATGCAGTTTGCGACTACACTTTGGCAATTTGATTTTTTTTGTGGAGCCATGCATCCCCATAACATCTTGAAATTCATTTTGCATATCAGACAGACATCTCGGCAACACATTCAAAACAAAAAAACACACAAAATCTGGTAGGGTATATTTTATTTTATTATTTTTCTGACGCTACCCCCCCTTTTGTACGGAGTGACGTCCCTTGGGTTAGGATTTCAGAGGTGATTGAGAGCACAGAGCGTCAGGCACAAGAGGGTTAAAAGACCCCAAAAACGTATATTTTCTCAAATGTCGTTTCCATCACTGTACTGCTGCATGCATATCCACCAAACTATTGGAAGTATTCACACGCTGGTCCTTGTAACGACAACTGTTGATGTTTCTCTCTGCACATGACGCATACACGCAGAGTGTCTAAAATGTTAAAAAAAAAGCTATTTTTGCACGCCCATGTGCCATGCACGAGTAGAATCTCGAGAAATGTCGTAAAAAATAGAGTTCACTCCTAAGCATGCGTGCAACTCCCCAAAATGAAAAAAACTAAAAGGCAGGGATCCAGGAACCCATGGCCTCGACAGGGTAAAGGGGCAGAGCCCTGTCGGACGATTCAGGGGGGGAGCAACTTAAGAGAGAGAGATAACAAGACAGACAGACAGTTAAAATGATAGACAGAGACAGTTTGAGTCTGATAAGCCTTGTAAAAGTATTACACTGCCTTTGTAAACTTCCAAGATAGAACAACAGTTCAAAACGCCCCAAATCGCTTGTGGTCAAATTTTATTTTATTTTTTTGGATGAATTAAATAATTAAAAATTAATACTGAAATCAGTGTAAAACTGAAAGAGAAGCACCCATGCTCCTTGTTCTCAAACAACCATACAAAGGAACTGATGTTCCCTGAAAATCAAACCAGAATACTGCCATTAGAAATGGCCCGACAGAACAGAGATGAACCCCACAATGCATCAGGACGTCTGCAAGCCGGTCAGAGTCAAAGTGACGTCACCGGGCACTTCCGACATGTCTCAGAGCACCATGTGAAGATTACGCACCAGGTTTGAAACCACTGGCTCCGTTGATGACCAGCTACGTCCGGGCAGACCAAGAGTTATTACTGCTTGTCAGAATCGCCCATTCGGAACCGCCATCTCCAGAATCGCTTCCTATTGGCCTCCTATACAGTGCAGGCACTCCCCAGGCCACACCGATTGTGTCAGACCAGATTGTGTGGAATCACCTGCAGAACCTGGTCTGAAAGCCGTGTCGAAGGCAATCACACCCTACTGATTTGAATCCCTTCACACACCCAAGCATATCAAATTGATTGAATGATTGGAGGATGCAGGTGAACTCTCAATACATTCAGCTATCTCCATGTCACATGTCACAAAGAGTTTCGCATTGTGTGATTTTCTGTTAATTTTTAAAATTAGGATGACATTTTTCAGTAGGCCTAAAAGTTATGCATTTCTTTTTTGGAACAGCATACCATATTTTTCAGACTATAAGGCGCACCCCCCAAATTTTACACAAAATTTAGATTTTGTTATTATATTTTCTTACTGTATTAGTAGCCATTTTATAAAGCGCAGGGGAAAAGTATCGCCTTATAGTCCGGTACTATCAACACATATGTCAACTACATCAAAGCGACACAACACTGAACGCATTAAACTGACACTAAAACCAACATAAATGATCAACTACCCATAAATTCAAGTACAACATAGCTACTAACCAAAACTTAAAATCGGGATCATGCACCTTCCAAACTGAAAGAAAATCCAAAAAAGATAATGAACATAAAAACATAAACAAGAAAACAGATAAAGAAGTGGAACAAAATACAAACAAATATACAGTTAGTGCATAGTAAGCTTATTTATTGACAAAAAAACAAAACAATTGCCTTTGTTGGGGAAAACAACCCTCCCCCTCTTCACATTCAACTTGCTAATGATCAGATATTGCAAAAGAGTTCCAATTACAACATTTAACCCTTTCGCCGCCAGCCATATTCCAGCCAACAAATACCATTAAGCTTAACAGGGTAGAGAAACAATATCTGCAATAGGCCTATTGGGAATTCCTCTGTAACATGTATAACATTAGGCCTATCCTTATCTCCCAAAATTAAGAAAATAAGATCTTGAAATAACAGGCCCTGCTTTGATGCCTTTTAGTGACATGGGTGTTAAACCATTGTGGTGCATAAATGCGACATTGGCGGTGAAAGGGTTAAAGAGGTAACACACCAGAAGGGACAAATAAAGAACCCAAAGAGAAAAGGGTCAAGGATAGCATCATAGATAACAGTAACTGAAACACATAGTCAGTGTGATATAAACATTTGGTGTTTTTAAAAGACAAAGGCGAACATGAAAGATACAACCAAAGTGGCAACGAAAAGAACAACGACTCACAAAGTTGATGGCATACTGCGTGACAGGAGAGCATCTCTGCAAGCGGCTGAGGCAGCCATCGTCAGACGGGGTGTCCAGCAGCTTGCATGTTCTGCACAAACCATGCACAGCTTGTAAAAAGTGTTGATCACTCTTTTGATGGTTTCATAGTCGCTGTTTTGAAGTCGCTAATATTGATGGTTGCTATTGTGACAGTCATCGTTTTGACGGTTGCTGTTTTCATAGTCGCTGTTTTGAAGTCACTAATATTGATGGTTGCTATTGTGACAGTCATTGTTTTGACGGTTGCTGTTTTCATAGTCGCTATTTTGAAGTCGCTAATATTGACAGTTACTATTGTGATACAGTCACTGTTTTGACGGTTGCTGTTTTCATAGTCGCTATTTTGAAGTCACTAATATTGACGGTTACTATTGTGATACAGTCACTATTTTGACGGTTGCTGTTTTCATAGTCGCTATTTTGAAGTCATAATATTGACGGTTGCTATTGTGATACAGTCACTGTTTTGACGGTTGCTGTTTTCATAGTCGCTGTTTTGAAGTCACTAATAATGATGGTTGCTGTTGTGATACAGTCACTGTTTTGACGGTTGCTGTTTTCATAGTCGCTGTTTTGAAGTCGCTAATAATGATGGTTGCTATTGTGACAGTCATTGTTTTGACGGTTGCTGTTTTCATAGTCGCTATTTTGAAGTCGCTAATATTGACGGTTACTGTTGTGATACAGTCACTGTTTTGACGGTTGCTGTTTTCATAGTCGCTATTTTGAAGTCGCTAATATTGACGGTTACTATTGTGATACAGTCACTGTTTTGACGGTCAGTTTTCATAGTCGCTGTTTTGAAGTCGCTATACTGACAGTTGTTACTGTGACACAGTCACTATTTTGAAGCTGTTCTGATAGTCGCTGTTTTCAAGTCGCTACATGTATTCAAGGGAGCAACTGCACAAAATTAAAAAAACTTAAATGTTGGGGTCTATGGGTAATGTCCCCTGCAGCTGAAGAAAAATTGATTTATGAAGGTATCTTAGTTTGCTTTTTCCACAATTTATACAAATGCTTATCTTAAAGTGTTTGAAAAATACAGTAGACACACAAAGATCTTGTTTGACGAGTTTTAGAGAAAGGAAATTCCTTTTCTGGCAAAATTCAAAAACAGGAAATCCTTGTATACCAGGAAAAGTTGCACCCATGTGTTTAGTCCCTGTGCCCTCAGATACAGACCCACTGACTGCCTGTCACAGACGACAGTGTACGCCTGTCTCTTGTTTCCGACCATGACTACCAGACAGCAAAGGGGGTAGCTGCTGTTCCAGCAGGCAGAGCTAAAATTTGTTTATAATGGAGATGCATTGCCCAGGGTACAACCCCACTAACTTGGTCAATAGGATTTCAGGACAGCTGGCGTTGGGGAAGATCCCCAAAGGCCAACCAATCCCTTTGGCTGCAGCACTAGAGGCAATGCAAATGCCCCTGAAGTGGCGCCACACACACACGTAAAATCGTATGGGGATGCGATGCTATTAGGTCACATGAGTCATGATTCATGTGAAATACTTCCGTCTAAACCTAATTCTGCCATTTTCGCTCACTATACTCAAGTAGACCCAATACATGAATTTCAAGTGAATCATGACTCACCTCGTCAAAATCGCATTCAGATCCGAATCGTATGTGTGTAGCAGGCCCTCCAGCTTGAGAGTCATAGTCTTCCAGTACAGTAGAAAATAATTTATTGTACAGCTCTCACTTTACTATGATCCCCAATCACAGGCTAACGTCAACCAGTGATCAAAAGCCATGTGAGTAAAAGGGCCCAAAGTAAAAATACAGACCGACTGATAACCTTTCACAGACGAAAGAAATCCTATTAAAAAAACAAATTTTGTAAAAGAGTGTGGAGCTTAGTTTGACAACTCAGACTTTCTTCTTCTTCTTCTTCTTCTGCGTTCCCATGCCATATGGCCATAATGGGTAAGATATGTATGTGTCTGGTTTTCAGTTTTTACTGGTCTCCCCGCTGCGTACAGCCAACACATTCCGATTTCGGAGGAGCTCAAAGGAGAAAATTGGCAAGATTTTGGGGGTTTTAAAGGCAGGAGAATGGGCCAATAAGGCAGAAAGATAGTAGATGACAGAAAGCAAAGGGAAAAGGCAGAGTCAAAGAGAGTGAAAGATTAGTGAAAGTTACAAGCACAGAACTTCCAGAAGGTGGGGGAACTATTCGTACAAAAGACCCCCCGGTATCCCCACGGGGAATGACAACTCAGACAAAGACAGTTCTTTGGTTTTCTTAGCAGAAAAAGAATCTGGAGGAGAAGAACACCAGCAACAATAACAACCACATTTCTTTTTCTGTGGCAAATCTTATCAAACCAAAATCTATTAAAAATAAACAAATAAACATTACATAGAACGATTCAGCCGTCCAATCTTACCTGTCTATTCTTGGGTCACTCTGAAAAACAAATGCATAAACATAGTTATTAATGATATCCTTAAAATATAGATTGGTCAACAAGAATTCAGAAGCTAGCTTAAATGAAGAATCTGATTAAATTGTATATAACAATTGCCCTGTGATTTGCATGCTTTCCTTGTTGCTCTTCTACTTTTGTGAAAACAAAAAAAGTCTTGCATATTGTCGGTTAACTTCAAAAACCTTGTATCTCGATTTTTATCTTTTTTTAGTTAGATACATAGTCAGCTCTCTAATTTTTCCCGCCACCTTCCACCAAAAGCTCATATCTCTAACGACTTTCTATCTGGGGTAAATGAGATTGTGAAAATAGAAGAAAAACTCGTAAGTCCCAAATTCAGATCTAGTTAAGGACAAAAACCTCGTATCTTCATTCTTTTCAGGTCTAAAAACCACACCATTTTAAGTAAT
>CM065680.1:37780425-37802949 GCA_017654935.2 Phymorhynchus buccinoides | reverse complement strand
GAGAGTAGCCATTTTGGATGGGGTGGGTGGAGGTCACTCACTGTGGTTGAAGAGTTTTCTTTTTTTGTAGTGCAGTAAAAAAAAAAAAAGGAGCTGTTTCATTTGTTGTGAGCGAAACTCCTTTAGATAATCTGCATAAAATTTGAAAAAAAAAGAGAAAAAAAGCTTGTATTGTGAAAATGTAATGCAAACGATTTGGTCTAAACGCAGGCGGCCATTAGAAAAGAGACGGCACACGCCTTCTCTTTGGGTGAAATAATTTGACTTCCAGCACCTCCGCCAGGGAGGAATCGCCGATTTGACGGTTTGATTTCCAGGAAACCAGAGCAAAGTGACTGTTGCAATCTCTGTAAAGGGTGTTTACCTGGTGATCTGGATGTGTTTCTTACAAAAACTCATCCGTCAGGGTGGCCCTTTAAGACCTTGAAAAATCATCCCAAATAAGGTCTCAAGTGGGAGAGAGTTGTATAAGGGAGGTAATGGGGGGTGTCTTATAAGGGAGGTTCCACTGTATGAAGCATTTATAAAAAAGAAAACCCATACAGGCTACAGCAGTTGATAAGTGGTTATTCGATAGGTAATGATGAAGAGGATGAGGAGGAAAAATGGAGAAGGAAGATTATGATGATGATGATGACTATGATAATAAATCTGCATACTCTACATTTTCTAACCAGACTGCTATTGAAAGTGTTTTTAAGCAAGCTTAGGGCAACTTTTTAAATGGCACATTTTGCCAGCAATATAACAAAAATTGTACAAGTCTTAGATACAAACATAAAACAAATTGTAACAGCATCACTGTTGTTACAAAGCTTTTGAGAAAACTGGTTTCTTCTGGATCGGTTCCATTTTGTTAGCAGTGTCAAAAAATAGTTGCATTAAGTCTTAAAAGTAAAACACAAATAATACCAATCACAAAAATTCTAGCAGCATCACCATCAAAGAATGTTGATTTTATAAAATTAGACTTTCTTCTGACATTGTACAATTTTTGCTTTGATAAAACTTTTCTGTTGCCAATGTCTGTATTTGTGAACCTCAGAAACAAAACCAGTTAACGTGAACTTCATGAATTGTTCTGTGTTCTGAAGAAAAGGAAAATAAATTAATAAAATGTGCTGATTTACTTTTTCTCCCAATGGGGGAGGGACAGTGCCTTATGCAAAGACAGCTGTTTCGATCTGTGAAGATCTCATCAGTTTGCATGATCGGCTTGCAATTTGACTGTCCAGTGGATGTCAACTTGAGCAAGAAGACATTCTACAAGAGAATAATTGTATAATAATAATAATAGTTGTACCATTTTGTCAGCGGTGTCACGAAGGTTGCGGAAGTCTTCTACCAAGGTGGACGTTGGCTGTTGTTCGTCAGGTTGCACTGACCCTATGTGCAACGGCTTCAGGTATTTCTTCACTGTTGAAAGGTCGTTGTGAAATGCTTTGAAAGCATCCTGACACACACACATTTAGTGTCAATATCATGCTGGTTCATTATTTATTTTTTGTCACAAATACTTTCAATCGCATGGTTTTGATTAGTAATCAAAACCATGCAAGGCTCTCAACTGTATAATATTCTTCTTCCTTTCTGAGGCCATGCATCATGGAAATTCTGATACATCGGCATTTCTGTCAAATATTCAACTACATGTTGATAAGTTTATTGGCAAGTTTAATAATATCTAGTCTAAAATGTCATCAATCAGTTCTATTAAAATTTTGCCATTCTTTAATAACAAATTTCTTCCACTTTTCTAATCAATTATTGTGCTTGTTTTTTTTCTATTAATTTTCATTAACTCTTTCACCGCCAGCTATTTTTCAGCAAAAAATGTCCATTAAACTTACCTGGGTAGAAAAAAAAGATATGTCTCAGTGTCTGTGATATTGGGGATTCCTCTGTGACATGTTTAAAGTAAGGCCAATCCTTAGCTCCCAAAATGAAGAGAACAGGGTCTTTGGATAACAGACCCTGATTTGATGCCTTTTAGTGACATGGGTGCTAAATCATTGTGGTGCAAAAATGCGACGCTGGCGGTGAAAGGGTTAAGGAATATCAGGCATCATTGTCTGAAGTCCAATCCTCTGAAGAGTGTGGTAAAATGGCCATCAAGGCCCTTGACTGTAAAACGACAACTACCGAAATCAGTTCCCAGCATGACATCATTTAATGAGAAATCACTTTAAAAAAGCTATTTGATGATAAACATTTCACTCATGGAAAAGGCAAGACCTCGGCCACCAAAAACAAATATTCTGCCAGAAATTCGTAATCCTCTGAAATATGCAAATCTTCTGAAAGTTCTGATGCTTGAATATGCAAGCCATGTTTTTGTTCTCTCAAAAAGCATTTGTTATGGTGTAAATTGCATTCAATTTACCCCTTAGCCTTGTAAAAAATAGACATAAAGCTTGATAAACATTCAAATAGTAAAGACAAATCAGCAAAAACAAGGGTGTCACCAGGTACACCAACAAGTCCATCATTAAAACAATTATTGAGTACACAGCAGCTTCAAGTAAAATACCATCTTACTAAATTTGAAGTGATTCTGTGCAGTAGTTCACAAAATATTAAGCTGTTCACCTCTGTCACCAATCAGCACTCCCCGCTTTCAAAACCCAAATATACTTGTTTCAAAGAGCTTTCTCTCTGTAACCTTCACATTAATTAGATGACGATGTTAGCCCAACTGTGTGCAAATCAGTGAATGTGAGCGCCTTGAGTTTAATTCTAAAGAAAGGCGCTACATAAATACTATGTATTATTATTATTATTACATTTTTAAAACACAGACACGAACAACGCTCCAGAAAGAGTCAGCAGGCTAAAGAATCAAAATGCCCTCACGGTGGCATCCTGGCCGGCGTAGTGACTGATGATGCGACTGCCGCCCGGGTGTCGTCTGGCCCAGGACGTGATGTCATACACCTGGCCCTCGATCACCAGCCACTTGTCCGTCTTGTCCGTGTGGCTCTTCACCTCGCCCCAGCTGAATGTCTTCAGCTGAACAACAACAACAGCAATACAATTAATCGGATGAAAGCCAGAAAGTGCTAGTACCAGCTTTCAATGGTCTTTTTGTGACGGTACCTTCTGGATTTCACCCCAGGTACATGTACTATCAGACTTCGGCAAAGGTGGAGTTTACCTAGCTACTCTGGGCCAGTGGGTGGATGCCTTGTGCCTCCATATCGGGAGCTGGATGACCCCACCCCATCCACAAGGGGATACTGGGGGATCTAAAAATAGTTCCCCCACCTTCTTGAAGTTATGTGCTTGTAACTTCCTCTAATCTGCCACTCTCTGGACTCTGCCTTCCCCCCTCCCCCCTTGGCTTTCTGTAATCTACTATCTTTCTGACTTTCCGGCCCATTCTCCTGCCTTTCCCCCCAAAAAATTCTTTCAAATAATTTTTCTCCTTTGAGCTCCTCCGACATTGGAATGTGTCGGCTGTATGCAGCGGGGAGACCAGTGAAAACTGAAAACAACACATACGTACCTTACCCATTATGGCCATATAGCCTGGGAACGCAGAAGAAGAAGCTAGCTACCCCCCATCAAATTTTCTCATTGAACATATTCACTAAAAGTAAGAAGCAACATTTTGTCTTGCTCATGAAAGGGATAGAGTTAGAATCAGGTTTGGGTTAGTTTCATGAAACTGAAAAAAGAAACATGACACTTTGAGATTGAAAGCCCTAACCATGAGGGGGGTAGCTAAACAGCACTTTTACCCAGTTCATTATTCTTTTTGTGATACATTTGGCTTTCACCTGATGAAATGCTCAAAGAATGCTGCACTATTCTTTACCTTTTAACCTTGCAGCTGTGATTCTTTCTCCTTGTTTTTGTTTATTCGCAGGCATCATGATGATTTCTCTCAAAGTTACCCTAACCCAGAAAACATCTACCATCCACTAACACATACTTTAGTTTAACAGAAACAAAGAATTTAGCCTCTTCTTTCTACAATACTATTTATTTCACAAACATTCCCTCACATATCAATCTCTTAAGAAAGGGAAGGATGGAAAAAATCAAAGAAGCAAATTCAATTTGAAATGATAACAAAATAAAATAGAAAAAAAAAAGTATTTGATTGTCTGAGCTAGTGTATAATTGAATGGTATATTCTGATAACCAAAGGAGAAGTGGACAGACAGACATAGACAGATTTAGTAATAAAGCATTACATTTTTTTTAATCAAAATTAAATCAGTATGATGCTTTCTAATCATGGTCGAAACAAAGAAGCTTAAATGTGGTGTAGAGTGGCACAGTGGTAGCGCGTTCGCTTCGTGTCAAGTAAACCCGAGTTTGAACCTGGGTACAGGGGATTTTTTCCTCTCATTCTGCACTAGGCCTTAACGGTCTGAACGTGGAGTCTTTCGGATGAGACGATAAACCGAGGTCCCGTATGCCCATGCACTTAGCATACGCTAAACCCAGTGGCAACGAAAAAGTTGTCATTTGGTAAAAATTTACCACTCCCCCCCCCCCCCCTCCATCAGTGACAAAAATCGCATGCAAAAAACAAAAACAAAAAAATTGGGTGGCGCGCCTCTGGCTGCGATGCGCTCTCCAGGTGGGAGCAACCCGAATTTCACAGAGACGCCTCTGTGACTATAAAGTACCTAATACCTAATAATAATACCTAATACCTAAAGAACATTGAAAAGCGAGCTAAAGCAACAGCAATGCCAAGCAGACGATTTGAACCCTCACCTCTTTATCATTTGTATGTTGGGTACCCTGTCCACCCTTCCCCATTGTGAAAAATTGGAATCAATATCTTTTTGCTCAGCACTTCTGGTCCTTATTAGAATGTCTGTGATCTGCTCAGCCCGGCTGACCTGAAACAAAACAACAACTGAAAATCCTATTTATTGTCTGAACAATGTCAAAGGCGGACTTATGTATGTGTGTGTGTATCACAGGTTCTGACCCCCCCCCCCCTCCCCCACCTAAATACTATATTAAAAAATGAAGAGGGAGGGGGGGATCTATGACTACCACAAGTACCAGTATCACACCGACCTCATTTCACCTACCTCATATCATTCCATACCAGAGTTTTAGCTAAGAACAATAAACATGAATTCACATCTTAGTCTCCCAGGAGAGGCCTCCCACACTTTTTACATTAAAATTATCATCACATTCTGACCCCCGACCTGACCTGCTGGACCCCCCCCCCCCCCCCCTCCTCCCAACTTGTCCAACTGATCTGCCCCTGAATGTCACCAAATGAAATTACCGCGGACTATAAAGTGATATAGGTGTTTAGTACAGGTGTTAACTATAAGTGTGTACATGTACATACATTTAGTGCATATCACCCGTATGCCAGCTAGGCTATCCTGAAGAACAATAAGATAGCAAGCCATATAAATGAGCTTCTGTCATTTCTGGGCAGTAGAACTAGAAGGTGACATACTGACTTCCCACCTCCCCCTAAGAACTTATTTTTTTAAAATAATAATGATTTTAAAAAATCTATAAATGGCCCCAAACGTAAAAATAACACCACATGTTATACCTTGACAGGCACCTTAAAATGTCACATTTTTTCATTTTGATTTGCTTTTTTTATAAGTGTGTGTGTGTGCGTGTGCGTGTGCGTGTGCGTGCATGCATGCGTGTGTGTTGTGTGTACTGTGTGTGTGCATGTGTGGAGAGGGGCCAAAAGGAAGTCCTAAACATGAAAAGAACATTAAAAACATAGACATTATAAAGAGGGGGGAACAGACTACATATAGAAAAGGTTAACAAGAAACTATTCTTCATGTGTCAGTGTGTGTGTGTGTGTGTGTCTGTGTGTGTGTGTGTGTGTACGCGTGCTCGCGCACGTGTGTGTGTGTGCGTGTGTACGTGAGTGGAAGAGGGGCCAAAAAGGAAGTCAAAGGCATCAAAGGCAGCTGACTGCATTTGGAGGGGTGGAATGCCATGTCCCATTCCTTTTCCCAGTCTTCCAGCTTCCTGATGTCCTCAAGATTGGAGTTGGAGCTTGGCCGGGTCATCATTACAGGCAATGTAGCGATCGAGAGCAGTGTCGTCGGCAAACAGGTGGGAGGGAGAGGAGATTCTGGAGGGGAGATCGTTAATGTAAGTAAGAAAGAGGCAAGGTCCTAAGACTGTTCCCTGGAGCACTCCAGACTTCACTTCCACGTAGCCAGATAGAGGAACGTCGACCACCACGGCTTGCTTTCGATCGCTGAAGAAGTTTGCAATCCAGCTATTGATGGTTTCTCGGATCCCGTAGTGGTCTAACTTGTGAAGCAGCAGGCTGTGGTTCACCCTGTCAAATGCCTTCTCGAAGTCCATGATGATTTACGACCCATCTAGCTGCGCGGCGCTGGACCCTCTCAATCTTGCCAATGGTTTTGGCTGAATGAGGGTCCCAGACAGGAGCGGCGTATTCAAGGGTGGGACAAACCAAGGCTTTGTAGTCAGTTTCCTTGATGGAGATGGAGCCTTAGTATCCACCAAAAGCTCGTATCTCTTAACGACTTTCTATCTGGGGTAAATGAGGTTATGAAAATAGTTGAATAATTCGTAAGTCCCAAATTCAGTTAAGGACAATAAAAAAAAACTTGTATCTTCGTTCTTTTCAAGTCTAAATTATTTTTAAAAAAGTATTTTTAACAAAATGCAGGACTAAACTCACAATGTCTTGAACAACATATTCATCATGTAGTTAATCAATTGTGGTCAACGCAGTTAATTTTTAAAACAGTTTATTTCATTTTTCTCAAGACTACCAAAATTGAGATCTAGGGGAAGACGGGGTAAAAAGCGCATGGGCGGGTAAGAAGCCCACCCCAATTATCTCATGAAATAAAGAAAATTTCAGTCAAATTTGCCCATGAGACGAATGCTAGACATTAACGCTCGTCTCATGGGCAAAATGAGACTGAAATTTGCTTCATTTCATGAGATAATTGGGGTGGGCTTCTTACCCGCCCATGCGCTTTTTACCCCGTCTTCCCCTATATGCGCTGACCGTGACCTTGAAGTTTTGTTTGGATTTTTCTTTGTCCGGACACTTACATTCAAATTTTCTGAAATAGTCAAAGGGAAGCAACCACTTGTCTTTGACAAAAAACGTAATCATGAGTATTGCCCCAATGATAAAATTAATATAGTACTGGTGAGAGAGAGACTGAACCCCCCATGGGGATACTGGGGGTCTTTTGTATGTTCCCCCACCTTCTGGAAGTATTGTGCTTGGAACTTCCTCTCATCTGTCACTCTTTTTGACTCTGCCTTTTCCCTTTGCTTACTGTCATCTACTATCTTTATGCCTAACCGGTCCATTCCAACAATGGTGATATTAGACTTAAATAAATACATTAATTAAACAAAACCAAAACAGACATAAACAAATATCTACCGGGGATGAAGGTCATGGTTACAGTTGCTATGTTCAGACAGACCAAAAGAACGAAAAGATATTTGTACAGACAAGCATGATGCATCCCTGCATTCACATTTTTTATTTTGTATCTTAGTTAAATGTTGCAACACACAAAAATAAACACAGCATAAGTATATAGGGGAAGACGAGGTAAAAAGCGCATGGGCGGGTAAGAAGCCCACCCCAATTATCTCATGAAATAAAGAAAATTTCAGTCAAATTTGCCCATGAGACGAATGCTAGACATTAACGCTCGTCTCATGGGCAAAATGAGACTTAAATTTGCTTCATTTCATGAGATAATTGGGGTGGGCTTCTTACCCGCCCATGCGCTTTTTACCCCGTCTTCCCTACTTTATTAAAAGTTTTTGAATTTCACCGACGATATGCATGAAGCCTACTTTACACTTAGACACATTAATATACAAATTCCATTAATCTGACCATTTCTGTAAATGTTCTAAGTCATTTCGGGTTATAGGGGAAGACGGGGTAAAAAGCGCATGGGCGGGTAAGAAGCCCACCCCAATTATCTCATGAAATAAATAAAATTTCAGTCAAATTTGCCCATGAGACGAATGCTAGACATTAACGCTTGTCTCATGGGCAAAATCAGACTGAAATTTGCTTCATTTCATTATATAATTGGGGTGGGCTTCTTACCCGCCCATGCGCTTTTTACCCCGTCTTCCCCTATTATGAAAAACCAACGAACCACGACAAACCAAAAGTTCAGGACAGGTTGTTGACCCACCCACCACGTAATCCTCTCTCTCCTCACTTATAGTTTACACTGCATTCAATTTTATTCCTTCCTACAAGAGGTCTGTCAGTGATGAAGCCTCACCAAGCCATTCTGCTCTACTCTGTATATAATTATGCCTAATTTAGTCATTATTAATATTATGCAACTAAAATAACTAGTAAGAATTAGAATTACATTATTAGGCCTACTTGCTCTTTCTTGTCTCCAGAACAGGAAATTTGCAAGACCTAGGCCGTCCATCGGGGGAAAAAAACGTTCATTAATAAGCCTAGGGCCCTAAGCCTACACTGGCTACAGACTACACATTTCAACTTTTCTTACGTTCGCTGAAGTTCTGATTCTTGGCTTAAACAACTTAATAAAGTTGATAACGCCACATGTAAGGTTACGTCTGGTGTCATGCAACACCGGTGGTTGTGCACGCACTGCAGGAATGGATTATCTTTGATATGATATGATCATGATGGCAGATCCATGATCAGCCCATGGGCCTTTGATCTGGTCGTGTTGATCCAAACTTTTGTTCACAAAACGTTCTTTGGTAAAGATAAAGATGTGCCAACCCCCTGCATTTCTCGGTTAATTCCATTTTTCCGTTTTTGCCTTTCTTACCAAACATAAAACGGTATTTTATGAACCTTTTCAGCTAATAATAACCCTAACCCTACCCCCCCCCCTAAGACGGAAAAACGCAATGAACCACGACTGACAAATGCTGCGGTGTACTGCAGTACATAGGGGGGGGGGGGGGGGGGGGGGGGGGGGGGTCCTATTAGATAATGGCCTTTTTATCATGACTGCAATTAATTATTGAACAAAGATAATTAGCTGAAAATGTTCATAAAATACAGCTTCATCATTCATGTTTGGTAAGAAAGGCAAAAACGGAAAAATGGATTTAACCGAGAAATGTAGGGGGGGGGGGGGGGGGGGGGGGGGGGGGGGGGGGGGAGGGGCACATCTTTACCTTTACCCGTTCTCTTTACACAAAATTTGAAAATTGTTTAATAAATGTGTGAAATTAGTAGCTGTAGAGTTGTAAAAAGTGAATTTTTCACTACTTGGGGCGTTAATTGTAGGAAATTTCACATCCAAAGTAAGTAGGCCTAGATATACAAATGTAGGTCTACTTATTCCAGAAGAATTTTGTGGTGGTTTGAAGTTTGTTTTCAAAGAACTAGGATGAGCAGTGATTAGGCATCGGCTTCGAAGAGCCTAGTATGATAGAAAAGCTAAAAAAGATTGTGAAAGGAAACTTGCAGACCAATGAAAAACTAACTCTAAGAACTTTTGGAGGTATGTTCAACCACCACGAAAACAACAAAGTAGATCTACATTCTCTCTGAACAAAGTAACAAACCAGAAAGGGCGTGAAAGGGCGTAAAAGGGCCGCGAGACCCACTTATTGCCCTGAACTACTAGTACTATACTAACTACTGACTCGTTTACATTGCGGTTCTAAACGCAATTTATTTACAAGGCTTGTGTATTTTTATCAATTATGTTGTCAACATCAGAGTACATCCGAACATACGAAAATCCTAGGCCTACTAGGTAACTAGGGTCCGGTTAGGCCCAGATCTGTGGAGTGGTGGTCAGGCCTGTCGCAGCCAAAAAAGTCGCTCAATCAAATAAATCGCCCCGCTACTATGAGAGTGTGTATTTGCAACATTTTGCGACATTGAGCATGAACCACAAATTTCACTTTTTTTCTAGAGTTAGGGATATATATAGGGTTAGGGTTAGGTAAATGGTTCAAGTACAGAAAAGGTGAAATTTCTGGTTGTCGCAAATGCACACTCTCATAGTAGCGGGCGATTTATTTGACTGAGCGACTTTTTTGACTGCGACAAGGCCATGACAGACTATTTCATTTGAGAGCTGCCCTCGTTCACATCACATCACATCACATAAGGCTATGGGCTATAACTATAAACCTTTTGCCCTCATTAGTGGTGATTTTTGCATCAAATATTAATTAATTTTAATATTTTATTGCCCGTGGATTTATTTTGGCTTGAGTGTATACTAACACTTAGCTTTGTTTTTCATATACATCCAAATTGGTAGAAAAAGTATATTTTGATCATTCTTTGTCAATACGATTTTTAAATGCATTTACTGAAGGTGCATTGACGGTATGAAATGATAAATTGTTCCATAAATTTGTTATTCTATTAGATTAGATAGATTACATTAGATTAGAAATAGGGACGAAAAAATATAGCCGTTAGGCTTTCAAAGTCCCATCTTTGTGTTTTTATTTTTATTTTTACATACTCAAGGTATATCGTGCACTCAGGTTTTTGCGTTGAATTAATCATCGTATTCATACATTATGTCTTTATAAAATTTTAACTGGTCGAGCTCATTTTTAAAGCTGTTAGTATTAGGTGCTCTCTTAATCAGGAGCGAAGCGACTTGGTATCCCACAGCACAGTGAGCCAAAGAAGGACCGTGTCTGTCTGTCTGTCTGTCTGTCTGTCTGTCTGTGTGTCTGTCAGTCCGTCCCACGTTAATGTCAAGAAAGCCTTAACCGATTTTAATGATATTTGGATGTTAGGTCCGTTGCGTCACCGTGATGGTCTTAAACTATTTTGCAGAAATAAAACTTAACAAAATAACCGTTAAACGGCAGTTATTTTCTGTTTTTAACACCTTTCCGCCAATTTCATCCAAACTATTTCACAGAATGTCGTAGAATTTTGAAGTAGATACTTTTTTTTTCTTAACAAACATAACCCCCAAGTTTGGAAAGCATGATTTAACATTTTTGTCGGTTAAAAACGGTTATTTTTTAGTTTTGCAGTGATCGTAATGAAAATTGGTGGGTAGGTTCATGTTTTCATTCTGAAAATTATAGTACCTCTTCATAAACGACACTTAACTTTTGACACTTGAAAACCGTTATTTTTCAGTTTTGCAGTGATCGTAATGAAAATTGGTGGGTAGTTTCATGTTTTCTTTATGAAAATCATAGCACCCTCTTCATAAACGACACTTAACTTTTGACAGTTGAAAACCGTTATTTTTAGTCCGTCACCAAAGGTAATGGACTTTGCGATGGGCTGGTTTGTCTGGGTTTGTTTTTTTCCGTTTTTTTCTTTCTGTCTGTCCCAAGGATATCTCCCGAACCGCTTGACCGAATCGCGTCAAATTTTGTGTGAAGGTGTGCCTCCTTAATAGGAAGAGATCGGCGCAACCCACTTTGCCGTCGTGACCTTGACCTTGACGTACGACCTTGAAAACCGAAAATCTATTTTTAGCCATATCTCGGGCACCGATCAACATAGGATGTTGAAACTTTTTTTTTCTTCTTTTTTTTTTCTGTCCCATCTTCTGGGCTGTACAGTGGCGTTGCTCCCACGCCGCTCGTTCCGAATCCCAATTCGCAGCTACACCCGGGTTTGTTCAAGTCGCAGAAACCGAGACCAGCAGTCCAAGGGGAGAGAATCTATGTTAGGCCGTCAGGAGGCAACCAACCGAGGAGACACTGCACTTCTGCTGAGTCACTTCGGTGGAGTTCAGTGGAGCCTGTTCAGGACACCACCTACTAAGCCCCCTACTGACGACACTATTCTCTTAGTCGCAGAGCCAGCGTGAGTGAGGTCCTCCTCCGAGGGCGCCACCACGACCGTCCACCGACAGCTCCCCAGAACACACTGATCCCAATGACTTTGACCCGAACGCACCAAGGCATAGACTGGATTGGAAACCGAAACTGAGGTCACCATGAGAGCAGGGCATGCAAAGCCACAGAATTTGAGACATTGTTTTTAATTTTATGATTGATGGAAAATGAGGCCGATGATAACGATGATGATGATACTATGGAGTTCCGTATCGGTCTGAGACTGCATGGCAGGGCTGTACTCTACGCTTCCTTTCATAATGATATCCCGGCGTTAACCAGGCCCGAGAACTACAGACACCTGCAGTGTTGGTCTTGCAATTAGAGCAACACTCTCAGAATCGCATCCGTTAAGCGGATGAAACTCGACTGTGTGGTTTCAGTCTTCCCATTGAGCCCATAGCCACTCACTCTGGGTAGGAGTCGGTCCAGGACCGAAAAAACCCTCGCCTCTGATGGGATTCGAACCCCAGACCTCCCAGCCAGTAGTCCGCAACGCTAACCACTACACCACGGCGGCTGGTTTAGGATGTTGAAACTTGGTATGAAGGTGGTTTGGCTTATGCCCGTTCTGATGATGGCATACCGATCAAGGTCAAGGTCAAAAAGATCGCGACCTTGACCTTGGCGTACGACCTTGAAAACCGAAAATCTTTCAGGGGCCATAACTCCCACACCGTTAGTGTTAGAGTCTTCAAATTTGGCACGAAGGTACTTTGGCTTATGCCCGTTCTGATGGTGGCATACCGATCAAGGTCAAGGTCACGGTCCGGGCGATCAGTAGGCCTTGAAAGTGGTAGGGGTCTACACATTGGGTTTTAAGCCATATTTTCCACATTGGTACTTGACAGAAGCGCTTCAGATTGTGTGTGGTATTGTATACCCTAGAGAAGAAAACATCCGAGCATAAATTATCACCATGCTGACCTTGACCTTGAAGTGTGACCTTGAAAACCGAAATTTCCTTCTTTGCGCTATATGTTTCTTCTTCAAGCTGTATCTCGTGAACTAGAAGACAGAATCCCTTCCAATTTTGTGTCAGGATGTGACACTCTACGGGGTGTCGCAAGTGCGTGGCATTGCTGGTGACGGACATGTCTGCCGCTCGGCGACGCCCTTGTTTAGTTTTGCAGTGATCGTAATGAAAATTGGTGGGTAGGTTCAGCTTTTCATTCTGGAAATTATTGTGACCTTTTCATAAACGACATTTAACTTTTGACAGTTGAAAACAGTTATTTTCTATTTTTGCAGTGATCTTGATGAAAATTGGTGGGTAGGTTCAGTTTTATTTTCTAAACATGATAATGAACTTTTTGAATAACGACATTTTAGCTTTGACAGTTAAAACCCGGTTTTTGTAATTTTCACGGTTCTGTCTATCTGTCTGTCTGTCCTCTCTCTCTCTCTCTCTCTCTCTCTCTCTCTCTCTCTCTCTCTCTCTCTTTCTCTCTCTGTCTGTCTCTCTCTCTCTTTCTGTGGAAGAAAAAAATCGTTTCTCTCTCTCTCTCTCTCTCTCTTTCTGTGGTGGTGACCAGCTTCTTTTTATAGAAGTACATGCACACACTTTATGGGGTTCGTCGAATTGTCGGCAAAATATGGCAAAATATGACCGGAAACCGCAAAATCGGCGAAATTTCAATCTTGAATATCTCAACAACGGGTACATGGATCTCGTTCATATTTTCAGAAGGTACTACAAAATACATTTGCAACACTTCCCACATAAAATCCAACCAGAACTACGAACCGGAAGTGCCACAGCTATGGTCAGGCAGCTTTTATTTGGTTCACGGAATAGCCAAAACCGGAAGTGCAGTCACAAAACTAACTATTGGATATTGTAGCCCTTATGTTGGCCCAGGTCTGAAAGGAGTTTGTTGACGATATGTTAAATGGTTTGGAAGTTATTCAAATATATGTAAATTTGGTTGACCTACTTTCACTATGTTTTTTACTTTTCAACCGATTTTGCTTACATTCACAGGAAAATTGACGGACACTATTCTCATGCTCAATATCCAATATTATACCGATTGGCCAAATGTTGGCCGAAATATGGGCTAAAAATGGCCAAATTCGGCCAATATTCAAGCTTCAATAACTCAAAAACGGCTTCGCAGAATGCATTCCTTTTTTCACTGATTACCAAGGAGTATCTTAGCAACACTTCCAACATGAAACTGAGCCAGAAGTGCCAACTGGAAGTGGGGACAAATATTTTCAAGTTTATTGACTCAAAACCCCTTCGACAAAATGCATAGAATGCTATTTAGAGTAAGCAAGCCATAGCAGAGTTTACAGTGACGCAAAGTGACACTGACGTCATAGGTGTCTTGAAGTAAGCTGTGACGTATATAGTAGCTTATGAAATTGCGGTAGGCCACAACAATATCGCCACAGAAAGAGAGAGAGAGAACAATGAACAACAATATTTTATTGAACTGGGCCATCTGCCCATGTCAAAGGGGACAGCGGGGTAGGGTCATCAGCAAATAAGAGAGAGAGAGAGGGGAGAGAGAGGGAGAAAGAGAGAGAGAGAGAGAGAGAGAGAGAGAGAGAGAGAGAGAGAGAGAGTGAAACAGAGAGAGAGAGAGAGAGAGAGAGAGAGAGAGAGAGAGAGAGAGAGAGAGAGAGAGAGATTGAAGATGAGATATAGATGGTTGATGAAAAGGGAGAATCCTGTCATGTTTGTCCTATCACCTCTATCTCTCTCTGTTTATCTTCCTCCCTCCTCTCTCTCTCTCTCTCTCTCTCTCTCTCTCTCTCTCTCTCTCTCTCTCTCTCTCTCTCTCTCTCTCTCTCTCTCTCTCTCTCTCTCTCTCTCTCTCTCTCACTCTCTCTCACTCTCTACAGCTTCGCTCCTGGGTGTGCTGTGCCAAAACAGAATCTTAACATGTGCTCTCTCTCTCTCTCTCTCTCTCTCTCTCTCTCTCTCTCTCTCTCTCTCTCTCTCTCTCTCTCTCTCTCTCTCTCTCTCTCTCCCTCCCTCCCTCCCTCCCTCCCTCTCTCTATGTTTTTCTCTATCACCCCCCTATCTCTCTCTGTTTATCTTCCTCCCTCCTCTCTCTCTTTCTCTCTCTCCCCCTCTCTCTCTCTCTCGGCACTCTCTACAGCTTCGCTCCTGGGTGTGCAGTGCCAAAACAGAATCTTAACATGTGCGAAAGGCACTGCACCTCTACTTAATGTTAGTTGGTAGTTGATTCCATAAAGGTGCAATTCTGTTAGTTAAAGAATATTTTCTTGTGTTAGTTTTACAAAATTCAATAAATATTTTATCAGTGCTATTTCTTGTTCTGTCATAATTTGTTAGTTTGAAAAATTCTGTTGCATTTAATTTTAAATCATCAATAATTATTATTAAATATTTTATAACTTTGTATTAGATCACCTCTTATTCTCCTTGCTTTCAAACTTGGAAGATTCAGGCGTTCCATTCTCTCTCTATACGAATAGTTATTATATCCATCAATTAATTTAGTTGCCCTTCTTTGCACCTTCTCTATTAATGTTGATTGTCTTTTCAATTTGGGATACCAAATAACATTACCATATTCTATATGCGGTCTAATTAAACCTTTGTATAAATGCAGGAAAGTATCCTGATCTAAATATGAAAAAGTTCTTTTAATAATACCAAGCATTTTATTTGATTTCTTAACAGCATAATGAATATGGTTATCAAATTTAAAATTTTCATCCAAAATTACACCAAGATCCTTTTCTTCTGTGCACTTTGATAAAACATAGTTGGTACCATCTTTAATCATAGCATAATTTTACAAGTGTTATTGATACCCAGTATTAGACTAGTAAAGAATGAATGAAACTGTCTGGTGTTGGTTAGTGTTTTGGTTAGTTTAAAATTGTGTCCCCGATTAGTATTATGACTAGATATAAGTGGAAAAGAGGTGCAGTAGGAGTTGAGGAATCATACAATTACAAACCATGCAAAATTTTATAAACCTCTCTGTCTCCTCGCACCCTTCTTCTATATTCCAAGCTTGGTAGATTTAGCCAAGGCTCATATATATCTCGTTAGCATAGTTGATAGTGTAAGTCGGTAGTGATTTGAGTGTCTTTCGTCAGTATGATTTTTTGTAAACGGGTAGCCTAAGTCGCTGGGGAGGGGTCAGGTAGGCCTACTACTAGTTGTAGTGCACCGAGCCTTTGTAGGCCTTGTGGCGTGGGCCTAATGTTACTAACATTAGGTCTAGGCCTGAAAAAGTTTCTGGTACTTTTTAAAAAAATGATCGAACTTTACTTTTTGTATACAATGCTAACTCCAGAATAAAGTTTGTCATAAGTGAAATAAGACTTACCTAACACAAACACAACACATGTAGGCTACACAGTCACGGAAGTGGAACTACCGGCTCGAATCAGCCGGTGGCGAGTAGGCCTAAGCTTACGTGACTTGAAGGCCGCGACGACACTGAAAGTTTTCAACCAATCATGTTGTATAAACGCATGTAGTGTGGCTACACACCTATAATAGGCCTAGATGAAAAGGGTAGTAATTTTGGAATTTTACGTCCTCTCGACAGATGAAAAGGGTCAATTCAGAAAGACCTTTTCAAGGCCAGTTAGCACACCCTCCCCTCTCCCTTTCTCGCACCCCCCCCCCTCCCCTCTCTTACCCCTTTCCTAGTCCTTGCGAAAGCAATCATACTCCCCCCGGGTCATTGTGTACCGGTACACCCTCAGTGCAAGAGCACGCACTTGCTGCTTAGGCCTAGGCCAGTGTGTGGTTGTGTCGGAGGGTGGTTGGGGAATATGGGCTGATTTCTAGTTTGTGTGTTGGCTGTCTTATAGGCCGTCTGTTTGTGTTTCAGACAGAAAGCTATCTGCAGTCTGGACGCCAATGATTTTTTTTTTCAAGTGTTGAACTCACTGCTACTCCTATCCCTTTCTGCAGGTCGGGATAGGGTTACACAGGGATAGGGTTAGGATATAACGCCCGGGAAAGGGATAGGGTTAGGATTAGAGTTGGGGTTAGTATAGGGTTAGAAATGAAAACAAAAAGTCAAGACAAAATGGCCGCTTGACGTTGCCGTTATCCAATGAAATTGCTTAAAGTAGCTGGAGTCCAGACTGCAGATACTGTAGAGTCAATGGTCATTCACGAAAGTGTAAGAATGAAGCGGGTTCCATTGCCGCTGTAGAAAATCAAGTTAAATATCAAAATGTCCCTATCGAAATTAAACGTTGCAACGTTGATTCTAGTCACTTTATTATTGGCCCACACATTATGGTTAACATGTCGACTCGTGGGAAAGACATTTTAGCAAAGGCCGGACTATAGCCTACAGAAACCACAAGACCTAGCTTTTTTATTACTTTTTGTTTTGTTTTGTGCTTTGCTCATAACTATAACTGTATTCCTAATTACAACGTGCAACCAGACACCCATCGCCATGCATCGTCTTCATCCCGAGAAGACTGTCCAGTCTTCACGAAGAACGTCCATAAGGGTCTGCGACCAATTGGACGATAATCTCACACTCTTCCAAGGTGCACTGTTTAATCATATAATAAAAAGGCAAGGTTGTGTCTGTGTGTGTGTGTGAAACACAAATCGGGCCTTATAACTCCGCCGTTTTTCGACAGAATCGCTTCAAATTTGCTGTGAGCCCTAACGGGGCGATGGCCGCCGCAACGGCAACCGAGGCGGTCGTGTCATTTGCGTGGTTTGGCAAATGCGCGAAACGCATATCCGCCGGCCTCTCGGCGCCCGTATCTCCGGTATTTCTGGGCCGATTGCCTTCGAATTTGGCAGGTAGATGACCGGGGACGGTGATGATCCGTGCACTAAATTGGAAGCGAATCGATTCATAAACGCGCGCGATAAGTGCCGCTTCACCTTTTCACAAACCGCGGCGTAACCAGACCGGACATTGACTCATTATTTGGAACGTCCATGCCCACGGACAATGACTATCTTGGGGGGAAATTTCTACACCATCCATTCATAAACGCGCGCGAAATGAGCCAATTTCCATTTGCGCAGAGATAAAAGGGGTGTGGGGGGGGGGGGGGGAGTACAGCGCTATGAGAGAAGAAGATCGAAGGAAGGAGAGACACAAAAGTAATAGCGGATGGGTGGGGGTGGGGCATAGGTGGGGTGGGGGTGGGAGGGCGGGTAGGAGGGCGGGGGATGGTGGGGGAGAGGGGTGGGGTGGTGGGTAGAGCAGGATGAGAGAAGAAGATGGAAAGAAGGAGAGACACAAAAGTAATAATATAATATTTCGTGGACCCCCAAAAAACTGCTGTTCAGCATTACCGGTACTTGACATTACCAGTACTTGGCATTACCGGTACTAGGCATTACCGGTGCTCGGTATTTCCGGTACTAGGCGTTGCCCTAGTTAAAGTAAAGTTAAATGTTCATATGTACTGTACAATGGTAATGGGGAAGACGGGGTAAAAAGCGCATGGGCGGGTAAGAAGCCCACCCCAATTATCTCATGAAATGAAGCAAATTTCAGTCTCATTTTGCCCATGAGACGAGCGTTAATGTCTAGCATTCGTCTCATGGGCAAATTTGACTGAAATTTTCTTTATTTCATGAGATAATTGGGGTGGGCTTCTTACCCGCCCATGCGCTTTTTACCCCGTCTTCCCCTAATATCCTGTTCAAACAAATAAACGCAACAATTTCAGTTCAGTTCAGATGAAAGGCAATATAATATTATCATACCCCCTACTGATTCTGGACGTGGCTCACTGGACAGGTATACGTATACTGTAAACGTACCTTTGGAGGGAACAACCTTTATTAAGGCGTAACAAGTTTGAACATTCTCGCCGCTTCTTCGCTTTTTACATTTTTATATGCAAATAAGTAACGATAAGTTCAAATTGGGTAATGTGTTGTTGCGTTTCTTTTTTCTGAACATCATAACTATATGCCTACTTGCATAAACGTGATGAGTGTCCTTATCTCCGCGCGCGCAGAGTGTGTGTGTGTGTGTGTGTGTGTGTTTATTATGCTGCTAACACAAACACAGAGGCACAGAAAACATAAGCCTAATCTCCTGGGTTGAGGTGGCCAGTAAAAGATCAGGATATGTTAATTATCTCAATCAGGCTATAATGATCTGACAGTCAGATGTCATCATAACCCGTGTCTGGGCCGGTTGATCAGCGGGTAGGTGACGGTGTCCGAGATAAATTCCAGGTAAGGAGATCAAAGTAAAAGGTCTAACAATTGTCACATCACATCTTTGAGGAAAATAAGCACGTACGCCAAGGCCTACTGTACATCACGAGATATCAAGGTCCACCGGAAAATAAAGGCGATAGCCAACAGTTTGATCAGCAGGTGTCCCAGATCACTCCATGCACCTTCAACTTAACTAAAAACAAGGGCATCGCCGAGCGGCAGATACACACTGTGACAGTGCAGACCCGGCGGCCAGAGTCGTGTTTCGTAACATACGCTTAAAACAACTAACCAGTCTGATAGGATATAGTTTGCATACAGTAAGTGATGATGGATGTTCAGTTTAACGTCGCGTATCGGCTTTCGCCATGTACGACGGGCTGAACAAACCAACCAGGGTATAAACAAAATATTATGTTCCCGAATCACTGTCTTAGCCAAAAGGCCGAGAAGCAATCAGAATTCTGAGTATATACAGTAAGTCCATGTGTTTATATTTTTGTACTCACACTTTATCAATTCAATTTAATGAAGCTTTTTACTACTACGATAATTTTAGGCCCGAACTGCCGATGCCCCCTCGTGATAAGTCAGGAGCAGATAATTTTCTGTGGATACTACTAGTTTCTGACAGGCAAGGGTAATAATCTTAAGTAGGGTCAAGAGACAGGGGCAGAGAATTTTTGGCATAAAGCCGCATTCTTCTTCTTCTTCGATCGCTCAGACAGTTTCCTGTCGATTATGAGCGCAGATGCGTCATGCTGCCGTTATGCGCCTAACTAAGAAATAGTTAGGCCCAGCAAGTCCAACTTCGGCTGGAGGAAATCTTTTTTAAAGTGTTTCGTGAAAAAAGGCAAAAGAATGGACCGGTTAGGCATAAAGATAGTAGATGACAGTAAGCAAAGGGAAAAGGCAGAGTCAAAAAGAGTGACAGATGAGAGGAAGTTCCAAGCACAATACTTCCAGAAGGTGGGGGAACATACAAAAGACCCCCAGTATCCCCATGGGGGGCAATCTAATTCTAACTAACTCTCTCTCTCTCTCTCTCTCTCTCTCTCTCTCTCTCTCTCTCTCTCTCTCTCTCTCTTTCAGTCTCTCTCTCACCAGTACTATATTAATTTTATCATTGGGGCAATACTCATGATTACGTTTTTTGTCAAAGACAAGTGGTTGCTTCCCTTTGACTATTTCAGAAAATTTGAATGTAAGTGTCCGGACAAAGAAAAATCCAAACAAAACTTCAAGGTCACGGTCAGCGCATATAGGGGAAGACGGGGTAAAAAGCGCATGGGCGGGTAAGAAGCCCACCCCAATTATCTCATGAAATGAAGCAAATTTCAGTCTCATGTTGCCCATGAGACGAGCGTTAATGTCTAGCATTCGTCTCATGGGCAAATTTGACTGAAATTTTCTTTATTTCATGAGATAATTGGGGGGGGCTTCTTACCCGCTCATGCGCTTTTTACCCCGTCTTCCCCTATATAGGCCTATTTTTTTTACAGAACCCTCCCGGCATTGTGATACACCACCATACAAAATTTGAAGCAATTCTGTTCACTGGTTCATCAGATACAGCTCAGAAACAAAATAAATAGCCCAAAGAAGGACATTTTGGTTTTCAAGGTCAAACTTCAAGGTCAATGTCAGCACTGTCATGATTATCGAAAGGAAACTGTCTTTTCAAGATGTCTATCCCCCTCTTAAATGTGATCAAATTCCGTTCAGTAGTTGTGTTTTAAGATAATCGATGGACAAACAAACAGACAGACAGCCCAGAAACACAACCCGTCAGACTCTGACCGGGTAATCACAACTGTCAATAGCTCAAAGTCCTTCAATCGGCTACGAACTCTCAGTTGAAAAGTAGGTTGTGTTTTTGAAACTGGCAATACGAGCACGCGCTGTGGCCCTAGATGTTGCCACTCCCACCCCTCAAACAGTGCCACGTACGTGTTGCTGCAAAGTCACGTCACAGCATTGATTGCGAACAGAACTATCCGCATGCTGCTAAGTGATCAGCAACGACTAGGCCTACATGTTCTACTGAGGACCTATAAGTCGCTATAATGACTTGAATCAAGCCCAAATTTCATAAATTAAACTTTCTGTTAGCATGAATTCCAACTTTCCACAACATTTCATCAATACCCATTCATTGCTTTTTCCAACAAAAGAAAAATGAGTTTAATGTCCACCGACCTGGTACACGTACATCGCGGAGACATTTTTTAAATGTGGTGTGGTTCGATCACGACGTGGTTCTTGCACCCCCAAAAAACCGTATCCGTCGATCAGGGTGTCCCTTTAATGTCTTTATATTTGTTGTAGGCCTATATGTGTCTGTTTTTACACACACACATACACACGCACGCACGCACGCGCGCACGCGCGCACACACACACACACACACGCATGCACACACACACAGACGCACGCGCGCGCATGTGACATGCGCGCACACACACAGACACACACAGGCTGTTCGCCCGTACACACACACACACACACACGCACACGCCACCCACACACACACACTGTAGCCTTTTCGCCCAAATTAATGACATTGTATAGAGTCAGAGCGTGACAGCACCACGAGCAAGGCCATCAATTTACAGGTAAGGTTAAAATGTCCATAGTTTTAGGGTAATTGAACTGTGAAGCTTATTCCCCGTGAGTCAGAGGCGGATTGGGGGATGCTACGGGGGGTCTGAGACACCCCCCCCCCCCCCCACACACACACACACTCCGAAAAATAATAAAACAAACAAAAAACGAAATAAAAAGAGGGAAGAATGCAATTCATTTAATTTATTGCCATAAGTTTAACTTACTACTAGTTTCCAAAAGAGTTCTTAAAATAGTTAATTGTATCATTTTCATTCAAATTATTGTCAGAGTCTGGGGTGATTCGAGTCACCCCCGACACCCTAACAAACCAACTGGACACTGTGACCCCCCTCGATCCATGACTTACTGATCCGGTGTTTGTGTGTGCGCGCGCGCGCGTGCGTGTATGTGTGCGTGCCGCGCATGTGTGTGTGTGTGTGTGTGTGTGTGTGTGTGTGTGTGTGTGTCTGTCCCTCCAGAATTAAAAAAATGGTGGAAAGAAAGAGAGAAGCATGATTAGGCTCTCTGCTATCGTGGCAACCTACCGTGAAAGCACGTACGTTTCCACTGACCTGACCTGATTTTGTTGGTATTTTAGTCTAACTGCATTTATACGTGATATCGATAATCACTTTTATGATTCGTTGACCTTGCACTGTGACAACCTACCACGAAAGCACGTTTCCACTGCCCTGAACTGATTTTGTCGGTATTTTAGTCTAGCTGCATTATTTTATAAGTGATATCGATATCGAAGTGATATCGATATTGATAATCACTTTTATCATTCGTTGACCTTGCACCTTTGCGCGCATTACGTGATATTGGCACTTTTATCGTTCACTAGCGCAACGCCTAGTATCGGAAATACCGAGCACCGGTAATGCTTAGTACCGGTAATGCCAAAAGTACTGGTAATGCTGAGCAGCAGTTTT